>ML661885.1:29294958-29372722 GCA_007570785.1 Antilocapra americana
ATTGACTCTATGGGAAAAAAATAACACCTCACTCACTTACATGACCCTCTTTCTTTTCTTTGTTCCTTCCTAATGGAAAAAGAGGAAGAGAGAGAGAAAGAGGGAACAATTCCTTGAAAGTCAATGAAGAAAGTTATGTCAAAGAGAAGAGGGTAACCAACAGGGTAATGTAGCATAGTAGAGTAATGAAAGAAGAACTAAGAATTTATTATTGAATCTTATAAGATGAAATACATTGGTGTTTATTACAATGGCAGTTTTTATGGAGTTGTTGGGGAAGAGGTTGACTAGAGCAGTTTTAAGAGAGAGGAGGTGAGAAATTGGAGACATGGATTATTGACTTCCTTTTAGAGGACTGACTGCAAAAAAAATGCTAGATAAATGGAATGGTAGTTAGTGAGGGAAACAGAATCAAGAGAAGCATCATTATAAAATTCAGAAAAAACAATACCATTTCTGAAACATGATAGGTATGAACATAGAGAGTAAAACAATTATGATGTAGAAAGAAAAGAGAATAGCTGGAATGATGTCCTTGATTAGGAAACAGCATAGATGATCTAGTGCTCAACTGAGTAGGTGATGGTAAGTGTATAAATTAATTGATGTGCTTCTATCTCAAGAGTCAGTAATTTTTTGCCAAAGTAGAGTTTTTAAATAAGAATGGAGAGAAAGCTTATAGACATAACTTCATGTATGTTTTCAGAGAGAACATTTTTAGTAAACATCAGAATAACTTTTCTTTCTAAACAATAAAAACTATTATTTTTATTAGCCTGCTGTCAGTAGAACTTTTTTTTTAAACTTGCATTTGCTATATAAAAAATCAAATTGTTTAGCACAATCAAAGCCCTGTCATTGGCTCTCTGATTTCATCTCATACTACTATACCTTTGGATCATTCTGTTTCAGTCACAATGGCCTTTTTATTGTTACATGAACATGCAAAGTACCTACATGCATTAAGGATTCATATTTACTCTTCTCTCAATCTTCATATAGTCTTCTATTTCATGTATTCTCACCGTTAAAAAATTTACTGTTATAAACAAAGCACCTATGTTCTCTCATTTCCTGCATTGTTTTACTTCACAGAATTTATCACCATCAAGAAATTATGTGTTTTATTTATTTGTGTAAAAACTTTCTCTTCCAAAATGAATATATAAAAGCAGGAATTTTAGTCTTTGTGATCTGTTTCTATGTTCCCAGCATTAAGAATGATGTCTTAGTCATAAATCGGTTTCCCGGGTGGTACAGTGGAAACGAATGCACATGCCAGTGCAGGAGACACAAATGTGAGTTCAATTCAATGATCCCCAAGAGGAGGAAATGGCAACCCAATTCAATATTCTTTTAAAAATTCCATGGAGAGAGGACCCTGGCGGGCTACTGTCCATAAGGTCACAAAGTTGGATATGACCGAGTATATACACATGCATATGTGATAGTCAATAAAATTATGGAATCGAGTTTAATTTATTATGATTTCTGGAAAACTTACTCAACGATTACAGATTCCTTTTTTAACATCACATAAGGTTGTTCTTATGCCACCATTTTATTTTATTTTATTTTTGTAACAGATATCATACTCTCTTGTACCTCCTTATGTGATTGCAGAAATCTCTTTTTTAGTATCCTCTTTATGAATTGTATTGTCAGGAGGTGTTTTTTTTCCCCATTCAACATGCTTGTAAACTGCTTATGAATAGTTATTGCTAGATATTTTTGTTCTTTCTGTTTTTGATTCATAGTAACTTACTACCTAATCCTCTGCCCTGACTGAATTCTAATTTTTGAGTAACATTGTGTAGTATTTCTCTGTGAATATCAGGATAAGATGTTAGTTTTCTCTTGGTAGGAAGGTCTCTTGGCAAGGTCTGAGTTTTTAATAGAGCTGTGAATAGACCATCCATTCTCTTTTTTGAATCAAAAAGAACATTAAACTTGCTATATAAAACCAGTATATATCCACTCCCCAACTCCCCGGATTTAGCTACTGAGGCATATTGCTGTCTAACCACAACACAGGCTACAGTGCTACACAGTAACGTTTATTTATTGAATAAAATTAATACAAGTGTGTTTCTTTTATCCCAAAGACTAATTGTAACTTTTAAAGTGTTTTGTTGTTATTGTTATTTTTTACTATTTCTTCCAAAACTCCTTAGGACTTTTATCCAACAGAAAAAAACTGTAGGAAAGTAAGGGCCACCAGTTTCTAGTATACATGCTATATTGTACTTAATTGGTTTTTATCCCTCTCTCTCTCTCTTTTTTTTTTTTTTGGCAATAAATTTTTGCGTAATCAACCTAAAAGAGAATTGTATATTATACTCCTCATCTGTAACCAACCAATACAAACCAATTATGTTTGTATCGTTCACTAGTTTATGACATGGTAATATAATTAATATTTGTTCTTGCTCAGTAGCAGTCTCTTTGTGACTCTGTGGGCTGTAGCCTGCTAGACTCCTCTGTCCGTGGGATTCTCCAGGCAAGAACACTGGAATAGGTTGCCATTTCCTTCTCCAGGGGATTGTCCCAACTGAGAGATCAAATTCACATTTCTTTAGCTCTCCTGCAGTGGCAGGCGAATTCTTTACTGCTAGCACCACCTGGAAAGCCATTCATCATGTAGCAATTCATAATAAAAACAGATATGCCCTTCAGTTTACAATGACACAACCCTTATAGCAGAAAGCTAAGAGGAACTAAAGAGCCTCTTAATGAAAGTGAAACAGGAGAGTGAAAAAGCTGGCTTAAAATTCAACATTCAAAAAATTAAGATCATGGCATCTGGTCCCATTACTTAATGGCAAATAGATGGGGAAACAATGGAAACAGTGAGAGACTTTACTTTCTTGGGCTCCAGAATCACTGCAGATGGTAACTGCAGCCATGAAGTTAAAAGATACTTGCTTCTTGGGAAAAAAAGCTATGACCAACCTAGACAAAAACCAGAGACATTACTTTGCCAACAAAGGTCCATCTAGTCAAAGCTATGGTTTTTCCAGTAGTCATGTATGGATGTGAGAGTTGGACTGTAAAAAAAGCAGAGCACTGAAGAATTGATGCTTTTGAACTGTGGTGTTGGAGAAGCCTCTTGAGAGTTCCTTGGACTGCAAGGAGATCAAACTGGTCAATTCTAAAAGAAATCAACTCTGAGTATTCGTTGGAAGGACTGATGCTGAAGCTGATGCTTCAAAACTTTGGCCACTTGATGCGAAGAAGTGACTCATTGGAAGAGACCCTCATTGTGGGAAAGATTGAAGGCAGGAGGAGAAGGGGACCACAGAGAATGCGATGGTTGGATGGCATCACCAACTCAATGGGCATGAGTTTGAGCAAACTCCGGAAATTGGTAATGGACAGGGAAGCCTGGCGTGGTGAAGTGCATGTGGTCACAAAGAGTTGGACATGACTGAGTAACTGAACTCAACTGATGCCCTTCAATTCACAATTTCCAGCATATATTTGAGTTTCTTCTGGTTGCTCTTAATTGAAACAAATTTATGTTATTTTTTATTTGCAAATTAGCAGAAAAAAGTAAATTCTTCCTAAAATATAATGAGTAAACAATTCATTTTAAACATTTTGCTGACAAACGTTGATAAATAAAAATCATGACTCATCAGAAGCCCATCCAGAATGTACTATTTGTTTTCAACATGAAGCACAATACATGTCATTAACAAAATATTGCACATTATCAGTTAACATAATTTTCTAAAAGATTAATTTTAAACATCCCTTCAGTCTTTTCAAATCAAACTACCAGTGATTTCAGAGGAATTTTTTCTATTTCTTTTAGTGAGTGTAAAGTCATGGTCTCTCTCAGTTTTACCATTACTTTAGATGTCATCCATTAGAAATTATGTTCAACGGGGTCTGGGAATTTGTCCTGTGACATTTAACAGTTTCTAACTTAAAATAGGTCATCAATAAATACTCATTGAATAAAAATTTTCTGAGCAAACACAATACTATGTGTCTTAATTTTCTTTTATTTAACAAGAAGGTGTTTAATGGGGATATCCAGGATTAGCATTCATGATATTTTTCTGATAAAATTAGAGAAATAGTCTAAGAATCTGTTCTTAGACCTGACAATTGAAAAATAAATGTTTAGAATTCTGCTTGTCTATTTAAGCACGAGAAGATAATTAGATTCATTTTCATTGATATTAAATTAATTTATCTATGCACTTAGTTTTTATTCATATTTTAGATGGAAGTTAGAGACACACTTGTACAATATTTGTATGTATTTAATAAATCATAAATTAAAAATGATTTGACTATGTATGTCATAGATTCTTATTTACTAATTTTTTAATTTTTTGTAGGGTCTTAAAATATAATTTCATTCAGGAAAATAAGATTTTTCTAAAATAATTGTCCAGAAGCCTGAAATTTATGTCCTTTATTCTTCATCATTATGACCTAATGTTATATTTGGTAAACATATCACTGCTAAAGTGTTTTGTCTCTCCTGAATTATAAAAAGCACATTTAAATTCCTCAGACTAGAAATTTTATTCTTTAAATGATTCAAAGTGCCTCTGGCCACACTTAGAATTTCAATTGCAAAGGAATATTCAATCTTTCAGTGAATAGCACTAAACTTACTGAATATTTAATTATTGTCCTTAAAATATAAACAAATATTTTCCTCCTAAAAGGATAATATTCTTTTTCTATTCTCTTATGATGGTTCAGTTCAGTTCAGTTCAATTTAGTCGCTCAGTTGTGTCCAACTCTTTGTGACCCCATGACTTGCAGCACACCAGGCCTCACTGTCCAGCACCAACTCCCAGAATCTACCCAAACCCATGTCCATCAAGTCGGTGATGTGTTTCAGTCACCTCATCCTCTGTGGTCCCCTTCTTCTTCTGCCCCCAATCCTTCAGCATTAGAGTCTTTTCCAATGAGTCAACTCTTTGCATCAGGTGGCCAAAGTACTGGAGTTTCAGCTTCAACATCAGTCCTTCCAATGAACATCCAGGACTGATCTCCTTTAGGATGGACTGGTTGGATCTCCTTGCAGTGTAAGGGACTCTGCAGAGTCTTCTCCAACACCACAGTTCAAAAGCATCAATTCTTCAGTGCTCAGCTTTCTTTATAGTCCATCCAACTCTCACATCCATACAAGACCACTAGAAAAACCATAGCATTGACTAGATGGACCTTTGTTGACAAAGTAATGTCTCTGCTTTTTAATATGCTGTCTAGGTTGGTCATAACTTTTCTTCTAAGGAGTCAGCATCTTTTAATTTCATGGCTGCAATCACCATTGGCAGTGATTTTGGAGCCCCCAAAAAATAAAGTTTCCACTGTTTCCCCATCTATCTGCCATGAAGTGATGGGACCAGATGCCATGATCTTAGTTTTCTGAATGTTGAGCTTTAATCCAACTTTTTTACTCTTCTCTTTCACTTTATTCAAGAGGCTTTTTAGTTCCTTTTCACTTTCTGCCATAAGGGTATTGTCATCTGCATATCTGAGGTTCTTGATATTTCTGCTGGCAATCTTGATTCCAATTTGTGCTTCTTCCAGCCTAGCATTTCTCATGATATACTCTGCATACACGTTAAATAAGCAGGGTGACAATATACAGCCTTAGCGTACTCCTTTTCCTATTTGGAACCAGTCTGTTGTTTCATGTCCACTTCTAACTGTTGCTTCCTGACCTGCATACAGATTTCTCAAAAGGCAGGTGGGTGGTCTGGTATGCACATCTCTTTCAGAATTTTCCTCAGTTTATTGTGATCCACACAGTCAAAGGCTTTGGCATAGTCAATAAAGCAGAAATTGATGTTTTTCTGGAACTCTCTTGCTTTTTTGATGATCCAAAAATGTTGGCAATTTGATCTCTGGTTCCTCTGCCTTTTCTAAAACCAGCTTGAACATCTGGGAGTTCACAGTTCATGTATTGCTGAAGCCTTTCTTGGAGAATGTTGAGCATCACTTTACTAGCATGTGAGATGAGTGCAATTGTGCAGTAGTTCAGGCATTCTTTGGCACTGCCTTTTTTTGGAATTGGAATGACAATTGACCTTTTTCAGTCCTGTGGCCATTGCTGAGTTTTTCAAATTTGCTGGCACATTGAGTGCAGCATTTTCACAGCGTCCTCTTTCAGAATTTGAAATAACTCAACTGGAATTCCATCACCTCCACTAGGTTTGTTTGTAGTGATGCTTTCTAAAGGCCCACTTGACTTCACATTCTAAGATGTCAGGCTCTAGGTGAGTGATCACACCATCGTGTCTATCTGAGTCTTGAAGATATTTTTTGTACAGTTCTTCTGTGTAATATGTTTTATTTTAATTGGAATATTTACTATTAACAAAGAAGATTGAACATGTTTTGCAGTTTGATTACAATTTATTTATAAAATGTTACTACAAAGAAAAGAAAATTACATTACTGTATGTAACACATTAAAAGAGGAAGTGTAGCCAAGGACAGAAGTATCACTTAAGAGCCTGGGCTACATATACATAGTCAACCACATATCCTAATTCTTGATTCAACTCTACTAAGCTCCACTAACTCAAGCTATATGATCTTGGAAAAAATCAAGATAAATCAACATTTTTTAAGCTTTAAGACAGGGCAAATATAAGATTTTTTTCATAGGGTTATAAAATAAAATGATCTAAATACATATAAAGCACATAGTGTAAGTCTAGAGAAAAAATAAGCATTGTTTATCTTATTATTATTATATTTTATTGATTGATATGTATATGATCAGTAATGTGAGTATTCTCAAAGAACACTGTTTTAGTTACATTATAGGGAAAAATAATATTTAAAAAGCTGTCTCAAATGCACCTGGGAATTTATTCATTTATTATCAACTTCACTGCTAAGTTGAAAATGGAAGCTGTATTGCTAAATCAAAGTTAAGAGGACAAATGACTAAATTTTTAGGCAAGTGACTTAGGAAAAAATTTTAAAAGTATACATGCATACAAATTATAGAATCTTGAGAAGAAAATATTGAAATGAAGGGAAGGGAAGCCCTATTGAACACTTTAATAGACTACAGGCTTCCCAGGTGGTACTAGCGGTAAAGAACCTGCCTGCCAATGCAGGGGACTTAAGAGACTCGGGTTCAGTCCTTGGGTAGTGAAGATCCCCTGGAGAAGGGCATGGCAACCCACTCCAGTATTCTTGCCTGGAAACTCCTGTGGACAGGAAACTTGGTGGGCTACAATCCATAGGGTCACAAAAAGTCGGACACAACTGAAGCAACTGAGCATACACATAGTGTTAAAGTAGCGTTTATATGCACTGGGAAGCAAAAAACAAAATATGAGACTTTCTTTATTGTGATATTTTTCTGGAAACAAACCGGCATTATGGGTGAGATATGCCTATAAACAATTTAGAGGAGGAGCTGACTGGATATGGTTTTCTGGGAATGAGTACCAGAATACTACATGGGTAGCTACTAACTCTGGCACAATCAAGAGGGTAGGACGTTAAGCAGTATTCCCTGAAAACCCTAAGGGCAAAGCCATGGCACTGTAACTAAAGCAAGTGACCAGAAAGCCAAGAATAGGAAGCTTCTTCCATTGCATTTGGTTTTCAACACCATAAAGCTTGAAAAGCGGTTGCTATATTATAACCACTGGGAGGTGGAGTGGGAAAACCCATATCTCTAAAATCTTTACTGGTCAGCAGAAAAAAATCAGTCAAAAGCACCAGGAGATCAGTATTTTCCTTCTGCCAGATATCTTGCAGCTCATCTAATTGTTATAATCTAATTAGCATATAGAATTGTACTTGCAAGGGGACCTTGTAAATATAGCTTTTATTTTTCTGGATCCTGCTACGCTGAAAAGGTAAACCTGAAATTTGTGGGGATAAACACTGAAATCCACTTGTGACCATATCACCACAGTGATTTATTTTCCCTAGGAAAATAAAAATGGTTACTAATTTTAAAAAATCAGCAAAATTTTCCTGTAATTCTTATTCCTTTCTCATTTTCCTGTTGTGATTTAGGAGCTAAGCATGTTCTTAGAAGTCATATTAAAGCATTTTAAGTATCTGTCTTAAAATAAGTAATCTACATTATCCATAGTCATTTTGTCTATTAACTATTATCAGTGCTGGACTATGAAGTTTTTCAGTAGAACATAAACATATTTGAAGTCTGTAAAAATGAAAACAGCTTTGAAATATGAAAAGAAAACCTGGAATTCACATTAGTCAGTTTTTGTTTGGATATTTATTAATTATGCAATTTCATATTCAAGACAGGTTTATTACTATGAAAGCAATATGTTGGTTAAAGTTCTTGTTTTCTAAATATTCTTGAGTGTCCATGATGATTTAAAAAAAATCATAGCCAACTGTATAATAAATTATATAATATTAAAAGAGTCAAAATCCGCATTATACAAATCTTACCTTTTAAGGAAAATACATACATATAACATAATGTCATGTATTATATAATAATTTAGAGTATACAGCATATAACTGAGAATTTTCATTTTCAGGAAACACAAGCATACTAAAAAATTAAGCCAGTTTGCAATTTATCAGTTTTCCCATGTATGTTCTACAATAACTGATCAGGTTCAGCTCTATAAGGTTGTGCTTACTTTTGCTTCAACTACTGTATGTACTGCATCCTCTATTCAATTCCTGACACACACCATTTTCAGAGTTATATTTCTAAATCAAAAATGTGGCCAGGTCATTCCCCTGCTTGAAAACCTTCAATAGCTTTGCGATGTGCCTAGGATAAATCTAGGCTCCGCTGTGTGTCTTCTGAACCACTTGCTCTAGTCAGACCAGTCTGTACACATTTCCTGTACTACACCTTACCATTCCTGTCCCTGTCCTTGTGTTTGTGATGCTATCTGCACTTGGAAAGCTGTCTTTATTCTGATTTGTCTGACTATTCTAAACCTTTTAAATAACCTAATTCTGTGAGGTTCTATTGCATCATCTATGCCCTAAGACATCCCTACATTTTATTTGGTAGTTAAAAATAAGTAACCAACTAAATAGGATGAAGTAATGGAAAATGTAATTCTTATGCTAAAGATAGTTCTTTTACTCCTTTTAATTCTCCATTTGAAATTATGAGTTATCATGATTTTTTAAATTATAATAATTCAGTCAATTAAGGATTTTAAATTTGTAAATGTATTCAGTGAGAGATAAATCCTATATTTAGTAACAGGGGATATTCCTCTAGTGCTTTTCATTTAAAGGAATGAGTTAAAAGTCAGAAGTAAATTACTTAGTTTGAAGTGTACTATTAGAATGTCTATGTATTGATATATTATATCGAAAAATGACATGGGAATTATGTATTGAGTGTGCATGCATGCATACTAAGTCACTTCAGTAGTGTCCATCTCTTTGCGATCCAATGGACTATAGCCTGCCAGGTTCCTCTGTCTATGGAATTCTCCAGGCAAAAATAGTAGAGTGGGCCACCATGCCCTCCTTTGGGATCTTCCCAACCCAGGAATCGAACCCCATACTTGGCATATTCCAGGAGGCATGCAAAATCAAACCAAGTATTTATCACAGTAACTTTTATTTATATAATGCAAGCAGTCTGGGGAAAAAGCATATATAAAGATAATTAATTTTCCCTTTTAAAGAAACTTTTTAAAAACTTTTTAGTTTGTATTGGAGTACAGTTGATTAGCAATGTTGTGGTAGTTTCAGGTGTACAGCAAAGCAATTCAGTTATACATATGAATTATTTTTCAAATTATTTTTTCAATTAGGTTGTTATAGAATATTGAGCAGAGTTCCCTGTGCTGTACAGTAGGTCCTTGTTGGTTATCTGTTTTATGTATAGCAGTGTGTACATGTCAATCCCAAGCTCCCTAACTGTTCCTACACCTCACTCTTCACCTATGCTAACCATAAACTTTCTCTCTAAGTCTATGACACTGTTTTGTAAATAAGTTCATTTGTATCAGTTTTTTTTTTTTTTTAGATTTGGCATATAAGCAATATCATATCGTATTTCTCTCTCTGTCTGACTTGCTTCCCTCGGTAGGCAGTCTCTAGGTCCATCCATGTTGCTGCAAATGACATTATTTCATTATTTTTAATGGATCAGTAATATTCTGTTGTATATATGCAGCATATCTTCTTTATCTATTCTTCTGCCAGTTGACATTTAGGTTGTTTCAATGTCTCGGATGTTGTAGACATCACTGCAAACATCACATTGGGTCACATATATCCTTTTAGATCATGTTTGTTTCCAGATATAAACCCAAGAGTGAAATTGCAGGATTATATGGTAGTATTTAATAAAATTCATCTCTGAAGCCATCTGGTCCTGGACTTTTCTTTGTTGGGAGTTTTTAAATCATAGTTTCCATTTCAGTCCTATGATTGTTCTGTTCATATTTTCTATTTCTTCCTGATTCAGTCTTGGGAAATTGTACCTTTGTAAGAATTTGTCCATTCCTCCCAGGTTGTCTGTTTTATTGGCATATAGTTGTTTATAGTAGTCTCTTATGAGCCTTTGTACTTGTGATGTCTGTTGTAATGTCTCCTTTTGTATTTCTAATTTTATTGATTTGAGTCCTCTCCCTTTATTTTTTTTCTTTGTGAATCTGGCTAAAGGATTATCAATTTTGTTTATCTTTTCAAACAACCAGATTTTAGTTTCATTGATCTTAGCTATTGTTTTCTTTGTCTCTATTTATTTATTTATGTTCTGTCCTTTATGATTTCTTTTTTGCTACTAACATTAGGTATTGCTTGTTCTTTCTCTGGTTGCTTTATTAAGGTTAGGTCGTTTACTTGAGATTTTTCTTGTTTCCTGAGGTAATACTGTGTTGACATAAACTTCCTTCTTGAAGCAGTCTTTGCTGCATCCCACAGGTTTTGGGTCATTGTGCTTTTGTTTTTTCATTTGTCTCTAGGTATTTTTTGATTTCCTCAGTGATTCATGATTGTTTAGTCTCCATGAGTTTGTGTGTGTTTTTTACAGGTTTTTTCCTTTGTAGTTTATTCTGAATCTCGTAGCACCGTGGTAGGAAAAGATGTTGATAGATTTCGATTTTCTTAAATTAACCAAGACTCGTTTTGTAGCCCAGCATGTCATCAGTTTGGGGGAATGTTCCATGTGGACATGAAGAATGTGTATTTTGCCACTTTTGTATGGAATGCTCTGTAAATACCAAGTCAGTCTGGCCTGATGTATTATATAAGGCCTGTGTTTTCTTATTGATTTTCTGTCTAGTTGATCTGTCCACAGATGGAAATGGGGTGTTAAAGTCCCCTGCTATTATTGTTACTTTCAATTTCTCCCTTTATGACTGTTAGTATTCGCCTTATATATTTGAAGTACTCCTATGTTGGGTGGTATGTATTTATAATTTTTGTATCTTTTTCTTGGATTAATCCCTTGATCTTTATGTAGTGACCTTCTTTGTCTCTTATAATGGCCTTCATTTTAAAGTCTGTTTGCCTGATATGAGCATTTCTATTTCCAGCTTTCTTTTGGTTTCCATTTGCATTGAATATCTTTTCCCATCCCCCCAGCTTCAGTCTTTATGTGTCCCTAAGTCTAAAGTGGATCTCTTATAGACAGCATATATAGAGATCTTGTTTTGATATCCATTCAGCCAGTTAATATCTTTTGGTTGAAGCATTTAATCCATTTGCATTTAAGGTAATTATCAATATTAAGCTCCTATTGTCATTTTCTTAATTGTTTTGGATTTGTTTTTGTATGTCTTTTTGCTTCCTTTTCTTTCTTGTTCTCATCGCCTGTGGTTTTATGACCGTCTTTAGTGTTGTGTGGGTTGCCTTTTCATTTCTTTTTCTGTGTGTTTGTGTGCATGTGTTTGTGTGCATCTATTGTAGTTTTTGAATTTGTTCCCATGAGGTTTTGATAGAGCAGTCTATATATGTACAAGGATGTTTTAAGTTGCTGGTCTCTTTCCCACCTAGAGAAGTTCCTTCATCATTTGTTGTAAAGCTGATCTGGTGATGCTGAACTATTTTAGCTTTTGCTTGTCTGTGAAACTTTTGATTTTCCTATCAAATCTGAATGAGTGCCTTGCTGGGTAGAATATTCTTGGCTGTAGTTTCCTTCCTTTCATCATTTTAAATATTTCATGTCACTCCCTCTGGCCTTCAGATTTTCTGCTGAAAAATCAGCTGATAACCTTATGGGAATTCTCTATATGTTGTCATTTTTCCCTTGTTGCTTTTAATATTTTTTCACTGTCTTGAATTTTCAATTTGATTACTGTGTGTCTTGGCATGTTCTTCCTTGGGTTTATCTTAACTACTTGGGACTCTCTTGGATTCCTGGCCTTGGGTGACTCTATCATCCTCCTACCATCTTGCTGTGGCTTCCTCTTTGTCTTTTAAAGTAGGGTATCGTTTTTCGGTACGTTCCAGCATTTTTGTGGCTGATGTTTGATTAGCAGTTAGTTGTGATTTTGGTGTTTTCATAAGAAGGGAATGATCTCATGTCCTCCTGTTCTGCCATCTTGAGCTAATCTCAAGAAACTGATTCCATAAAGTTCAATGTACATTATAAATGTTAGATGAAGTTTTACACTACCTAAGAACCTTCCTAATTGTATATTTTCCTAAAAATAGAAAAGAAACCACATGTTATTTGAAAAGGAGAAATTGTTAATTTCAACAGCTTTCCATTCCCCTTCCTTTATGTAATCATCCTTCAAGTTGCTTCTCTTGAATCTTGTAAATTCTCTAGAAATTTAAGCATATTAATATCTCCTCATTTTAAAATAAGACAAAGGTCAATTGGAGGTATTTAGATAGTATATTTCTTTAGGGTTTCTAAAATATAAGTAATGAATGTATTTTTCCTATCAAACAATAAATGCAAAAATAGCTAGCTTATTGCTTGGAGTATAGAAAACATAAGTAAATAATCATGGCATAGGTGCACTGTCTTCCAAAATACTATATGTGTGAAGTGAATTATCATTAAGAGAAAATTTTTATCAACCAAACTAATTTAATTTTAAGCTGAATTTTAAACTTATTAACAGTAAATTCTGCATGTGAATAAGCTTGTCAATGATGAGGGCAATGATGGCTTATTTGTATGTCATAAGAGAAAGCATTTGGAACTACCATTTACTTGTTTGATGGCGCTGATAAATCCCTTTTTCTCTCTGAAACAATCTTTAGTGTCCCCTTCTGTAAATGGAAAAGATAAGCTGATTAGAATTAAATAAGAGGATCAACATTGTGAAAGCATCATATACATGAAAGATACTGTATACATATTATTCTTATTCATTTCATTATTTTTAAAATTTTATTTTAAACTGAATTGTATCCATCAGTTTCTCATGATAGTTACTAGAGTAAGCTTAAAAGTTTTTGCCTCTTAAATATAAATCTATGGCACTGATTTAAAATGAATTAGTTTATCATACTACTACTTATAAAAATGTACTATTTAGCTACATTCACGTACTAGTATGGGTCAAAATGATTTAAAAGTTTATGTAGGAGAGATGTCATTGCAATTTAACTAAATTTCACACAAAATTAAAATATCCGTTGTGATGTTTCCAAAAAGATCTTTGAAGTTTTTTTTTTGTAAATATATACAATCACAGGAAATAATAATCCCAATAATTGAGATTTGTTTTCTCATTGAAAAGTGATTTGATACATAGCCATCTTTAGAAATGAAAATTATTCTTCACTAAAACTTAAATAATCTTTCTATTAGTTAAAACTAGTCATCGAGAAATTCTCATATTGAACTCTCCTCCTTTGAAAATTATTGTCATTTTTTTTTTTCTGGGAGAGCTTAACCTTTAATAATTTTACCATATCCTTAACAAAATGAATAATTTTTAAATTGTTTTCTACTGCAGGATTATTTGTTTTGTTTATTAAGATTTGGTTTGTTGTCTTCAGCATAGTTTTTTTTCCACATGTGCACATATGCACTCCCACACGAGTACATATACACATGCACACACAAGTACATACATGAATAAGTACTAATGATGCCTTTTTGTCCACTAGCACCAGTTGCATGTTTTGCTAGGCCCAGTGCAAAATGAAAATGTTGGATCTCTTGTTCAGAATAATTAAGGATTTCAAGATGGCAACAAAAAAAGCATTAAACCAAAAGTGACAGTTTTCCGAGAGGTTGTCCCAGTGTGATTGCACAGATCACACATCCATTAAGCAGGTCAGACTGCTCACATTCTCTACAGGAAAACTGTGCTATCTTCATAAGTAGTTAGCCTTCATCTTCATTTTCTTTCTATTTAATTTGTTCTGAATGAGGCGGGAAAATGGTAATAAAATATTAGTTACTGCTATTAATCTTACTCTATGATTTAGTATAGCTATAAGGTATACATGCATGCATGTGTGCTAAGTCACTTCAGTTGTGTCCAGTTTTGCAACCCCATGGACTGGCCACCAGGCTCCTCTGTCCTTGGGATTCTCCAGGCAGGAATACTGAAGTAGCTGCCATTTCTTTCTCCAGGGATCTTCCCGATCTAAAGATTGAATTTGTGGCTCTTATGTCTCCTGCATTGACAGGTGGGTTCTTTACCACTAACACCACCTTTAAATCCTCAAAAGTAGAATATAGGTGGTGTTTCTATTCTCTGAACTTGGGTATAGTAAAATCAAACAATTGTCTTTGTATCCAGTTATTAAATAACTTTTCTCACTTATGAAGTCTCTAAAGTGTCACATAGCTAAGTAATAGGCAAGAAAAAATTATCTACTGTATTTCTTAAAAATAAAACATCCAAACTGTACTTTCAACATATTGCACTGACTGTCCTCTCATGGGAAGAAAAAAGCCTTATATGTTTCTATCTAGCATAAAGAATAAACTCTAATTGATTAGCTTAAGCATATATTTCCTGAACAGATGGTTTTTGTGTATATCCTCTTTGCATCAAGAGTAACTTGTCAAACATCTTTGGACTTTGGTGGTAATGGAGAAAGAGGTCCTGATACAAAATGTTGTATTATAACCCTATGCAGAAGTTCAATATGAAAATGTTACTACACTACTTTATAATTTTAAAAGAATTTTACCAGAAATCTGAGTCTTCTTCAATCAGTTTTATATCAATTTTCCTGTGTTTGTGTTTGGGTTGTGACAGACAGCTATGGTTGGGGTGAAGCTAGGAAATTAAGTGGTAACACAATCTGTCATACCTGAACTTCTCAAAAACAGAAGCATATGTCATCTTAAAAGCCTTTTTCTTCTCTGTCTCAGAGGAAATCATTTCTGTTTGCCTCAAGCTTGTTGATTTCATTGCTCTTCATTTCCTATGGGACCGCCCTTTATCAATTTTCTCTTATTTCACATGTATCTTTTAAAATTTTTCACCAGCTTTCTTTGTTTTCATTTCCACTTATTCCTCAATCCAATACCACTTGGGTACTCTACCTGAATTGCATGAATAACTCAAATGATTTATTTTTGCCTTTTTTTCCTTTTAATTGTTAACAGATAACATGAGATCTACTTTTAACAGAAAATTAAGTGTTCAGCACTGTTAATTATAAGCACAGTATTGCATAACAGATCTCTAGAACTTACTTATCTTGCATAACTGAAAGTTTAAATCTATTGAATACCAGCTTACCATCACCCACCCCAGCCCAGCCCAGCCCTGACGACCACCATTCTACTTTCTGCTTCTATGAGATTAACTATTTGAAGATACCTCATATAAGTGGAAAACATGCCCTGTTTGTCCTTCTGAGACTGGTTTATTTCACTTAGCAAAATGTTCTAAAAATTCATCTAGGGTATCATATATGGCAGTATTTTCTTCTTTTTATTCCTTGTATGTATATACCACATTTTATTTATTTATTTATTTATTTCTATACCACATTTTAAAATCCACAAACCCATTAACCTTCATTTGTGATTGATTCCATATCTTGGCTATTGTGAACAATGCTGCAGTGAACATGAGGATGTATGTATCTCTTCAAGATCCTGAATACAGTTCTGTTAGATAAATACTCAGAAATAAGATTGATAAAATACAGAAAGAATGAGTCAAATGCTGACTTGTTCTTTTGGAGTTTGTTTTTTTTTTTTTGAAAAATAATATTAAGTACAATACAGTGCCCTTCATTTCACATTTGACTTGCACAATATGATCATAATGAGAACCATTTTTGAGAAAAAGTATTCAACTTTTCCCCACTTTTCTCAAGGGCTTCTCAAATCTTTGAAATTCAAATATGTCTCTTCCGAAGTACCTAGTGTGTTACTGTTTTGTGAGACTCGCACAATTTATTTCCCAAAAAATAGCACTAAAGGATCTATTCACTATTCTTAAATGTATTCTAATTTTTGCATAATAATAATATAAGTGGTCATCTAATTAATGAGTAATTTTGTATTATGGTTATTGCTTTGCTATGTGAAGATTGTTACTGAATGTTTACATACCAAGGACTTCCCTGAATAATTGAATGCAGACAGCTGTGTCTTTTGATCCACTACTTGGAAAGGATTATTTAATTAGTCTTTGAGATGCAAACTTAAAATGTATAAAATGAATGGTTAATGATTTTAAATATTAGTAGACTTTCTACTTCAGAAATGCCAGATGACATAAGCATACTTATGGAACCCTGGGCTAATCTCTCATTCCCCCACATTCATCTGCAGCAGGGATACCACAATTTATAAACCAAGGTCAGGTTATATCACAGTACACTTACATTTTCATTACTGATCAGGCAAGTTTTCATCTACCTGTCAATCAAAATATCATCAGAATGCAATCATAGTTCTAAGAATAGAAGATGAGTTTAGACAATAATTTACATTAATAATTAATTTAGTTCAGAGACTAAATATTTCAATATGCAATAAATATCTTCATGGGTGGAAATATAAACTACAATAATGGATTCATAATCTCACTACTTGGAAAAGGTCAAAAAAAGGCTTTACTTCGTTGTTATCATATTCCTTAACTGCATAAATGAAATATGCAGGTAAAATTTCCTTTAGAATAGTAGATATTAGTCCTACTTAATCAGAGTAAGTCATTACAATGTCTGTATTTGATTTTGGCATATCCAGCAGCTTTATTGTGTACCTCATCACTCCCATTTTTCTTTTTCTTCAGTGACAACATAGTTTACTGTTCAAACCAGGACACTTCTGAGAATGATATGAGATGCTATTAATGACAACAGAGAAATCATAGGCATAAACTGAAATTGTCCAGGGCAAGCCACAGCTTATGTTAACCTATGACAGTACCTTTCCCTATAAAACTCATGTGCCAAGAAGTTCTATCCTTTACCTTTCAAGAAAGCTTCATTTGTCACTTTCAAGTGTCAAATACTTGTCTGTGGCCTAACCACCCTGAACACACCTGATCTCATCTGAAGTATCAAACACAAGTAAGTAATCAAAATATTACCTCTGAGAAGTTTTAGCAACTTTGACAGACATCTAAAGCCTTCAAGAAGTTCTAATTTAGATAGTTCCAAAAGTCTTCTACAGAGGGACTGTGTCATAAATATGGTGCTAATTGAATGCTTTATTCTCCACCCATTACTAAAGTAGGTATCATGTCAAGTTCTTAGAAGTTTCCAGAAATAATATGCCCTTTTAAATACAGTTTTTTTTTTCCCTTGTATCTACAGCTGCATGTGCCTTCCCTTCAAGCAAATTGTGCTTCAAGCAAAGCTGCCCAGCAGTTCATCTAAGTAATTATTTCTGCCTTACCTCCAGTCTTACCTTGCCCCTAGATTTTAGTCCCACTGAAGCTTACCTTAAAGTTTTCTATAAATGAGGACAAGGGCAATTTAACAATATTAAAGTACTTTCAAAACATCTTAAAGAGAAAACAATTAAAATGTGAAAGTAAAATGTTGCAAAAGTGATTCAGCTATTTCTATGAGCCCATTAGATGAAAAAGCTTTAATTTCTGTCAGGGGAGTAGTTGCTGGCATGAGTCCAGAGATTTCCTTCTATTCTTCACTGACAAAAATATATTCATTCATTTATTTATTCATTTGCCTGTTTATTCAATAGAGTTCACTGTATTCAAGCACTGCACTAGAAATACAAATTCTAAGACTATCTAAAACTATCTCACAGCCCAGCAGGGGAGATAATAAATATATAATGTTTAATTAGCAATATTACAGAGTTAACCAAAACTCTATAGAACAGTGAAGAGAAGGAAATCAAAGAACGCCAAAAAGGCAAAGCTTCAGAGAGTTCATAGATCAGTGGAATCCTGAAGTATGAGTACAGTTACCAAGCAAATGGAGACAGAAGGACAGAGAATATAGTGTTCAGGAGGCTACAGAAGGTCATATGACTAGAACCCCAGGAACCATGACGTGGGACCTGTTAGAGAGATAGATCAGAGTGTGAATGGTCCTGGAAAACACAGGACCTATGGGCTCCATCCTGGGTCAGGAAAATTCCTCAGAGAAGGAAACGGCATCTCGCTGTAATATTCTTCCCTGGGAAATCCCATGGACAGAGGAACCTGGTGGGCTACGGTCCACGGGGTCTCAAAGAGTTGGACATGACTTATCGGACTAAAACAGCAACAGACAATATTCTCTGCTACCACCAGAGGGACTTTCAAAACAAGATACAAAGGACTGTCCACTGAACTCTTTCTTCTACTTATTTCCATTTCTATAAATTTAGGGACCTTTCACCTTTTGCTTGGAAACTGTAAAACGTTCAGAATGATGAATATGATACAGGGAAATATTTTATTAATTTTTTCTCCCATGAATTAACTATATCCTTAGGAATTTCATGTTTTGGCATTTGTGAAATATGTTTTTATTTATTTGGCTGCATTGGATCTTAGTTGCAGCATGCGGGATCTTCCTTGAGTCACCCAGGATCTTTTCTTGAGGCACATGGACCCTCTAGTTATGGCACATGGGCTCTAGAGTGCACCAGCTTCAGCAGTTGGGCACGTGGGTTTAGTTGCTCTGTGACATGTGGGCACTTAGTTCCTTGACCAGGGATCAAACCCTTGTCCCTTGCCTTGCAAGGCACATTCTTAATCACCGGGCCGCTAGGGAAGTCCCTGGCATTTATTCTTGTTTAGTATTTAGCAGTTATAATTTATTAAAATATTTATGTATCAGAATTCTCGTCGCTAGATGGTAAACTGCTTTAGACCATTTTCTGTTCTTTATTCCTAGTATTTTGTCTCACAAAGCACTGGTGATTGAATTATTTTCTGCTACTCATATTTTAAAATAGTTAACTACTTCCTCTGAATCAAACAGTGTTCACATATGACATTGATTTTGTGGGGAAAATATGTTTAAAGGGCAAAAATCATTTAGAAAAAATTTAGTATCACTCAAACCATGACTTGGGATTGCTCTTAAAATATCAAATTTTTGGAGTTTATAATTTAAACATAAAATATTCAATATTAAAGAGAAAAAAACATAGTAATATATCAATGCAACTTTAAATGTGCATTCATTATACTTTGAATAATGATCATTTTTAAAAGTTTATTGAGTATTCTGTTAAACATCCTTCTAAGTGTTTTACATGGAAATGTTTTCAATAAATCATTTAAAAGAAGCTTTGTGAATTCAGATCTGACTGTAATAACTAATGTTTTATCACTTCCTTGATCAAATAACTCACTAAATCATTCATTTCTGAATAAATGCAGTTTCAATTCTGCATAAATCTTTTTTCTTTTTAAATTTTAAAGTGATAACAGTATTCCAAACACTTAAAAATTTCATGACCATCTGAATTATTTTTTGCAAATTTACTAGTGTTTAACATAACCTTAACCCATACCCATTCCATCCACCTACTGTCCCCCATTATCCCTTTTACTTCCTTTTCTTCACCTTAAAATATTTACATTATAGAAGCTATATATGTATGTGTGTATGTGCATAGTATATATAGTATTTATTTCTCTCTCCTTTCTGTCTCCTCTTTTCCTCCCTCCTATTTCTCAGGAATTTTAGATTATATACATATAGTATTTTCTCTTAAACTGTAAATTATAATGTTAATTTATTTGATCCATTCTTTAATTCCCAAGTGACCAACTTGCATTTTCTCAAGTTTTCTTCCAAAGGTCTTTTAATTTATTTGTTTTACTCTTCAGTACAAGGTCTGTGTAGCTCCTTCGGGGTTTTCAGTAACTTGACAGTCTTCCATGTAGCCTCCCTATATGTGCTAGTCACTCAGTCATGTTGGATCTTTGCAACCTTATGGACTGTAGCCTGCCAGGCTCCTCTGTCTGTGGAATTCTTCAGGCAAGAGAACTGGAGTGGGTTACCATTCCTTTCTCCAGGGGATCATTCTGACCCAGACATTGAACCCTGGTCTCCTGTGTCTCCTGCATTGCAGGCAGATTCTTTACTTTCTGAGCCACCAGGGAAACCCTAGAAGATATCAAAAGAAAACTCCTGGAGGAATAATAGTGATGAAATGCCTATACTGTTTATGCATTTCCTCATGTCCTTAGTTTTCTAGAGAAATTAATTAAGCCTCACAGCACCCCTCTAAGGTGTTTCTATTATCTGGACTTTACATGTACAAATCTCAACACAGACACTTTTTGCCTGAAGTCAACATGTTAATTTCATATTAGGATTATTACTGTTTAAAGTCAATATTTTTGCTGCTATATCTCTCACTGTTCTCTCTCTCAGTCTTTTTCTTTTCTCTCTCTGAATAGAACTGACATAGTCTCATCACATGATGGAAACTCTTTTCTTAATATATTTACAGAAGTAGTAAATACATATACTCTAAGAATTTTTAATTCAATATCCATTACTTTATAATTTACAAATCAATTACCTATTTATTCCTTTCTCTAGTTTTACTTATTAAAGGTGTTCAACTTTATTTTTGCATTATTAAAATGTATCCTTACTTTAATTGTGTGGTCTATATTTAAAAATACTAATTGAAGTATTCATTATTAGTGTTTTATTGATATTAATAGATACTTCTTTAAAAAAGGCCACTTCAGATTTACTTAAAAAATAACTAACATCACTTTGTGAAAAGCTATATATTCAAATTCAAACATATTTAGCTAAAATATAAATAGAAAAAAAATCCCAAATTGTGAAATAAAGTATGCATCAATCTAATGACCTATTTAATTTGGAGTGGCACAATTACCTCTTCCTTTTCTTTTTTTAATTTTACATTTTTGCTGAATAGGGGGAAGGATGGTCATGTATTGTTTGAGGTCATGTATTGTTTGAGGAAGAACCATGTATATGAGAAAGAAACATAATATGAGGAAGAAACATAATATTGTTTACTATGTCCTAATAAAATAGTAATGGTTCTTCCTCAAACAATACATGACCATCCTTTCCCCTATTCAGCAAAAATGTAAAATTTAAAAAAAAAGAAGAGGTAATTGTGCCACTCCAAATTAAATAGGTCATTAGATTGATGCATACTTTATTTCACAATTTGGGATTTTTTATTTTTTTCTGTAGCTACTTCAAAGTTTATTCCATAGTAGGGAAGTGGAGTCCTTCTTCTTGAAGGCTAGTTAATGACACTGAAAAGCTCAAACACGTTTTTAACTGGTTAAGGATAGAATAAAAAAATATTGGATATTTTAGAAATGCATATTGGAATATGTATTTGAATCAAAGGAATAGTACCCTTGATCAAGTGTGAGTTGAGATGAAACATATTTTCTTTTAATATGCGTTTAGTTTTTTGTAAGATAAAAATTTGAAAGTTCTTACTAACCACATATAAGGTTGCATCAGTGAGTTTTAATATCTTTTGATGGCCAAACCTTACAGAGTTAATCCTTGCTATCCTAAGTAAAGATTGAATTCAAATAATTTCTGAAAATTATTGCTTTATATACAGACCTTCTAAAGTAAATCTAATGGGACAATGTCTATTCTTGGTTAATGTCATCCCAAATTAATCTAATTGAATAAGTACACAAATGGAAAAGGAACAAAATCATTAAAATTAGTGAATACTAGCCACTATCATTATATAGCTTCCCCACTCTCTTTCCATCTTAGTTATGAGGGAGAACTTAGCAGGCTTTGAGGCTGTCTGTGTGTTAAAATGTGCTTCCTTGGTAATTCAGTTGGTAAAGAGTTTGCCTGCAATTCAGGAGACCCTGATTCCATTCCTGGGTTGGGAAGATCCACTGAAGAAAGGATGGGTTACCCAAAATCTGCCTGCAATGCGGGACACCTGAGTTTGATCCTTGGGTTGAGAAGATCCCCCTGGAGGAGGGAAGGGCTACCCACTCCAGGATTCTTGCCTGGAGAATCCCCTGGACAGAGGAGGAGCCTGGCAGTCTACAGTCCATGGTATCACCAAGAGTTGGATAGGACTCAGCGACTATCACTTTCACTTCCTGTGTTAAATTAGTTTCTGCTAATACAACTTTATACTCTGCATGATAATAACAAGAGAATAATGAAAAAAATCCTTTCATATTTCTGTTGCAGTTATGAATTCAGAAGTTAGCTGAAAGATCATTGCCACCTGATAAAAGATGAGCAGTATTTCTATTGTTTTTCCTAATGTTATCACTCCAACAACAACAAAAAAAAAAACTGTGAAATTAGTCTGCATGACTGGACTTCTTTTGCACTGACCATGAGTCAGAATTATAGTGGTATTGGCTAAAAGACAAGAAAACATCCCAAATGCATTCCTGCTTGTCATGTGAATTAATATCTGTGACATCATGGACAAGATCTAGACACATTTTCAAGACATAACCCTATTAGTTCTTGAAAAGCACTGACTCCTACCCTTGATATCTATTCATATCATTCAAGATTGACAGTTTTATTTCAATTATCTGACTTGTGGAATTACTTTCTATTATGTAACTACCTTTAATTTTGATAATTTAATTCATCTCAATGAACAAATGCTCATTGAGCATGTTACTACAAATTGTTGCCTGAGAATATAAGGCAGGTATAGTTTTCTAAAACAAAAGTATCTAGTGAAGGTGGCTTTATAAGCTATGAGAAAAGCTGTGGCAAATGCAAAAGGATTGGACTTTATATTACCTTGGTTAACCAGCAACAAGAAAACAACTTTTTTTTTTCTTTTACCAGAAAAATGGGTTTATTTGCAAGGAATTATAATTTGGTAAAACAAAGGTAAGCATCAGATAAGTCTGATAAAACAAAGGAGAGGAAGCTCTTTTATAGAGAAGGGTAGATTGTAAGGGACTATTTTAATACGTTCATTGGAGAAAACTGAGTTCAAAATACAGTGACTTTTCATTGGCTGAGTTATGACAGCCTTTCATTGGCTGAGCTGTTGCCAGACAAAGATAAAATCTTTTTTCTGCTAATAGTCAAATAGTGTCACTTACTTCCAGAGATATGAGGTACATTATCTTTTTGTTGGTATCTATATTAAATTCTAGTGGTACACATGTGAGAAATCCCCCTTCTGGCCTTCCAACTCCATTTTAATGAGATTTTCTAATAAGCAGCAGATTATAGAAAGTTTTCACAATTCACAATTATAGATGTGTACTCGAACAGTTACAAAATAATATTATAACCAGTACAAATTACAAAGATGTGTTAACAAAAACGTTTAAAATTTGTCAAAAATCTTCTTCTGTAAGCGTTGTTATTCTTGATTTGTAAGTCTTCAATGGCAAGTGCTATCTAACACATAAACTCATACTGATGAAAGATGAAGCATTAGCTATAGGAAACTAATATTTGTATTCATATAATCCAGTACAGACGTAGAATTCAAAATAAGCACAACTTTCTGACAAATATCTTGTGCTATTTAATGCCATGCCCATAGTATGACTTTTCTTAGTGGTTTATTATTTTTTTATTGGTTGTCATCTGTAGATGCAGTCATGATAGAAATTCAGTAACTCAGGAGAACTTGAAGCACTTACTTCACTTTTAGAGTAAATCAATCCTCTTTAAATGAGATTACCAGCGACACTTATGTGGCAAGCCAAGACAGTAATATCAGGTCTCTGTAATGAGCACATTCTAATTTATATCACAAAGAAAAATAGTAATGATACCTCAATGAGATTAATTCAAAGACAGATTTATTTATTTATTTATCCTTGAACAGCTAAATGATTAAGTGTTCAGATGAACTTTGATTTGGTGTTTGAGTTTCTGAATAGAAGTTTCTTCTCTCCCTTTGTTCCTTGTTTTCATTTCCTTGGTGTCACCTCCATCCTTAGATATTTTTACCCTCATAGTTTCAAAAGCATTGCCAGCAGTTTCCTGTGCTATGCCTGTCCAGATTTATTTCCAGTGGGAAATAACACACTCATTTTCTCAGTTCAAAGACAAACCCTTGATTTAACTTAACTTGTGGTTTGAGCCCATCACTGAACATGACAAAGGTAACAGTACTGATTGGATTTAGTCCTATTAGGAAGTCCATGCCTAGATTTAGGGGGGGCGAGTAATGGAGTGCAGTCAGCTTTACTTAAATACTAGGAGCAAGTTGACAAGAGCTGATTTTCCCATATCAACATCAGAATATCTTGTTAAAAAATAAAATCCTTGGGCAAATAATGCTAGGGAGATTTTTAGAAAAGCCAAAACAAGAGCAAATATCTATTCCACCTTTCATTATAATATCCATTGAAAAATCAAACTTCAGAATATATGACTCTCAAAACCACTATAAACTCTATAATTAAATGTGTATTACAAACCTAAATGAAGATGACCCATATTAAACTCTAATATTTCATTTCCTTCACTTCCTCTCAACCATCTTTTGTCATCATGCTGCGTCTTCAATCACATAGGAAATGATATTATTCCTTACTCCAATAATTATATTTCTTGTGGCATTTCTACTACAAACTTTCTAGTCAATGACCCTATTTCCTCCTTTCTAGCTTTCTTATTTTAGCACTTCAGAAGAGTAAAATCCCAATTTGTTGAGAAATCCAATTTATTTTCCTTTGATTCTTTTTACTATTCATCATTATTCTCTAATGTTTTGTTTTCATTTTAGATTCCAATTTAGTCCTTTGTAATAACTAATTTCTTGAGAAACCATTAAATTGGCTTCTTTACTTCTCATTCATTCTATAGTGGGCTTCTCTGGTGGCTCAGTGGTAAAGAATCTGCCTGTCAGTGCAGGAAATGTGGGTTCAATCCCTGGGTTGGGAAGAGCCCCAGAGAAGAAAATGGCAGCCCACTCCAGTATTCTGGCCTGGGAAATCCCATGGACAGAGGAGTCTGGTGGGCTTGTCCATGAGGTCACAAAAGAGTTGGACATGACATGACTTACTGACTAAACAGCAACAATAATTCTGTAGTATTATATTAATCTAGAAACATTCCAGCCATAGTTGAAAGCAAATATCCTCCTTTCCAACGTGACCAAGTAAATGTACTGCATGTTCATAACTATGCAAGCCAAATGTTAATTTAATATTATAGGATGATGCATTTCACCTGTATATTAGTTTCTTTGGGACACTAGTTTGACAAATTGCCACAAACTTGGTGGCTTAAAAGAATATATAAATTTATTCACTCAGTTCTGGTGGCAAAAAGTCTGAAATCTAGAAGGGCTATACTTCCTTCAGGGGCTTTATAAAGAGGATACTCTGTTCCTTCTCTTATTCAGCTTCTATTGGCTGCTGCAGATTGTCTAAACTATGGCCACCTCACTTCACATTTTGCCTTCATCTTCATGTTGCTTTCTTATGTGTGTGTATTATTTCCCATTGCCTCTATGATGTCATGTAGGACCCACCCAGATAATTTAGGTAATCTTCTCAAAATCTTTAATTTAATTATGACCTCATATACTCTTTTCCTAAATAAGGTATTGATTACAATTTCCAAAGATTTGGATAGCTTTTTTGGGGGTGAGGGAGTGGTGAGAGATTGGCATGTCCTACCACAAATAAGTTACTTCATTCTAGCTCTCTAAGACCACTGATTCATAACTTCTTAAGTTTCAGATTCCTCACATGCATTCTTCATCCTCCAAATACCATTTGATAATCTAAATTGAGGGGAAAGATTGAAGGCTAAAGGAGAAAGGAGAAACAGAGGGTGAGATGGTTAGATAGCATCATGGACTCAATGGACATTAATTTGAGCAAACTCTGGGAGATAGTGAAGGACAGAGGAGCCTGGCATGCTGCACTCCATGGGGTTGCAAAGAGTTGGACATGACTTAGTGATGGAACAACAACAACAATCTAATTTCATATGTAATCTAATCTCTGTTGTTATGCTCTGGATCTCTTGCCTTCCCACCTTCCCAGTTCTGTACTCTTAGTCACTGTTAGCAGGAATACAATTTGACCAAATAAGTAAATAAATCTATTTTGCCAATACAGCAGAGAAACCAAAGATTTTCATAACTTTTAGCAATGTACTTTACGTCGAAAAATCTGTCCGGCAGAAATACTCAGTTTTGCAAAAATAAAAATATGAACCTGTTCTTCAAAACATAATTTATAATGTATAAAAAACAAACATCTAAATTCCCTCAGTTTGGAAATATTTAGTAATTAAATGTAGATGAAGGGCAATTTAAAAAAGTATCAGGAGATGTATATAAACATGGATGAATGCTCATAATTTTGTAAAGAATCAAACAAGTAACAAAAGCTTCTTATAGCATGATATCATTCCTGTTCAAAACAAAAGGAAAAAAAATCTATATACACACACACACACACACACATAGGGCAATATCTGAAGGAATTAAACAGTGTTTATAGTGCTCATTCTTACTGAATGGAAATGTAAAATGGGTTTGACTGTGGACATACCTGTTTTCTTTTATTTTTAACTACTAACCCACATTGAATCTGATATATATGTAGTGTATTTTAATTTTTGTTTTTATTAATTATTATAAACAGAAATACATCTAACTCAAATAGTCTTTGTTCACTATTTTGGAACTTTATAGTATCTCTTTTTTATTGTTCAATTTCCAAATCCATTCATCTAATACATTCACGTTTACTGTTTGGTTGTCATAATAAGTTTATTGTCTTGAGAGCATTTTGTCTAAACCTAATAGAGGGGAATTAGGACTGAAGCTAACAAAATTTAATGCTTCCAAACGATCTGCATTTTCTATCACATGACTGTGCCAGTTAACCATAGTGTTAATGCCTTTTGCCTTTTTCATGATAAATAACAGGAAAATGCTTGTCAGAAAAGGAAATTAGCACTGCACCAGATAATTTCAAGTTGATGCCAACACAAATTTATGGTCTGGAAAATAGGGCAAATCAGATTCTCAATACTAAGATTTAATTATCTAAATTTTTAAATATCACTTTTATAGTTAATGAAATGACTTCACATATAGTGAACCCACATTTTAAACATTTAAAACTACCATTTAGAATCCAATTGTATTTCACCATTACATTTCATTTTGAATAAGATTTTACTTTCAAAAAAGTAATATATCAATAAGATAGATTAATGTTATAGAATGAATCCTAGATCTTAAACATCATATGTTGTAAAATAATTGATCATATATAGTGCTGTTAGTATAAAAATGGAAACAATTACATTTTCATTGTATCATTTTTAATTATATATTGGCTGATGGTAAGAATTTTTAAAAAGCCAATTTTCAAAGTAGGGAAGAAAATTATGTCATTTCTACTGAAGTCATTCAGAATCTTGAAGTAGTATATACCATCCTCCAGAAATAGTCTTTGGAGTTTAAATGCTCAATCATCCCCTTTGTTCATTTAATTCAATGGAAAATATCTTGTTCACATGCAAACCAGATTTGGAAAGAAGCCACAGAAGATTATGATTACTCAATAAAAGAGATCCTTTGTGTTTATGTTACTTAGCTCATAATCTCATATCTATAGCACTACAACCAATTAATTATATTCAGTTGGGGGAAAATCAGATGCAATCCACAATGTATCTCTGACAAATTGTTTCTGGGGATTTTATATACAGCTCTAACACAGTATATGAAAAACTCACTGTGAATAAAATGGTTCTTCAAAGTAATTATACATTTTTATAGTTTTTGCATGGATTCAGTATATATTTTGAATTAAGAAAATTGCAGATTGAATCACATGTGAGACTTCTTAATAATATTTATATCTTTTTAGTTTGGAACTACTACCTGAAGAACAATGCCAAACCAACTAGTCTAAGTAGCACAGCTATTTTCTTTATTTCTTTATTTGACCATAACCAAAGTTAAGGAATAAAGTGTGTTTTAATCAGCCATTTTCTCTTGAATTTTATCTTCATTGGTTCTTGTCTGTATCCATTTGATGTAGTATAATTTTGTTGCCTAGCATTATTAGTTAAGTATTAAAGTTATATCACATATCAATTATCAAATCACACTTATCTCTGTATCTTCAGCTTTTAGTTAACAAGAGGGATCTATAGTGTCTGAATTATCTTCCATTGCTTTATTGTCTTATCTATGCAAATAAAGGTATGAGATAAAGAAGATTTCAAAATAGTAAAGATTAAAATCCTGCTGGTTGGATAAACAATGCTTTCTCTTCCAAAACACAACATGAATCTAAACTCCACAGCAATCAATTAGATTCAGGTTGTATTTTGGAAGAGGAATCATTGCTTACCCAACCAGCAAGATTTTAATCATTACTATTTTGAAACAGCCTACCAATGCAGAAGATGGGAGTTTGATCCTTGGGTTGAGAGGATCCCCTGCAGAAGAAAATGGCAACCCATTCCAGTATTCTTGCTTGGGAAATCCCACGGACAGAGGAGCCTGGTGGGCTATATAGTCCCTGTGGTCACAAAAAAGTCAGGAACATGACTGAGAAAATAAACAGCATGCTATATACATGCACAAGGCACTCTACTCAGTGTTACACTTACAAAGCTAAGCAACACTGTCTTTAATATCCATAACTTATCCAACTACCTCTCTATCCTAGTCCGTTTGGGCTGTTATGACAAAAATATACAATGGGGAGCTTATACACCACAGAAATTTGTTCCTCACAGACCTGGGGACTGGGAAGTCTAAGATCAGGGCACAAGGTAGATGCTTGTGAGAGCCTTTTTCTGGATTGTAGACTGCTGACTTCTGTGTGTCCTCATATGGGCAGAAAGGTAGTGCAGGTCTTTGGAGTCTTATAAGGAGATTGATATCACTCCTGAAGGCTTTATCCTCATCAGTTAATCACCTCCCAGAGGTTCCTCCTCCTAATGCCATCACTTTTTTTTTTTTTTCAATTCTAATCCTAGGATGGCTTTTTAGTTTTTTTTTTTTTAATTGAGTTTTGGAATATTGTTGATTTGCAATGTTGTGTTAGTTTTAAGTGTAAAGCAAAGTAGATTCTTTATACATATACATATATCAACTCTTTCTTAGATTATTTTCCCATTTAGGCCATTAAAGGGTATTGGGCAGAGTTCCCTGTGCTATCCAGTAAGTCCTTATTAGTTATCTTTTTTATATACAGAAGTGTGTTTATGCTATTCCCATCTCCCAATTTATCAATCCCCTTCATATCCCTTGTAACCATAAGTTTGTTTTCTACATCTGTTAACTTTATTTCTGTTTTATAGGTAAGTTCATCTTTCCCTTTTTAGATTCCACATATAAGCAATATTGGGGCTTCCTTGGTGGCTCAGACGGTAAAGAATTTGCCTGCCGGGGTCCAGCCCCAGCGGGGTCCGGGGGTGTTGAGGGATGAGTGGCGTCGGCGGAAGAACTGAGCTGAGTCGATGTGTGGTGATGAAGCAGTCTCTCTTTATTGCTGTTAGTTTGTGGGGTGATGGAGAAGTCTCTCCAAAAGGAGATGGAGAAGTCTCTCATATACTATTGTTGGCTTACAGTTTTATAGCCAAAAGACATCCCCATTACATCATTACATCACCTATCATTCTATACAATTTTTTGTTTTCTACCTTCCATAGCAACCTTATCATTGAGCTCATTCCCCAATCTGTCATGAAACATTCCCCTTACAGAAGTCAGATTTTTATGTAATTAGATTTAACAATAGTATGTTTACCACTTGAATGTCTTCAGTATACTTCATTCAATCATGATAAGTACATCAATCCAAGTAGAAAGGTTACATTTCTCTTATCAGGTACAACTATGTAGAAGCTAGAGGGAAGGGCTAAAGCTTGAGACTGTTTATTCTAGTAACCTACTCTGGTTCTTACAAGGAAAGAGGAGAGAGGACAAAGAAACAGTTTAGAAAGAGGAAAGAGGACTAAGACACTTTAGGAAGAGGAAAAAGGACTAAGAAACAGTTTAGGAAGAGGAAAGAGGACTAAGAGACAGTCAAGCAGCACTGCTTTAGCAATAAAACCCTATTAACCTTATAACTACTATAATGAATTCCTATGTCTACATTATCCTAAAGCAATCAATATCTCCAACTATGCTGGCCACAATTATGAACATTCCTAAGTCCCAATCCAGCCTGATTTCTTCAAGGAAGAGAGCCTCCTCCGTGGAGTGGTCAGGGGAGTGGGAGGTGGAAAGGTGACCCAAGTACGAGCCTTTCTGTGGTGGCCTTGCCATGACCCCCAGAGAACTCTTGGTAAACTCCCCAGGAAGGAGTAGTAATCTATTTAAATGCCCCTTTCATTCCTCCTTAGCCCCCAGGGAAGGCGATCCACCTTCCCAGATCCTCTGGTGGATGAGGTCTGGGGGGATTATCTCAGGACAAATTCTTTCCAACTGTGACTGACCTACTGAGATGAGCCAAAGTTCCGAGCATGGACAGAACTCCCAAGAAAGATACCAAGGGGGGCCTAGCCCGGGATGCCCCGATAAAGAAAGTCAGCTTTGCAATTTCTTTCTTAGTCTCATGACCTTGTCATCTGAGCAAGGGGGCATCCTGATGGCTCCCAGCATCTCCCCCTTTTTTGTTTTTTAAGATGGCGGTATGGAGTTCAAGGGAGACATCCTTTATGCTCTTGCGTAGGATTCTGACGATGACTGGAAGCAGAAGGAAAACTATTAGAACCACAGCAATAATAGTTCCTATATTCATCGTTATCGGTAGGAGGCTCTTAAGGGAAACGAAATCAGAGAGGCTTTTAAAGAAAGAATCAGCTATGCCAGCGATGGAAAAGTCTCTGACTGGCCTATATCTTGGATTTCTTATGCAATTTAGTTAAGTCTAGACCAACATCTGACTGATTCCATATCCCAAGGACATGGTTTTGTATTTTATCCCAAGAATACACTGACTTACTCAGAGGAGTAACACAAATCCATTTGTATTCTACATGACACCTGAGAGACAATCTTACTTTTAAAGCTATAAGCTCCTGACCTATATGTAGGACTGCTTCCTCTAAAGCATCCACCTTAGCTTCCAACTTTCTGTCTATTATCTCTTGGGTAGCCAAGGCTAGGGAGACATTCTTTGAGAGCTGATTGACATGCTCAGCTGATTGACATACTCAGCAGTATGTACTTGTTGAGAAGAGAGACAGCAGCAACAGTAATAGAGGCTATTGTTACAAGCAAGAGGGAACCCACGTCCAGTAAGTGTTCTCTGTAGTAGCATTACAAGATATTACCTGACAGGCAAGCAAAGCAAGCATAGCAACAAAGATTGTCTCTATCGGTGGATCGGTATCCTCAGGAGGCAGGGATGGTGGTTGATGTGGAGGAGAATTCCCATGTGGCGGGGGGGTGAGGAAGGAGCAGCGGTGATCTTGGCCTCTTCCTCAGAAACTTTTGTAATGCTGGGGGGATATCTGCCCATGGTGACGAATCAGTCAGTCAGGAATCCAGAGCAGAGCATCTGCGTCCTCTGATGTCATCATCATCTCATCTTGGTGTAGTATAGTTTTTCCTGATAAAAAGTCCTTTTATCCAGGTTGGAGACAGTCCCTTAAATTATGTCTTACTGAGATAAGCTTCAGAAACAAACTTGGGGTGTTCTTTAAGAATTCAATTAAATTTTTCATTAATATCACATAACAGCAAAGAACTATCTAAGAACTGAGCCTTATTATCTCCATTGGTAGACCTCTATTAACAAACTGGGATTTAACATTTATTGAAACATCATTTTCTCCCTAAAATTACCCTCATTTTTATCAGATTTAACCAAATTAAGGCTAGTTTGTTTGCAAAACAGGTCTGTTCACACTAATTTTGGCCTGATGATTTATATAACCATATAAATCATAGACTTTATAGACAAATTCTTTCCAACTGGGACTGACCTACTGTGATGAGCCAAAGTTCCAAGCATGGACAGAACTCCCAAGAAAGATACCAAGGGGGGCCTAGCCCGGGATGCCCCGATAAAGAAAGTCAGCTTTGCAGTTTCTTTCTTAGTCTCGTGATCTTGTCATCCAAGCAAGGGGGCATCCTGACGGCTCCCAGCATTTGCCTGCAGTGCAGAAGAACTGAGTTTAATCCCTGGGTCAGGAATATCTCCTAGAAGAGGGTATGGAAGCCCACTCCAGTATTCTTGCCTGGAGAATTCCATGGACAGAGGAGCCCAATGGTCTACAGTCCATGGGGTCACAAAGAGTTGAGCATGAGTCAGTGACTAACACACGCATACCCACATAAAGCTATATTATCTGACATTTGTTTTTCTTTATCTGACTTACTTCACTCAAAGTATGACAATCTCTAGGTCCATCCATGTTGCTGCAAATGGCATTACTTTGTTCTTTTTTATGGCTGAGTAATGTGCCATTGTATATATGTACCACATCTTGTTGATCCATTCCTCTGCTGATGAACATTTAGGTTGATTTCATGTCCTGTCTATTGTAAAAGTGCTGCAGTAAACATCAGAGTGCATATAACTTTTCAAATTATAGTGTCCTCCAGATATCCTGGTGAGTTACAATCCATGGAGTTGCAAAGAGTCAGACGCAATTGAGTGATTAACATTTTCACTTTTTACCTTCCAGATATATGCCCAGAGTTGTTGGGTCTTATGCTTCCTCTATTCTTAGCTTTTTAAAGAACCTCCATACTGTTCTTCATTATGGCTGTACAGTATACATTCCCATTAACACTGTAGGAGAGTTCCTTTTTCTCCATACCCTCTCCAATATTTGTTGTATGCCGGGGTCCAGCCCCAGCAGGGTCCAGGGGTCTTGAGGGATGAGTGGAGTAGGCAGAAGAACTGAGCTGATGATGTGTGGTGATAGAGCAGTCTCTCTTTATTGTTGTTGGTTTACAGTTTTTATACCCAAGAAACACATGCATTACATCACATGTTATTCAATACAATCTTGTTTTCTGCCTATCATCAACAACTTTAACCTTAAGCTCATTTTCCTTGAAAAAGTCGGATTTCTGCATAATTAGATTTAACATTAGTATGTTTACCATTTGATTGTCTCCAGCATACTTTGGATAAGTACATCAATCTAAGTAGAAAGAAACTCCCTAGTAAAGACTAGGAGGTGTAGTAATCTATTTAAATGTCCCTTATTCCTCCTTTGTCCCCAGGGAAGGGAATCTGCCTTCCCCAATCCCCTGGGGGAAATAAGGTGTGAAGGAATTATCTCAGGATGAATTATTTCTAACTGGGACTGACCTACTGAGATGAGCTAATGTTCAGAGCATAAACAGAACTTCCCAAGAAAAATACCAGGAGGGGCCTTGCCTTGGGATGCCCTGAAGGAAAATCCGATTTGCAGTTTCCTTCTCAGTCTCATGACTTTGTCATCCTAGTGAGGGGGCATCCTGATGGCTCCGGCTCCGCAGTTGTATGTAGATTTTTTTTGATGAAGACCAAGGAGCCTCCCAGGTGGTGGTAGTGATAAAGAATGCACCTGCCAGTGCAGGAGATGTAAGAGACATGGGTTTGATCTCTGGTTCAGAAAGATCCCCCGGGGGAGGGCATGGCAACCCACTCCACTATTCTTGCCTGGAGAATCCCGTGGACAGAGGAGCCTGACAGGCTATGGTCCATTAGAGTCACAAAGAATCGGACATGACTGAAGTGACTCAGCAGGCATGCACATTTTGACTGGTGTGAAGTGATGACTCATTGCACTTTTGATTTGTGATTCTATAATAATTAATGATGTTAAGCATCTTTTCATCTGCTTTTTAGCCAACTATTTGTCTTCTTTAGTGTTATGGTTGTTTAGATCTTCCATACATTTTTTGATTGGGTTGGTTGTTTTATTGATATCGAGCTACATGAGCTGTTTGCATATTTTGGAGACTAGTCCCTTGTTGGTTGCTTCATTTGCAGGTATTTTTCCTATTCTGAAGGTTATCTTTTCATTTTGTTTATGGTTTCTTTTGTTACGCAAAAGCTTTTAAGTTTTATTAAGTTTCATTTGTTTAATTTGTTTTCATTTTCACTACTCTAGGAAGTGGGTTGAAAAAGACCTTTCTATCATTTATGTCAGAGTATTCTGTATATATTTCCTCTGAGAGTATTATAGTATCCAGCCTTACATTTAGGTTTATAATCCATTTTCAGTTTATCTTTGTGTATGGTGTTAGGAAGTGTTCCATTTTCATTTCTTTCCAGTTTTCCAGTTTTCCCAGCACCACTTACTGAAGAAACTGTCTTTTCTCCATTTTATATGCTTGCCTCCTCTGTCATAGATTAGATGATCATAGGTGTATAGCTTTATCTCTGGACTTTCTATCACTTTACATTGATCTATTAATATATTTCCTTTTTTGCCAGAACTATGCTGTTTTGATTACTGTAGCTTTGTAGTATAGTCTGAAGTCAAGGAGGCTGATTCTTCCAGCTCTGTTTTTCTTTTTCAATATTGCTTGGGCTATTCATGGTCTTTTGTTACCATACAAATTATAATTTTTTGTTATAATTTTTTGAAAATTATTTGTTGGTAACTTGATAGGGTTTGGATTGAATCTGTAGGTTGCTTTGGATAGTGCATTAATTTTCACAATATTAATTCTTCTAATCCAATAACATGACATATCTCTCCATCTGATTATACCATCTTTTATTTCTTTTATCAGAGTCTTGTAGTTTTCTTGGTATCAGTCTTTTGTCTCCTTAGGTAGGTTTATTCCTAGATATTTTATTCTTTCTGATATGATGGTAAATGGACTTGTTTCCTAGATTTCTCTTTCTGATCTTTCATTATTAGTGTATAGGAATGCAAGAGATTTCTGTGTACTAATTTTGTATCCTGCAACTTTTCCCAATTCATTGATGAGCTCTGGTAATTTTCTGTTAACATCTTTCCATCTCTTTCAAGATTCAAATTAAACATGAATTTTGTGAGAAAAGAAACATTTAGACTATGGTTTCCTTCCTGCTTTCCCACTGCTTTCTCTGCTCTTCGTAAATTATTTTGATTATTTGTGCAAATCATTCAGTTCAGTTCAGTCACTCAGTTGTGTCCGACTTTTTGCGATCCCATGAATCGCAGCACACCAGGCCTCCCTGTCCATCACCAACTCCCGGAATATACCCAAGGTTATGTCCATTGAGTCAGTGATGCCGTCTAGCCATCTCATCCTCTGTCATCCTCTTCTCCTCCTGCCCCCAATCCTTCCCAGTGTCAGGGTCTTTTCCACTCTTTGCATGAGGTGGCCAAAGTATTGGAATTTCAGCTTCAACATCAGTCCTTCCAATGAACACCAAGGACTGATCTCCCTTAGGATGGACTGGTTGGATCTCCTTGCAGCCCAAGGGACTCTCAAGAGTCTTCTCCAACACCACAGTTCATCTTCGGCGCTCAGCTTTCTTCACAGGCCAACTGTCATCACATCCATACATGACCTCTGGAAAAGCCATAGCCTTGACTAAATGGACCTTTGTTGGCAAAGTAATGTCTCTGCTTTTTAATATGCTATCTAGGTTGGTCATAACTTTCCTTCCAAGGAGTATCTTTTAATGTCATGGCTTCAATCACCATCTACAGTGATATTGAAGCTCAAAAAAATAAAGTTAGACACTGTTTCCACTGTTTCACCATCTATTTGCCATGAAGTAGTTCTTCTTCACTTTCTGCTATAACGGTGGTGTCATCTACATATCTGAGGTTATTGATATTTCTCCCGGCAATCTTGATTCCAGCTTGTGCTCCTCCAGCCCAGTGTTTCTCATGATGTACTCTGCATATAAGTTAAATAAGCAGGGTGACAATATACATACCTTGCTTGATGTACTCCTTTTCCTATTTGGAACCAGTCTGTTGTTCCCTATCCAGTTCTAACTGTTGCTTCCTGACCTGCATACAAGTTTCTCAAGAGACAGGTCAGGTGGTCTGGTATTCCCATCTCTTGAAAAATTTCCCACAGTTTATTGTGATCCACACAGTCAAAGGCTTTGGCATAGTCAATAAAGCAGAAGTATATTTTTTTCTGGAACTCTCTTGCTTTTTTGATGATCCAGTGGATATTGGCAATTTGATCTCTGGTTCCTCTGCCTTTCCTAAAGCTAACTTGAACATGCAAATCATTATCATTGGCTAAATGATAAGAATGCATTTTAAGCCTAGGAGGAAGTAGAAAGATATGCTAGTTAATATCATTGTCCTAATCAATCTAAACAATAATTATATAATACTGGTAATATCTCTTAACAGGAATTAGTGGCCTGCCTGCTCACAACAGACATATACAGGTTGCAGTTTCATTTTTTCCCTTCTTTCATGTCTAAATATAATTTTGCTGCTGCTGCTAAGTCTCTTTAGTCATGTCTGACTCTGTACAACCCCAAAGATGGCAGCCCACCAGGCTCCCCCATCCCTGGGATTCTCCAGGTAAGAACACTGGAGTGGGTTGCCGTTTCCTTCTCCAATGCACTTAAGTGAAAAGTGAAAGTGAAATCACTCAGCTGTGTCCGACTCACGGGCTGCAGCCTACCAGGCTTCTCCATCCATGGGATTTTCTAGGAAAGAGTACTGGAGTGGAAAAAAAGCATTTTATGAAGTAAAATCAAATTATTTCAAACTTACATAATAGCTAGTTGGAAAGAAATACTTTGAATTATTTTGTCTTTGCTGTAAATTAGGTATGAAATTTTGAGGTACTATTATCTTGTTACAAAAGCAAATAAAAGTAGTTGCTAATCAATTCATTTTAATATATACAAAAATGTATTTCAATTGTGTTAGAAACTAGTTTGTATAAATATATTGTGCAAAAATGATTTAGATTTTATGGATTTAGATTTAATCCGCTTCCATTTGAAGTACTGTTGGATAACTTAAGAAACTACATTACATTCACATGCTTCCCTTTAGAGTTCATCTTATTTTGATGACCTTAATTATATATCCTATCTACCACCAGATCTACACAGGTATCAAAAATTTTACCTTTTTACATTGCCTTCCTGACTGTTACTATTAATTAAATACCAATGTTTCTACCTAAAGTAAGTCCTTTTACTAGTAAACTAAATCCCACTGCTTCTAACTTACTCCAGAACACTGCTCCAGCCAGTCTCCCCTCTTTCTCCTGCATAATAAATTCTTTATCTGTAAAAGATCATTCTCATGATTGTTCCAACATTGATTTATTTTCTCTTCATAAAAAAGGAAAAAAGAAAATACTTTGATTCTGCTTCACATGCTGCCTATTACCCATATCTTTGCTTCTCTTTGCTGCAAAATTTAAGTTTGTCATTCTTCCTTATCTTTCATTTGCCTCTTCTCAGTCTCTTAAATCCATTGTTTCAAACAAGTTTCTCTTGTTTAAGTCAAAAATATTCTCCACATTGCTAAATTTAATAGTGGATTTTATGTACATATTTTTGGGGAATCATATTTCTACCCTTACTCTTCTTTGAGTTCTTTTAACTGAATTGATAGCAAAATTGACACAAGACAGATTAACAGGAGAAAAAGAAGCACACCTTAATTTGTGCACATATATGTCTCATAGAAATAGGGCCTAAGAAGTGGCAAAGCAGGCCGCTTTTAAACTTTTTAGATAAAGAAGGAATAAATGTGTGAGTTGTCAGGATAAAGAAACTTAAACTTGGTGCAGTTTAGTTGAATGACCTTGGTCTTGGGAAGACACCTATTATATAAGAGATTTATTTCCTGCTTTTAGGGAGATAAAAAGTGTACCTCTTGCAGTAGCCATTTCTTAAGTAGCTTCTATTCCAAATAGTCAATATACCATTGTGGCATATTTTGAGGCAACTTGTCCTGGAACCCAACAGCATCTTACTTGGCAAAGCAGCAGTATTTAAGTCACCATTAAATGCTCAGTTTTCCTCTTTACTATATTTGTTTATCTTCTAGAAAACTAAATACTCTGGATTTTCCATCTGATAAACTATTTCTCCTTCTCTGCCCAATGGCTTAATATCATGGTTCTTTGTTTCTTCTCTTCTCTAACTCATGATCTTGTTAATTTTATCTGGTTGTGTATTTTAAATGCTATGTATGTGACAACTCACATTCCCATCTCCTGCCATATCCAGACATTCATCTACTTTCGTGATATTTCCATTTGGGAACCTAATAGACTTCCCATGCTCAATTGAATTGGTCTCCTACCAAACTGCTTTACCTGCAGTGTTTTCCATCTCAGTTTATGGAGATTGTGTCCTTCCAGTTGCTCAGACCAAATCATTGAAGATGTCTTTAATGAATCTGTTTCTCTCATCTTGCCTCCTCATTTCATCTATCAGCAAATCCTCCTAGCTCCTCTTTGTAAATATATCCACAATTCAATCACTTATCACCACCTTCACTCCTAACAGCCTGGTCAACTCACCATTATAAATCACCTGAATTACAGCAATACTTTTCTAATTAGTTTATCTGCTTCCACCCATTTTCCATACATAATAGAATATTACTCAGCCATAAAAAGAATGAAATATTGTCATTTGCAGCAACACGGATGGGCCTAGCTAATATCATACTTAGTGAAATAAGTCAAAGAAAGACAAATACTGTATAATATCACTTATATGTAGAATCTAAAACGTAATACAAGCTAATGTATATAGCAGAACAGAAACAGACTCAGATATAGAAAATAAACTAGTGATAACCAGTGGGGAGAAAGAAGGGGGACAGGCAGATTAGGAGTATGAGAGTAAGAGATACAAACTACTGTGTATAAAATAGATAAGCAATAAGGACGTGTTGTATAGCACAGGGAATTATCTTGTAATAATTTTTAATAAAGTATAAACTGTAGAAATACCAAATCACTATGGTCTACACCTCAAACTAATATATAATGTAAATCAACTATCATATATGAAAATTCCGTATATTCTAGAGTCTGTTTCTGTACACAATGTTCTGAATTCCTGAAATCAATCTGTCTGTTCCCTCTTGAGCAGTAGTAACTCTCCTGGTTTGCTGGAGCCTCTATAACAAATACCACAGTGTGGGAACTTAAATGGCAAATATTTATTGTCTCTCAGTTTTGGAGGCTGGAAATTTGAGATCAAGGTGTTCCCGGATCTTCCATTGGCATGTAAATGGCCCTTTTCTCCCTGTGTCCTCAGGTGATCTCTACTCAATGTGTTTCTGCATCCTAATTCCCTCTTCTTTTAAGGATACCCATCAGCTTCGATTAGGATCTACCCTAAGGATCATATTTCAACTTAATGGCCCTCTTTAAAGACCGTTTTTCCAAACACAGTCACATTGTGAGATCCTAAAGGTTAAAACTTCTTCACATATGACTTTAAGGGACATAATTCACCTCATAACACTATCTCTTAACCATAGACAAGGGAAAAAATGTTATCAGTGGAAAGCTAAAAAATAAAAAAAGAACAACTTGCTCTGTATATAGATGGGTTATCATTGCTTATGTTTCTATGGAATCCACACAGGTCTAGAACTCTTTAAAATATAAAGTTTTGGAAAATGATAGGTTTATGGGTAAAGTATTAATACTTGGCTTTCACTATAGATGACTTTAATATCTTATGAGGTATAATTTAGAGACTATCACAGAATACTTATAGTGGTGAAAATAATTTGTTAATATCATATCTCCCTTACCTGTCAGTCAGGGTTCAGTTGAAAGCAGAAAGAAAGTGCTCGAGCTAGCTTAAGAATAATAAACTTTAATATTGATTATTTTTATGAAATTATTAGAATAGCCAAAAAAGCAGGATCTAGATCAAGTCTCCAAGAAAGATAAAAGAACAGCAAAAACAAACTCAAAGCAAACTGCTACCTCTGTGACATTCAGGAGAGTAAGAAATCAGGAAGTTAATATTGGTATCTATAAGGGCATCTGTGTAAGGATTAGTACCTTTGAAATCATGACTGGACTATAAAGTTCAGCTTCAGAGAAGCCCAGTGACCATGCTTGTCTTAATGAACAAAAGCACAGGGAAGAGGAGCTTGCATGGCTCCTGTCTGTCTCACTTTTAAAGCCTCATTTGAATACACCTAACTTATTACACCTAAGCTATGTCTAGAAAGCTAGCTGCAAAAATTTAAGAAAAATTAAGCTGTTTCTTTATTCATTTGCTCCTTTGATATTTTAGTCTAGTCCTGGAAGGTATATCAAATGAAGGTTGGGTTGGATGGTGAGCACTAATCCCCCATACGTACTTCACCTATTTAGTTAAAACAGACTCCTCTCTTATAGCTCTCTTTGTATTAAATCTTTTCATTCTTCTACTATTTCCCTATTCTCATTATTTTTTTGCATTCTTTGGGGTCCTGTTATATTACTGATCTTTCACCTTAAATTTTAATCTCTTTCTGGAAAATGTATGAACATTTTAGCCGGCCTTCTAGTCATACTTCCAATTTTATTTCTCACTGTAGCTACATAGATCATTTAAATATTTTATATATTATATATAGAGAGAGAGAGAGAAAGAGAGAGAACCAGAATCACAGAAAACTAACCAAACTGATCACATGGATCACAGCCTTGTCTAACTCATGAAACTATGGAGCCATGCTGTGTAGGGTCACTCAAGATAGACGGGTCATGGTGGAGAGTTCTGACAAAGCGTAGTCTACTGGAGAAAGGAATGACAAACCACTTCAGTATTCTTACCTTGAAAACATCATGAACAGTATGACAAGGGAAATAGACATGAACCTGATAGATGAACTTCCCAGGTAGGTAGGTACCCAATATGCTACTGGAGAAGATGGGAGAAATAACTCCAGAAGGAATGAAAAGGCTAAGCCAAAGTGGAAACAATGCCTAATTGTGGATGTGTCTGGTGGTGAAAGTAAAGTCTGATGCTATAAAGAACAATATTGCATAGGCGCCTAGGATGTTAGGTCTATGAATCAAGGTAAATTGGAAGTGGTCAAACAGAAGATGGCAAGAATGAACATCAACATTTTAGAAATCAGTGAACTGAAACAAACGGAAATGGGCGAATTTAATTCAGATGACCATTATATCTACTACTGTAGGCAAGAATCCCCTAGAAGAAATGGAGTAGCCCTCATAGTCAGCAAAAGAGTCTGCAATGCAGTACTTGGGTGCAATCTCAAAAACAACAGAATGATCTCAGTTAATTTCCAAGGCAAACCATTCACTATCACAGTAATCCATGTATATACCCCAACCAGTAATTTTGAAGAAGCTGAAGTTTAACAGTTCTATGAAGACCTACAAGGTCTTCTAGGACTAACAAACAAAAAGATGTCCCTTTCATCATAGTGGACTAGAATGCTAAAACAGAAAATCAAGAGATACCTAGAATAACAAGCAAGTTTGGCCTTGGAATACAAAATGAAGCAGAGCCAAGTCTAACAGAGTTTTGCAAAGAGAACACACCGGTTGTATTAAACACCTGCTTTCAACAATACAAGATATGACTCTACACTTGAATATCACCAGATGGTATATACTGAAATCAGATTGATTAAATTCCTTGCAGCCAAAGATGGAGAAGCTCTATACAGTCAGGAAAAACAAGACCAGGAGCTGACACTGGCTCAGATCATTAACTCCATACTGCAAAATTCAGACTTAAATTGAAGAAAGTAGGGAAAACCACTAGGCCATTCAATAATGACCTAAATCAAATCTCTTATTGATTACACAGATGAAATAACAAATAGATTCAAGGGATTTGATCTGATAGACAGCCTGAAAAACTATAGACAGAGATTCATAACAGTGTACAGGAGGCATTGATCAAAGCCATCACCAAGAAAAAGAAATGCAAAAAGGCAAAATGGCTGTCTGAGGTGGGCTTACAAATAGCTGAGAAAAGAAGAGAAGCTAAAGGCAAAGGGAAAAAGGAAAGATACTCCCATTTGAGTGAAGAGTTCCAAATAATAGCAAGGAGAGATAGGAAAGCCTTTGTAAGTGAACAACGGATAGAATGGGAAAGACTAGAAATCTCTTTAAGAAAATTGGATATACCTTGGGAATATTTCATGGAAAGATAGGCAATGTAAAGGACAGAAACCCTATGGACCTAACAAAAGCAGATGATATTAAGAAGGGGTGGCAAGAATTCACAGAAGATCTATATAAAAAAGATCTTAATTGCCCAGATAGCCATGATAGTGTGATCGCTCACCCACTGAGAGCCAGACATCCTGGAGTGTAAAGTCAAATAGGCCTTAGGAGTCATCACTATGAACAAAGCTAGTGGAGGAGATGGAATTTCAGCTGAGCTATCTCAGATCCTACAAGATGATGCTGTTAAAGTGTTGTATTCACTATGCCAGAAAATTTGGAAAGCTATGCTATGGCCACAGGAATGGAAAAGGTCAGTTTTCATTCCAATCTCAAAGAAAGACAATGCCAAAGAATGTTTAAACTACTGCACAGTTGCACTCATTTCACATGCTAGCAAGGTCATACTTAAAATCCTCAAACTGGACTTCAACAGTACGTGAACCAAGAACTTCCAGATGTACAAGCTGGATTTAGAAAAGGCAGAGAACCAGAGATCAAACTGCCAACATCTGTTGAATCATAGAAAAAGCTAGAGAATTCCAAAAAGAACATCTTACTCTCCTTCATTGACTGTGATTAAAGCCTTTGGCTGTGTGGATCACAACAAAGTGTGGAAAATTCTTCAAGAGATGGGAATGCCAGACCACCTTACCTGCCTCCTTGAGCAACCTGTATTCAGGTCAAGAAGCAACAGTTAGAACTAAACCTGGAACAATAATCTGGTTCAGTATTAGGAAAGGAGTACAAGAAGGCTGTATATCATCACCCTGCTTATTTAACTTATATGCAGAATACATCATGTGAAATACCCAGCTGGATGAAACATAAGCTGGAATCAAGGTTGCCAGGAGAAGTATCGATAATCTCAGATACACAGATGACACCACCCTTATGGCAGAAAGTGAAGAGGTACTAAAGAGCCTCTTGATGAAGGTAAAAGAGGAGAGTGAACAAGCTAGCTTAAAACTCAACATTCAGAAAACTAAGATGGAATCTGGTCCCATCAGTTCTGTTCAGTTCAGTCGATCAGTTGTGTCTGACTCTTTGCAACCTGATCCCATGGACTGCAGCACGCCAGGCCTCCCTGTCCATCACCAACTCCCAGAGTTTACTCAAACTCATCATCACTTCATGGCAAATAGATGGGGAAACAATGGAAACTGTGACAGACTTTCTTTTCTTGGGCTCCAAGATCACTGCTGACAGTGACTGTAGCCATTAAAGTAAAAAGATCCTTGCCCCTTGGAAGAAAAGCTATGACCAACTTAGCATATTAAAAAAAACAACAACAGAGACATCACTTTGCCAGCAAAAGTCTGTCTAGTCAAAGCTATGCTATGCTTTTTCCAGTAGTCATGTATGGATGTGTTAGTTGGACTATAAAGAAAGCTGAGCACCAAAGAATTGATGCTTTTGAACTGTGATGTTGAAGAAGACTCTTGAGAGTCCCTTGGACTGCAAGGAGATCAAATCAGTCAGTCCTAAAGGAGATCAAACCTGAATATGCATAGAAGTACTGATGCTAAAGCTGAAGCTCCAATACTTTGGCCTCCTGATTCGAAGAGCTAATTCATTAGAAAAGAACCTGATGTTGGGAAATATAGAAGGCAGGAGGGCACAACAGAGAACAAGATGGTTGGATGGCATCACTGACTCAAAGAACATGAGTTTGAGCAAGCTCTGGGAGATGGTGAAGGACAGGGAAGCCTGGCATGCTGCAGTCCTTGGGGTCTCAAAGAGTGAGACATGAGTTAGCAACTGAACAACCACAACGAAGTATATCACAGGCTTTCCAGGTGGCACTAGTGATAAAGAACCTTCCTGCCAATAGAGAAAGAGGCAATAGATATGGGTTTGATCCCTGAGTCAGGAAGATCTCCTGGAGGAGTACATGACAACCCACTTCAGTACTCTTGCCTGGAGAATTCCACGGACAGAAGAGCCTGGTGGACTACAGTACATAGGGTTGCAAAGAATCAGACATTACTGAAGTGACTCAGCATGCATGCATTCAAAGTATATCATAAACTATTTTGTGGATTAAGTGCCCCTTTTATTCCACAATCGCTCTTAATCCAAGAAACTCATGCTTTGGAAAATATTTCTTATCTTTATTTACAACTTGTTTTCTTCTTTCTGTACTCCCAACTTCAAATAAGTTCCATGGCTTATCATATGTCTTTTGCTGATATTTTTCACCTCTGTTTTGGTCACAACTGAAATAGTCTTTGCTTTGATTGAATTATTCCAGTATCTAGCGCCAGGATTTTCACTTTTATTTTCTCTTTTCATGGACTTCAGGTTACTCTTAGTGGTTACTTCTACTCCAAAAATCTTTATTCATCTCCATTCTCACACTAACAATTCTACTCTTAACAGATATAGAAAGCTGTGCACTGTCTGGCTGTAAGCTACTTTTTCACTCATATCTTGTAAAGTTTTTCCTTGTTCAAAGCTTGATATACCCTCCTATCCTTCTGTAATGTATTTGCTAATTTCCATTTATAAATGTCCTTTTCATTCATTAGGGATCATATAAAATTCAACATCTTTGAAACAGTCTTCTGTAATCATCCCTATACTTACCCACTCGCAACCTGAGACTAGTCTTTCCACTCCTTAGTTTCTAAATATAAAACACCTTGAATAAATAAAAGCATAATTTTCACATATTGCCTTCATTAAATTATATATTTGTATGCATATTATATATTTAGTAAATTTTATGTCCTTATTCACAAAATCTACACTTTATTCAACTTTATAAACTTTTCCAGCTTTAAATATTATGGCTTTTGCATACTAAGCTCTTAATGAATAAAGACAAACACCTGACTTTTTAATAATCTTTAAAAATTATAGTCATTCATCTAACTACTTGAGATGAGTTAAGATGAAGATAACTTGTAAGTAGTTACGTGATAATTCACATTCAAACTAAAATATACATAGTGAGTATAGGGTCCTCTCCAGAAGCTAGAACCCCTAGAATTTGAAAGATAGAGACAGACAGTGGAGATGTGATTATCACAGTAGCCTCAGAGACTCAAATTATATGAAGAAATTGGCTTCAGAGATCTAATATTTTGTTTTATTTGTTGTTTTTATATCTATCATCAGTGCTCCAAACTGTCTGAGAAATGTTATGTTTATCATTTGAGCAAACCCTCAGACCAATTCATCTCGGACCACCCTAGTTGAGCACATATGGATACTCAGTACCTATTATTTGGCTGAGAGAGCTTATGTGGATAGTCCCATGACTTAATTCCATAAAGTGCTAATACTATATCAATATTGTTATTTTTTTTAAAAAAAGGCATATTCTGCTCATTTGTTGCACTCCGGATTTCCTCAGTGCTTTTACAATAATAAGAGTAGTTGATTCCTCTTACTTGCTTTATAGATAAACCTCCAAGTAAGTCCTTTGACCATATGGTAGGTACAGTAAGGGCAAGAATGTTTAGGTTGTGAATACTGTTCTTAGGCTGCTAGCAGTTATGGTACTTTCAAAAGAAAGATCCATTTACTTTGATTGCTATTATACTTCAAAAAATATTGATCTACCACTGCTTGCAAACTCTTTTAACCAGATAGCTACAGAGATTTAGACAAAAATCTATATTTCACTTTGGTCTTTTATTCAAGGTACTTCAAAAGAAAATATTTAAGGAATAGACAGGCTAAGTGAAGTTGAAGTGAACAGTGCTATACTGAGTCTTATTATTAAAAAAGAATGCTCCTGGTACTTCCATTTTTGTGCTCCAGTATTAAACTTTGAGTCCCTCAAGAGTAAGGTCATGTCTCTTTAATTGACTCTACAGCATATTTAGGTTATTTCACAAGATATTAGTGTGTTTGTTATCGGTGGAGTATTTTTGGGGTGTCCATCATCAAAATAGTTATCAATGGTTTATCTCTGCTTAGCATAAAATCAGAGGCCCTTCACAGTGTGAAGGCCTTCACACAGGGCACCCCAATCTCCCCATCCTCATCTATTATCTTACCCTTCTTGTACCCTAACACGAACCATGGTGAGTTACTTGAATTTTTCCAAATATGATGTTTCACACTATTATCCTTTCATCAGTCTGTTTACTCTCCTTGAAATGTCACAAACTTTAATGCCATATACCCTATACCCTAACCTCAATCCCCTAAGATCTGCCCAGGTTTACTTCATGTTTCAGCTTATAGGATCATTTTGACTTTCAATTTCAAAATTAAGGAGAATTCAATAATTCTCCTAAACAGAATTATTCATTTCCCAGCATCAGGGTCTTTTGTAATGAGTCAGCTCCTCACATCAGGTGGCCAAATTATTGGAGCTTCAGCATCAGTGCTTCTAATGCATTTTCAGGGCTGATTTCCTTTAGGATTGACTGATTTGATTTCCTTGCACTCCAAGGGACTCTCAAGCATCTTCAGCACCACAGTTCAAAAGCATCAATTCTTCAGTGCTAGGCCTTATTTATGGTCCAACTCTCACATCCATACATGACTACTGGAAAAACCATAACCTTGGCTAGACAGACCTCTGTTGGCAAAGTAATGTCTCTGCTTTTTAATATGCTGTCAAGTTTTGTCATAGCTTTTCTTCCAATGAGCAAGCATCTTTTAATTTCATGGCTGCAGTCACCATCTCAAGTGATTTTGGAGCCCCACCCCCGCCAAAAAAAATAATTCAGTTTCTGTTTCCACTGTTTCCCTGTCTATTTGCCATGAAGTAACAGGACTGGATGCCATGATCTTAGTTTTCTGAATATTGAGCTTTAAGCCAATTTTTTCACTCTCCCCCTTCACTTTCATCAAGAGTCTCTTTAGTTGCTCTTCGCTTTCTGCCATAAGGCTGATGTCATCAGTGTAGCTGAGGTTACTGATTATTTCTCTCAGCATACTCAGTCCAGCTGTGCTTCATCCAGCCTGGCATTTCACATGATATACTTTGCATGTAAGTTAAATAAACAGGGTGACAATACACAGCCTTCATGTACCGCTTTCCCAATTATCGAAACAGTCTGTTTTTCTGTGTCTGGTCCTAACCATTGCTTCTTGACCTGCATACAGGTTTTTCAGGAGGCAGATAAGGTGTTCTGGGCATTCCCTTCTCTTGAAGAATTTTTCACAGTTTGTTGTGATCCACACAGTCAAAGGTATTAGCATAGTCAATGAAGCAGAAATAGATGGTCTTTTGGGGATTCTCTAGCTTTTTTTATGATCCAACAGACATTGACATTTTGATCTCTGGTTCTCTGCCTTTTCTAAATCCAGCTTGAACATATGGAAGTTCTCAGTTCATGTACTGTTGAAGTCTGATTTGAGAATTTTGAGTATCATTCTGCTAGCATGTGAGATGGGTGCAACTGTGCAGTAGTTTGAAAGTTATTTGTCATTGCCTTTCTTTGGGATTGGAATTAAAATTGACCTTTTCTATTCCTATGGCCCCTACTGAGTTCTCTATATTTGCTGGTATGTTGACTGAAGCACTGTAACAAGTGAAAGTCACACAATTGTGCCTGACTCTTTGCAACCCCATGGATTATACAGTCCATGGAATTCTCCAGGCCAGAATACTAGAGTGAGTAGCTTTTCTGTTCTTCAGGGGATCTTCCCAACCCAGGGATCAAACTCAGGTCTCCCGCATTGCAGGCAGATTCTTTACCAGCTGAGCCACAAGGGAAGCCCAAGAATACTGGAGTGGGTAACCCATCCCTTCTCTAATGGATCTTCGCAACCCAGGAATGGAACTGGGATCTCCTGCATAGCAGGCAGATTCTTTGCCAACTGAGCTATGAGGGAAGCACCATAACAGAATCATCTTTTAGGATTTGAAATAGCTCAGATGGATTTCTATCGCCTCCACTAGTTTTGTTCATAGTGATGCTTCCTACAGCCCACTTGACTTTGCACTCCAGGATGTCAGGATCTAGGTGAGTGATCACACATCATGTTTATCTAGGTCATGAAGATATTTTTTTTAATAGCTTTTCTGTGTAATCGTGCCACTTTTTCTTAATATTGTCTACTTTTGTTAGATCCATACCATTTCTGCCCTTCATTGTGCCCATTGTGCATGAAATGTTCCCATGGTATCTCTAATTTTCTTGAAGAGATCTCTCAGTTCAGATCAGTTCAGTTGCTCAGTCATGTCAGACTCGTTGTGACCCCATGGACTTAGGCACACCAGGCCTCCCTATCCAACACCAGCTGTTGGAATTTACCCTACTGAGTAGGTGATACCATCCAACCATTTCATCATCTGTTGTCCCCTTCTCCTCCCACCCTCAATCTTTCCCAGCATCAGGGTCCTTTCAAATGAGTCAGCTCTTTACATCAGGTTGCCAAAATACTGGAGTTTCAGCTTCAACATCAGTCCTTCCAATGAACACCCAGGACTGATCTCCTTTAGGATAGACTGGTTGGATCTTCTTGCAGTCCAAGGGACTTTCAAGAGTCTTTTCCAAAACCAAAGTTCAAAAGCATCGATTCTTCAGCACTCAGCTTTCTTTATAGTCTAACTCTCACATCCATACGTTACTACTGGAAAAATCATAGCCTTGACTAGACAGACCTTTGTTGGCAAAGTAATGCCTCTGCTTTTTAATGTGCTGACTGGATTGGTCATAACTTTCCTTCCAAGAAGAATGTGTCTTTTAATTTCATGGCTGCAATCACCATCTGCAGTGATTTTGGAGCCCAGAAAAATAAAATCAAACACTGCTTCCACTGTTTCCCCGTCTATTTGCCATGAAGTGACGGGACCAGATGCCATGATCTTAGTTTTTTGAATGTTGAGCTGTAAGCCAACTGTTTCACTCTGCTTTTTCACTTTCATCAAGAGGCTCTTTAGTTCTTCACTTTCTGCCATAAGGGTGGTGTCATCTGCATATCTGAGGTTATTGATATTTCTCCTGACAATCTTGATTCCAGCTTGTGCTTCCTCCAGCCCAGCATTTCTCATGATGTACTCTGCATATAAGTTAAATAAGCAGAGTCACAATATACAGCCTTGACGTATAGTCTGTGGTTCCATGTCCAGTTTTAACTATCACTTTCTGACCTGCATATGGATTTCTCAAGAGGCAGATCAGGTGGTCTGGTATTCCCATCTCTTTCAGAATTTTCCACAGTTTATTGTGATCCACCCAGTCAAAGGCTTTGGCGTAGTCAATAAAGCAGAAATAGATGTTTTCTGGAACTCTTTTGCTTGTTCAATGATCCAGCAGATATTGGCAATTTGATCTCTGTTTCCTCTGCCTTTTCTAAATCCAGCTTGAACAACTGGACATTCACGGTTCACATACTGTTGAAGCCTGGCTTAGAGAATTTTGAGCATTACTTTACTAGTGTTGAGATGAGTGCAACTGTGCAGTAGCTGAACATTCTTTGGCATTTCCTTTCTTTGGGATTGGAGTGAAAATTCACCTTTTCCAGTCCTGTGGCCACTGCTGAGTTTTCCAAATTTGCTGACATATTGAGTGCAGCACTTTCACAGCATTATCTTTTAGGATTTGGCAGACATCTCTAGTCTTTCCCATTCTATTGTTTCCTCTATTTCTTTGCATTGTTCACATAGGAAGACTTTCTTATTTCTCCTTGCTATTCTTTGGAACTCTGCATTCAGATAGGTATATCTTTCTTTTTCTCCTTTGCCTTCACTTCTCTTCTTTTCTAAGCTATTTGTGAAGCCTCCTCAAACATCGTTTTGCCTTTTTGCATTTCTTATTATTGGGGGTGGTATGATCACCACCTCCTGTACATTATCACAAACCCCCATTCATAGCTCTTCAGGCTGTCTATCAGATAAATCCCTTGAATATGTTTGTCACTTCTGCTGTATAATAATAAGGTCACACACGAATGGCCTAGTGGTTTTCCCTACTTTCTTCAATGTAAGTCTGAATTTGGCAATAAAGAGTTCATGAACTGAGCCATAGGCAGCTCCTCGTCTTGTTTTTGCTAACTGTAAAGAGCTTCTTTATCTTTCACTGCAAAGATTATAATCAGTTTGATTTAGGTATTAACCATCTGGTGATGTCCATGTGTAGAGTCATCTCTTGTGTTGTTGGAAGAGAGTGTTGGCTATGACCAGTGCGTTCTCTTGGGAAAACTGTTAGCCTTTTCCCTGCTTCATTTTGTACTCCAAGACAAAACTTGCCTGTTTCACTCCAGGTGTCTCTTGACTTTCTCCTTTGGCATTCCATTCCCCTATGATTAAAAGGGCATCTTTTCTTGCTGTTAGTTCTAGAAGGTCTTGTAGGTCTTTATAGAACCATTCAACTTTAGCTTCTTTGGCATTAGTTGTTGGGGCACAGACTTGGATTACTCTGATGTTGAATGGTTTCCCTTGGAAACAATCAGAGATCATCAATACAACCATAAAAATATCTCCAAAGTAATGAAATGTCAAATAGCATCATATTTAGAACCAAAGAAAAGCACACTGACTTTTTTTTTTTCTGTTCAGTTTAGTAGCTCAGTCATGTTCAACTCTTTGCGACCTCATGAACGACAGCACTCCAGGTCTCCCTGTCCATCACCAACTCCTGGAGTTTACCCAAATTCATGTCCATTCAGTCGGTTATGCCATCTAACCATCTCATGCTCTGCCATCCCCTTCTCCTCCTGCCTTCAATCTTTCCCAACATCAGGGTCTTTTCAAATGAGTCGGCTGTTTGCACCAGGTGACCAAAGTGTTGGAGTTTCAGCTTCAACATCAGTCCTTCCAATGAACACCCAGGACTGATTTCCTCTATGATTGACTGGTTGGATCCCCTTGTAGTCCAAGGAACTCTCAACAATCTTCTCCAACACCACAGTTCAAAAGCATCAATTCTTCTTCTTTTTTTTTTTAATCACAGAGTTCCCAATTCTATTAAGCGTATTAAAGTGTTCAGTATTTTTAAGGTGAAATATGATTAAGAGTTGAGTAATTTTGTGTTTTGAATGAGTACCTCTGTTGGCTATATGGTATATAAAAACAGTATATTATTTATTTACTGGCTGCAAGATGTTCTCCACCAGCCCTATGCAAAATGCTGAACTTCAGGTGTCTTTTCTTAGAGCAGCATTCTGAAATTTTTTTTAAATTAGATGATCTCATCTAATCTGAAGCTTTTCAATGTCAGTGTTTTCACAATTGTGATAAGACACTTTACACATTTATTATTGTAAATATGTCTTTCGTTACTTTGTGTAGGGGCTGTAGCTTTCCTTCTCAAAATCTCTTAAATTTTGGTCTTATTTGTCTGAGATCCTTGAGGGTGAAACAGAGTTTAACTCACAAGGTCTTTTTCAGCTGTATGATTCTGTATTTCATGACCTTTGTAAGCCCGTTGCTAAGGTAATGAGATTCCCAAGAGGGTTCTTAACATTAAGAATCAGCAAAACTGCAAGTTTTACAGATCACGTTCTTTTAACCTACACAGTTCCTCTGTGAAATATTTGAATTATAGTGTCAACTGTTGTCAATTGAGATTGATCAATGAGAATTTCCATGTCACTTTAAGGCCAGATGTTAGTTTTTGGCTGGAAATATGATTGAATTTAAAATTAGAGTTTATTACATTAAGCATCAAGGATCAAAGTTTCTTGATTACTAAAACAAGGTATTGAAAGATTCCTGCTTTACAAATTTCAACCACTGTCATTTACACCTCTGTTTCCTATTTTGTTCTCAACTCACTGCAGGAGAGCCTTCACAAGTGCTCTGCTTATATCTCATCTGACCTCTCTCATCCTCATGTATTTCACACTTCTTCTCCAGCTTCTGATTCCTTTGCCTCCACAGCAGGGAAGACAAAGAGCAGAATCAGGTGCTACTCCATAGGTGCCTACCTCTTACTCTGGGAATGGATACTTATTCTGTTCCATCCTTCCAAACTTATTTGTGAATGATGCACAGTGTTTAGCTGACTCCCAGTACAGGAGACACTTGTTATAGAAATCTTAATCCCACTTTATATTCTAAGAAACAAAGTGTCATAAGATAATAAAATCAAGAATCAGTATGATGCAAACTAAATTATTTTTGTGTTGCATTGAGATTTCAATGTAAGCTGTATTCTATAAATCAGGGACAGTGCAGGTAACAAATGACACTTTCTCACTGGCTATGTGTGGGTCGAGCTTAAAACCAAGAGGTTATACAGTATCCATGGCTAGTGACAATGGGGAGCTATTATCACCTTTCAGAATGATAATCATAGCACTGAGGATGACTGTGGGGAGAGGGCAGCATGACAAAAGTATGGTTTTCAGTACAGGAACCGAGTTATGCCATGGTGATCAGGCAGAGAAGATGGGGAAAATATCCCTACTGCCCAACCTTCTCATCCTTTCTCATGCCAGTGGGCTGACCACTTATTTCACACACAGAAAGTTGAGTGGTATAGGAGCCTATCTGTCTTGGGTCCATGTGGGTCAGCCTTTAATCCCACCCTACAGAGACAAGATTCAGGGCAGAAATGGGTAAAGAATGGTTCTTGAGAGGTAAACAAAATATTCAGCATAAATTCCCTATAATTATAAGACAATTATAAAATTTAAATTATTCCAAAGTCACAACAGTAATGTGTCATTCTGTGACTTCTTATATGTAAAAGTCCCCATAACTATGAGAATTTATAATTGCTTATATGGTTTACTGATAGGACCACATACTTTTGTAAGCTAATTTTTTATTGCCTTCCTTCTTTCTTATATATTCCACAACCATTCTTGACCTTTAGTCTCTGAGAAAAAGCATAATGCTTAAGAACGCATACCGTGGAACCATACCATCTGGGTTCAAATCATAGGTTTACTATTTAAAATGAGTGTGACTCTAGGCAAGTTACTTACCTCATTGGGTCTGCATAGGGTTGTGTCAAGGTAAAATGTAACAAATGCTTAGAACTTTGCCTAACACATAATTGATATATGAATGTTTGTCATCACTATGTATACAGACACTTGAAATGCAAGGTTATGAATAAAATATCATGGGAAGAGACAAATGAGTAAATGATTATAGTAAAATATATGGATTGATATAAGTATCTCTAAGGTCTGTTGTCGTTCAGTCTCTCAGTCATGTACAGCTCTTTGTGACCCCATGGACTGTAGCATGCCAGGCTTCCCTGTCCTTCACCATCACCCAGAGCTTGCACAAACTCATGTCCATTGTGTCATTGATGTCATCCAACCATCTCATCTTCTGTTGTCCCCTTCTCCTCCTGCCTTCAATCTTTCCCAGCACCAGGGTCTTTCGTAATGAGTCAGCTCTTCACATCAGGTGGCCAAAGTATTGGAGCTTCAGCTTCAGCATCAGTCCTTCTAATGCGTATTCAGGACTGATTTCCTTTAGGATTGACTGGTTTGATCTCCTTGCTGTCCAAGGGACTCTCAAGAGTCTTCTCCAATACCACACTTCAAAAGCATCAGTTCTTCAATGCTCATCAGCCTTCTTTATGGTCCAACTCTCACATCCATACATGACTACTGGAAAAACCATAGCTTGGAGTATATGGACATTTGTTGGCAAAGTAATGCCTCTGCTTTTTAATACGCTATCAAGGAGCTTATTCCAAGGAGCAAGCGTCTTTTAATTTCTTGACTGCAGTCACCATCTACAATGATTTTGGAGCCCAAGAAAATAAAGTCTCTTACTGTTCCCATTGTTTCCCCATCTGTTTTCCCTGAAGTGATGGGACCGGATGCCATGATCTTCGTTTTTTGAATGTGAGTTTTAAGCCAATTTTTTTCACTGTCCTCTTTCATGTTCATCGATACACTCTTTAGTTTCTCTTCGCTTTCCGCCATAAGGCTGGTGTCATCTGCATATCTGAGGTTACTGATATTTCTCTGGCAGTTTTGATTCCAACTTGTGCTTCATCCAGCCTGGCATTTCACATGACATACTCTACATAAAAAGTAAATAAACAGGTGACAATATACAGCCTTGACATACTCCTTTCACAATACTAAAACAGCCTGTTGTTCCATGTCTGGTTCTAACTGTTGCTTCTTGACCTGAATACAGGTTTCTCAGGAGGCAAATAAGGCTGGTATTCCCATTTGTTTAAAAATTTTCTACAGTTTGCTGTGATCCACAGAATCAATGGCTTTAGTGTATTCAATGAAGCAAAAGAGATTTTTTTTCCTGGAATTCTCTAGCTTTCTCTATGATCCAGTGGATGTTGGGCTATAGAAATGCAAAGAAAGGAGCAAGTGACTGTAGTTACAAACTCAGGTCAATCTTTATGAAAGAGGTATAGTTAGACCTTAAAAAATGCATAGAAATTTCCCCATGTATTATTTACCAGAACATTTCTTCTTTCCTGGCTTAGACATCTTGCCTAAGAGCGTGTTGATGTGAAAATGTCTTTACATGCCTGACAGTTAGGTAGTTAGTAGGAAAATGGTTGCAGACCAAAACGAAGAGACAGAAAAGGTTTAAAACATGAGGAGTTCCATAGGACAGAATTTGAAGTGATATGAATAGTTTAAAAATTATCCTGGTGCCATCAAGGTGGTTTGGTGTGTTGAAATATTCAAGACAAGAACCTCTCTTAAAATTAATGTTGCTATTTTTTTTCTCTTTCAATACTAGAAGCAATTTTCTTTCCTTCATTGTTCCAGTGCCTGGCTAACAGTACTCTCTCCATCCTTTCTCTCAAGCAGTATTGAACAATAATGGCAGCATGTGGTCACTGGAGTCAGGTAGATGCTGAGTGGAAACTCACTTGAACTATTTCTACATATCTGACCTTGGTCAGCTTCTCAGAACCTCATTTTTTTTACCCAGTAAGGTAGAATAAATAGGGTCTTCCTCTCAGTATTATAATAAGTGATACATGCGTTAAAGCAGGTAAGTATTTAGCAAATCTCCTGTCAAATTATAATATCTCAATAACCGGAACTAATAATCTTATCTTCTTGGGGCCTTTAGATAACCTAATTCCTTACTTTGTTCACTGACTGTTTTCCAGTTTTAAGTTACTTATTAAAGCTTTGCATACACATGTGCTATGTCACTTCAGTAGTGTCTGATTTTATGCAGTTCTACAGATGGTAGCCCACCAGGTTCCTCTGTCCATGGGATTCTCCAGGCAAGGATACTGGAGTGGGTTGCCATACTCTCCTCCAGAGGATCTTCCCAACCCAGTGATTGAACCCACTTATCTTATGTCCCCTGCATTGACAGGTGGGTTCTTTACCTCTAGCACCACCTGGGAGGCCCCATCTTAGCTTTGATTCCCTAGAAAACAAAGGCTGTGATGAGGCTTATAGACTAAAACTTTATGTGGGGAGGGCAGAGTACAATTCCAAGACAGCAAAAATTAAGGGAAAAAAGGGGTATACCAGGGAATTAGGGGAATCAATTATAAGGTAGTAAGTTAGTGAGTAGCCGCAGCCTCAAGAAAAACACAGCGTGTTGGCCACGTGGGCCTCATGGACCAGCTGAGGTTCAAAACCACCCTGTTTTGGGAGAAAAGGGATGAGCAATATTTCTTCTGGTCTCATTCCCATCTTTTTTATTGGTAGTCAAAGTTCATCCCTCAGACATTAAATTGTCTACAGTTACAGGTGGCACTGTAGCCCCTTAGAGAAGCTGTTGAGGAAGACCAAGTTTCTTGCAATTTTGTAGGATCAAATCTGGATCCTGGAGCTATTACAGTTTTGCTGCAATAGACAAAATAAAGGTGACTATATCAATGGTTGCTCCATGCCTCAAACCTGTAGGGGGCTGACACAACTGAGTAAGCTGCCATTAGAATGGCCAGTGTAGTTCCTTCAGGTTGGCCTGCATGTCTTTTCAATATATCCTCATCATTCTTTAAACATTTCTTTCTTCACAAGGTGTTCCAGTTTTGTCCTGTATGTTCCTTGACCACTGCTGGAAGCAGTTTCTTGATTCCCTTTAGTGAAGAGTGGTATTCAAACACCAGGATGTGAGCACTCATGTCCTTGTTACTATAAGTACTTATTGTTTTTAGGACTCTCAGTGGATGGGGCTAGACAATATCTGTGCATGCATATATCTTCATATGTGTGGTGTTTGACATAATACAGGTACATTCATCTCAATCTGTGTATATCTGTATTTTAAACATGAATTAACATCAGTTTCTCCAATTTTAGTTCAGTCACTCAGAATTCTTTGTAGCCTTCCAATTTGCTACATCCCCTTCTGGATAGTGAGAAGTCTATCTATCCTCATCCTCAATACATTTATGATTTGCACAGTCCCCTCATATATACCTGATATTACAACTTTACTGACTGATTCCTTGGCCTTGCTTCTACTTGTTTGGCCTCTAGCCCCATTTATCACTTACTTGACCTCACTATCTCCTCAACTCTTGTTGCCACTATCACTGTCTCTGCTGTAGGATGAACAGCATCTGTGCTTGTAAAATTTGCGTGTTGAAACCTAAGCACCAATGTGATGATATTTGAACGTGGGGCCTTTAAGAGGTGACTAAGTGATGATAGTGGGTCCCTGATAAATGGAATTAGTACCCTAGGTGCTCTGTAGCCCCTTCTACCATGTGAGATACAGCAAAAAGATAAATATTGGTGAATCTGGAAAATGGGCCCTGTCCAGATACCAGATCTACTGACAACTTGATATTGGACTTTTCAACTTTCAGAACTATGAGAATCAAATTTCTGTTGTTTACAACCATGGCAACCCATTCCAGTTTTCTTGCCTGGAGAATCCCATGAACAGAGGAACCTGGCGGGCTACAGTCCATGGGGTAGCAAAAGTGCCCCGGGCATGACATAGCGACTAAACAGCAACATTCTCTTATAATATCTTGAAAGAACTCAGACAGGCGCCTAACTACCAAGTCACCCTGTCTGAAGAAAGAGAAAAGACTTTATCTTTTCTAATACCTCTCTTCTTTTTCCACCTACAAAACCTTTCCTTCCTTATTCTTCTCCAGTTCACATAGTAAAATAGCTCTAAGATAGTTTAAGGCTCACCTCTGCTATGAAACCTTTACCAGTTTGTCAACCTCCAGTTCAAGGGGCCTTTGCTGTACCTCCTTTTGCCCTCATTTAAGGACATAAGCTACATTTTATTTGTCTTTATATTCTTAGGGCCTAGTATTATTTTTGGTACGTATTAGAAACTAAACAAATATTTCATAAATGGGTAATTAATGAATGAAAATTTCTGTGCAATAACTTGGGGATTATAGCTGTAGATTCAAACAGACCTAAACTCTGCTATTGATTTTGTGAAATTGGGCAAGTTAATATCTATATCTTATATGTTTTGACTGTTATAACAAAAAATACTATAGCCTGGGTGGCTTATAAACAAGTATGAAAAGTAAGTCCAAGATCAAGGTACTGGGAAGTTCAGTGTTTGATAAGAGCCCGTTTCCTGGTTCACAGATGGCTGTTTTTTCCCTATGTCGTCACATGGCTAGGTAGGTAAGGGATCTTTGTGCCTGCTTCTTTTGTAAGGGCAGAAATGCCATTTATGAAGGCTCCATGCTCTTGACCTTGTCACCTTCCAAAGACTCCACCTCAAAATATCATCACACCTGGGATTATGTTTCACCATGTGAAGTTAGGGGGAGACAAAAATATTCAGTCTGCAACATTATTTCTCTGCGCATTACTTAACTTCTCTGATTTTTTTTAATCAATAAGTAGAGATGCTAATAGTTCCATTATATGTTTTTTTATGAAGATTAAATATTTTTAAAAGTTTTTCCCATAATGTCAGTACAATTTCTAAACACTAGAGTGGGTTGCCATTTCCTTCTCCAGTGCATGAAAGTGAAAAGTGAAAGTGAAGTCACTCAGTCATGAAAGACTCTTAGCGACCCCATGGACTGAAGCCTACTAGGTTCCTCTGTCCATGGGATTTTCCAGGCAAGAGTACTAGAGTGGAGTGTCGTTGCCTTCTCCAATGTAAAATAAATGGTAGTTGCTATTATTAATAACTGATTTTTGTGCAAAACTCTATTATAACACTCATCTGTTGTATATGAATTATTTATTCAGATATTAGTCTTGCCTCGATAGAAAAAAATTTCAAAGGCAAAGATATAAAATAAGTGAAAGAAAGTGAAAGTTGCTCAGTTGTGTCCAACTCTTTGGGACCCCATGGACTGTACAGTCCATGGAATTCTCCAGGCCAGAATACTGAAATGGGTAGCCTATCCCTTCTCTAGTGGATCTTCCTGGCCTGGGAATCAAACCAGGGTCTCCTGCAGATTCTTCCAACTGAGCTACCAGGCAGATTCTTCCAACTGAGCTACCAGGGGATATATGGTTATTTTTCTTATTGCATGTTGTTTTTCAGTCTAAGAGAATATTGCAACTTCAATACTATATCTTCATTTGAAAATATATTATTGATTTAAAGAATATTGTTTTAAAGGAGCAAAGAAAAAAATACAGTTTCAAGACAGTATAGTCGAGTAAGCACGTATTCTCATTGCTAGCCCAAAGATGATAGAAAACATATTAAAAAAAATCTGATGCTTAAGAAGAGAACATTTCAGTTATTATAAGGCTGTAAGTGATTTCTGAGACCCATAAATATAAATAAACATATAAATATATATATAGACTATAGAGACAAGTTGAGATTTCATAAACCAGTGCCTCTGTGGACTCCTGTTGTTACACCTTCTGCCTACGAAGCCATTATTTGTTGGGACCAGAAACCTTCAGAGAAGAGGCCACTGGCAGTCTTGAGAAACTGAGTAATTGCTACAGGAGAAAATATTTTGACTTCAGAGCCAAATACCAAGATATAAAATGGAAGTCAAATGTAGTTATTAAGAAAGAAGAATCCCCAACTCAGGGTGAAGATCATAAAAGTGGACTGCACCATGGATCACCAGAGGAGATAATTTATACCTAGAGGTGTGACATGATTCTGACATTAGAAGAAATAAGCCTGAGGTTTACAGAAGCAAGCCAATAAAACATCTCATTTGTCCTCGCATTCAAAATCAACAGTTTTGTTCTTCCCTTCAAATAATTGTCTCCTGCACTTGTCATCATAGGCTTGACAACGGTTATGATTCATAAAATACATTTTCAAATATGCTGCTTCAGAAGAAACTTTAGTCTGCTACACTTGAAGCAGACTTCTGCTTATATCCGAAGAAACAGATAAAAAGAAACATTTTTTAAAAAATTGAAACAACTATACTAGATATCCTCATAAAAATAAAGGGGGAAATCATTTCTATGAAAAAAATAACAGGTTATGAAGCAATAAAACATAATAAATCATTAAATATTCAAGAAATTGCAACATACTTCAAGTAGAAATAAAAGTACACCACCACCATAGCACTTATCACCTTCTAAAATAAGACTTTCATTTATTATTATTTGTGAACTTCCAGTGGAATATACACTATTAAAAAGCAGGAATTATTGTCTGTTCATTCATTGATCTATCCCACATAGTACCTAGAAGAGAATCCAGCACATCATAGGTCCTCACATATTTGCTGAATAAATTGAATGACTGAATGTGATGTGAATTCTGTAAGTCAACTTAACTGAACTACCAAGAAATGTGGCAAAATTCATACTTTATTTGGAATTTTAACAGTTGTTTTAAAAATTGTTGGAAAGGGTGGACAAAAAATAATTAAGGAATAAGCTATTTCAGTTTGACAAATATATCAAGTTGAATTGAATATGTTTTACTAATTTATCCACCATGAGACCTGGATATACTTATCCTGATTATTAAAGCAATAACACTAGAAATCAGCAACAAAATGATAGCCCAGGCCCAAAAAAGCACTTTGAAACTATTTATGATTTAAAGAGGAAATAAAGATGGAAACTATAAACTATTTAGAATTGAACAACAGTAACAACAAAAGCTCTAAATACAAAAGCAGTACTCTGAAGAAAATTTATAGACTAAAAAGCATATTTTTAAGGAAACAAGAAAGGCTGAAAATAAAATAATATAGAAATAAATCCTAATACTTAACCTTAAGAAGGTGGAGAAAGAAAAGTATAATAATGCAAAAGACTTGAAGTTTGAGTAGACTAGTAAATTTGACAATGCTTTGTAAATATGAAGAAAATAAAACTGGAAGACTAATCACAAATAACTTGCATTAGCAGTAAGAAAATTTATGATTTATCTTTATAAAGATATATTTAAAGATTATATAACACAATTCTATCCCTGCTAAACTATCGGCTTGGAAATTTTGGAAAAATTTCACTTCTCTAACATATTTATATGTGTCTGTGTGTGTGTGTGATTTTATGTTGTTAAATCCTCCCCCAATTTTTTTATAGGAAAATAACCTAGGAAGATATTGAAACAGTGGTCAGATATCTACCTCAAAATTATGCCAGACTCTGTCAGCTCTTTTTTTTGTCAAATTCTAACACTCAAGTATAATTTAATTGTTATACAACCTAGCCTAAAAGACTAATGAATGCTGGAAAATTGCTAATCTTTCTTCAATGTGAAGTCTATAGAAACAGCACAAAAAAAACTTTAGACCAAAGGACCAATGGAAAGAAATAAATATCAAATCGAATCCAGTGTATTAAAGAAATCGCAATAACTATCTATATTTTCTGTTAAAGATATAAGTGCATTCAAAAATATCTCTTAAATTATTATTTGATTAAAAAGCAACAGGTTATAGAATATGCTGAATGTACTGCAGTATAAGTTACAATACTTATACAAAGCAATACTACATAGATTTTTTGAAGAGGATTTTATATTTATGCATTATGAATGCTTATGATAATATGTATTTTATGTGTGTGTGTGTATAATTGTAAAAGCATGAGGAAAGAACTGGAAAGATGCATGAAAAATTGGTACTGGTTGATTACAGAAGAACTAGGAATGTGTGATCATTGTAGTGTCAAGAGAGATCATAACTTTATCTCAATTTTTTTTTAATTTAACTGTCAATTTTTGTGTGTTGTTTGAGGATGACTATGTTAATGTTACCTCATGTTACTTAAAAACCAAAACAATCACCATAATGATCTACAACTGACCTTGTAACTCCACAATGAAGGTCCCAGATATTTAAAGTTTCTTTGAGCACATGTTGAAAGGATGTTTTAATGTGCTCTGAAGAGAATTTTTTCTTTCAAACTCCTTCAGTTGAATTCACCCAAAAAACATTTGTTGAGAAATGTATCAGGGTAATTTGGAATACAAAATTGACCTCTGCTCTAAGGAGCTTTTCAAGGGGTCTAGTTGGGGAAGGTAATTCAACCAACAAGTACTAGAGAGAGTGGCAGACACTGTGTGGAAGGAATTCACTGATTGTTCTAGAAGCACAGAGGCAGAGGATGTTACCCTGTGTTCTAGTTTCAATCTAACAATTTCCTGTGTCATGTACAGGTTACAAAGACAAGAAAAGTTTTTGAAATTTGGGGAAATACATATGTATGTAAATATCTGTGCTGTGCATATATAGTATAGACAGAAAATCTGGATATTGCTCATAATTGTTCTATTAGGAACAACCACATAAGCTCTGAAGACCTCTGATTCACTGTCTTCAAAATGAGAAAAAAACACTAAGTGTCCCCTAAAGATAATTTCATCAAATCATGACCATAACCATAGCAAAGGAAGATTAAGACTGGGAGAACATTTTCATCTTTTGCTCTGAGATAGCATGACTATAGACAGTGTATGTCTCTAAATTGACTATATGTATATCATATGCTTGAAACCCTTGAAATCTGACATATCATCTATTGTTACAGAAATTGAAAAAGAAAGTTGTGGTGACCCTGGTACACCCTTATATGGAATTAGGGAAGGTGATGGATTTTCTAACCGTGATGTTTTAAGGTTTGAATGCCAGTTTGGATTTGAATTAATTGGAGAGAAATCCATTGTTTGTCAAGAGAATAACCAATGGTCTGCAAACATACCCATCTGTATCTGTGAGTACCAAATGCTTTGCTTCCAGATAGCATATGTTACCCTGTCCTTGCATATAATTGCTTTTGTAATTAATTGCAAAGAACTGGAACCGTGTAATTATTTTTGAACGAGTAGCACTTTTTGGTACTCTCTTTAACAAGCTTGCTTATGCCAAACTATAAATTTCTTTGCAGATTTAAATAAAGATAACATAGTTCACTTGGTAATTGCAAAGTATATTTTACATATGTTCACATAACACTTTATTGGTGGCATTTTATACTTTATAGATAGCATACTTCTTATGGAAATTATACATCTAAGCTAATCCTAATAGACTCATTTATTTTTACCAAGATAGTACATGCTTATTTGCAATCAGGAACACTTAAAAATATTTAAAGGTTATATCTATGTATAATGCATTAACTTATTTTTGCTTGTAGATGCTCATATTAATGCATGGTTAAGTACCATTTATTTATATTGCACAGAATAAAATTCATTAATGTTTATGGCATACAATATGCTTGGATTAAAATAATGTATTTCTTCAAATACATTGAAGCATTTCAATTTAGCTGAAGCAAAAATATAACTTGTTTTATCTGTTGATGTTCTTTTAGGTTAAATTAAAAACTATTATCGTTACCAACAAATACAGCTTACTAGGTTTGAATGCAATAATTAAAAAGCTTGGATTTTAGTTTTCAATAAAAATGGTAACATATAAGCTCATAATCATGAAAGTAAAAATAATTTTCTTGTTTTAAAATGATTTTAAAATGTTCTTATTTTTTATTTTCTTTATCCAACTCTTATAATGTTAATGCTTTTCATTTGTGAAATTCTTTATTCCTTACAAGGGCATTAGCAGAAACGTTACTTCAAAATATAACTGACATTAAAAAAATTTAGCACTTTTCAACAACTGCATTTTATCTAAATTTTAATTTGTGCTGCAAAACACACATTTTCATTTATTGGAAATGTTGATTCTTTAACATTTTAAAATTCTTTTAGCATCTTTAAACATGTATGGAGAACTTTTTAAGTGAATAGAGGCCAAATATTTCCTAATATTTGAAAAATATTATGCAGAAATTTATATTGCATTTTTAAAGGCAATAAATAAATAAATTTTGAATAAATATAGATGTCTTATGAACATATGAGGAATCTTCAACACTTTTGCTTTTATAAGTTATGTGGGTCCCTTTGGTAACTGAACTCTGTCAGTGTAGCAGGAAATGCATTCAGGGACAATAGGAAAATGAAAGTACAAGATTACATTCAAATAAAATTTCATTTTAAAAGGTAGAATTCAGGCTAGATTTGGCACACAGACCTTAGTTTTCTAGTCTCTTGATTTAATGATCTGCATCTGAGGGTGGTGGTGTTTAGTCGCTAAGTCCTGTCTGACTCTTGAGACCCCATGAAATGTAGCCTGCCAGGCTCCCCTGTTCATAGGATTCTCCAGTCAAGAATACTGGAGTGGGTTGCTATTTCCTTCTCCGTGGGATTTTCCCAATCCAGGAATCAAACCTGGGTCTCCTGCATTGCAGGTGGATTCTTTACCGACTGAACTACAGGGGAAGCTCTTAGTACATGAGGGAGGACTGACCAAATCTATCATGCTAATCTCCCTTATCAGATTAAGTAGATGTTTACACAATACTTTAGACTCCCCAGGTAAAGAATCCACCTGCTAATGTAGGAGGTGCAAGAGACATGGGTTCAATCCCTAAGACAGAAAGACCCACTGGAGAAGGAAATGACAACCTTATTCTTGCCTGGAAAATCCCATGGACAGAGGAGCCTGGTCATGGAGTCGGAAAGAGTCAGGCACAACTGAGTGAGCACATACAGTATACAATACTTCAAACCCTTAATTATATCAAATGCATTTTTTATATAACTTCTTTTGATCTAGTGTTATACATCTATGAGCGCCATGCTGATTTTATGATAATGACTTAGTAGCTGTTTTGCTTATAAAAATTCTCACATCTATTCTTGCCTTTTTATTTTTTGCCAAGTTGTGTGCCAGTGCATTAGATCAAGTTTCTAAAGAGATTATGTTAGGATTTTGATTGAAATTTCAAAGCAATTTCTATATAATTTACATATTTGATATAATGTTTTCTCATTCAGAAACATGGCATCCAAGGCACCTCTTTTTTTCTTGTAAAATTTTCTGTTCTCAATAAGTTTATAATTTCCTTTGTATGAGTTATTTGTATTTTTGTAAGGACTATTTCTAGTCCTTACCTTTTACAGTCCTGTATTTTATAACTTTATTTTTCTTCATAAACTATCTTTCAATTGCATTTTCAAATTGGCTATTGTTGGTTAAAAAAGGAAATTACTACTTGTCACATATTTATCATATATCAAAATTCAGGGCTTATATCTTTAAAATTGTGTAAAGAGTTCTCTAGATTTCTTAAAGTTTGTTCTAGTCAGCATTATTTAAAATAGTCTATTAAATACAATATTAGCATCTATTAAAATGATTTAAAATATTTCCATTTTTGATGTAACACACTGCATTAATAGGTTCTGCAATATTACACAAAAATTGTCTTCTTGAAAGAATACCTAGATTTAAAGATCTTGAAGTAATGTCTTTTGAAATACTACTAAGCTTTAGATCATGCTGATAGAATCTTCAACTTCACTAAAAGGCGAAGCAGTGCTAATTAAAACACAGTGATATCGTTCTTCTTATTAAATAAAAAGGTCAGGTAATCATGCTAGTAGGGGTGTTGCACTATCTAATACATTTTTTTTAAATTTAAGTATAAGATAATACAACTTTTATAGACAAGAATTTAGCAAAATATTCTGAGGGCCAAAGTTCATATCTTTTGTCAATAAAGTATGGTACAAAATTGTATGAGTTGAATTTTGTTTAAAAATGTGTAAGAATAAACACTGGAAGAAAATATAGTACTTTTTCAAATTATGATTTCCTCAGTGTGATGGATCATTTTTTCTTATCCTTCCTCTGCTTTCTAACTTTTCTGTGTGAACCTTTAAATCAGATGTTTTTAAAGTTAAAAAAAATCTGTGGGGAATTAAAAACTAACTTTACTATGGTATGAAAATTATTATTTAGTTGTCTTCCTAACATTAGCCACTATCGTGTGTTAATCCATCTCCTTATTTGTGTTAGAAACTATCAGAGCATCCCATGCCCATGATAGGAATCAAGTTCACCTAGTTCTTACCCTTACTCCAAGTTTTCTTCAGGTTGTATCATCCTGGTATTGTTAGTATGTATATATTAGTTTTGTTTGTTTGTTTTCAATCATTTTCTGAGCTTTCTATGGAAATGTCTATATTCTTCTCCAGTATTTTTTGAAGTACAGAAACTAAAACGTTGTACCATATTCTAACATGGACATGATAAATGTCAAAATAAATTCTGTTATTACTCCAATTATATTTTTGTGCATATTTAACATACAGTAATTCAAGGTACTAGTTGCCTTCCCTAATAATGTGCAAACAGTAACAAATTTTTTCTGTTTTATAAGTTAGGTTACATTGTTAAATATTTTTTCAAACTTCAAGTTGATTATTGTAATTATTGACAATGGCAAATTGAGATGCTGTATTACTTTTGAACATTTATTGTATTTTATGATTTTCCTATTTTAACAGTTCCTTGCCTCTCTAACTTTACTGCACCAATGGGAACAGTCCTTTCTCCTGATTATCCAGAAGGGTATGGAAATAATTTAAATTGCATCTGGACAATAATCTCTGATCCAGGAAGTCGAATACACCTTTCTTTCAATGACTTTGATCTGGAATCCCAGTTTGACTTCCTTGCTGTTAAAGACGGGGACTCTCCAGACTCTCCAATTCTTGGAACCTTTACTGGGGCTGAGGTACCTTCTCATCTTACTAGTAATAGTCATATACTACGGTTGGAATTTCAAGCTGACCACTCGATGTCAGGACGTGGCTTTAACATCACTTACAACAGTAAGTTTAATTTTTCTGTATAATATATTTCTATAAATTAGAACTAGAAAGGAAGTCACACAAAACAGCCCTCTTGTTCCTCAGATAAGGAAATTTGAACACGTCATATGTACAATTTCTATTGGGATGGTCTTTTAGTCCTTGATCCTAACCATATTTTTATTCCTTATTGTGTAAAGGAGTAAATAATTTCTCCTTTTAAGAGGCATGATATTAAGGATATATATTTCAAACATAATTTTATATCAGCCAATATATTAACTCATTTTATGAAATCATATAAGCATAATCTCAAACCTGCTATACAGATTTCCCTGTTATTGGTATGCACACATATCTTCCTTCAGTTCAGTTCGGTTCAGTCTCTCAGTCGTGTCCGACTCTTTGTAACCCCATGAACCGCAGCATGCCAGGCCTCCCTGTCCATCACCGACTCCCGGAGTACACCCAAACCCATGTCCATCGAGTCAATGATGCCATCCAGCCATCTCATCCTTTGTCATCCCCTTCTCCTCCTGCCTCCAGCCCTTCCCAGCATCAGGGTGATTTCCAATGAGTCAGCTCTTCACATCAGGTGGAGTTTCAGCTTCAACATCAGTCCTTCCAATGAACACTCAGGACTGATCTCCTTTACAATGGACTGGTTGGATCTCCTTGCAGTCCAGGGGACTCTCAAGAATCTTCTCCAACACCACAGTTCAAAAGCATCAATTCTTCAGCACTCAGCCTTTTTCACTGTCCAACTCTCACATTCATACGTCTTCCTTCAAGGTACTCATAAATCAGTAGAGAATTTTAAACAAATAATGACAACACAGAGTTGTAATTCCAAAGATAAAATTCACTAGACTATCAAAGTATCACAGAGAAGGAAATTACTAATTTTGGGGCAGTGGATTACTAAATTGGCTTAGCAAAGCCACTGTGTGGATGATACCTTAGTGATTAAGATCAGCTCTAAAATCAATCTATGAAACTTCAAATCTTGGCTTTGCTGTAATACATTTTTAGGTTTAATAACAGAACCTCAGCATTCCCATCAGCAAAGTTATATTGAGTTTTTATAAGGATTTGTCAATAAAAAACTAATCAGTGGTTAGATTTATTCTATTAGATTTAATAGAATAAGCTAATGTATTGGCTGATATAAATAATCTAAGAAAGAAATGAAAAAAAATTTTGAAGCCAACCTGTGGATTATAACCTGAGTGACAGTCTTTCAGAAAGCTCTGAGAACTGTTCCACTGTTAGAGTTCAAAGCATAGTTATGCAGTTTTTTGAGACAAATACAAAGCAAGTGGTGATCCCTTATGAAATGAAGAAGGAATGTTATCTCCTAAGGAGGTCTGGTTAATGCAGATGCACAATATACACTGAAGAGGAGGAGAGAGGCCCAAAAGGGTGGAGGGAAAAAAAAAATCTATGTTTAAATTTTTATCATGCCATAAAATATGAATTTTATTTAATCAGAGTAGGGTGATGCATGTAAACAATTCATTATATATACCTAATAAATGCTCAAAAAACATTAGCAGTTATTTGTTTAGTTGCCTTCTGAGCTATTCCCTTGAAAATTCTTGTTGTATTACTGTACTCATTTTATTGTTCTAGTTTTAAGAATTCTTTGAGGTTATTTAGCTATTGTCTGTCATCCACATTTTTTGTATTTCAAAAGGATGAATATTATTTTCTGAAAATAACATGGTATAAATACAGAAAAAGAATCACATAAAGAAGAAAATACATTAGTATATTAACAAACGTACATATTGATGCTTCTATTTCCACATATTTTACCTGAAGCTATAGAATGTCAGTGATTTTTATTGTTTATGTGCAAAGTACCACACGTCATCAGATATTGACCAATTTGACGAGTTAATATTTGTGTCACATTATAATAGAATTTAATTTCCTGCTCTTTGAAAAAAATTGCTCCCTCCTCCCCCACCCCCTTGCCCCAGTCTATTCAGTGCTCAGCTTTGTCAATTAGTAACCAAATTTGGTTATTGTCTTTTCAAGATGACACTCTTAGTGAATGGCACTCAAAAGTTGTCAATGTGTAATTGCACATTGTTCAAGTTAATTTAGCCGTGGTGTGTCATATAGGCCCTCTCTATAAATTAGTTGCTTTATCTGTAAGTCCGTCTTAAAATGTTTCATATATATGTATAAATATAGAGACATATATGCATTTTTCTATTTATACTTTTTATGTTGTTGTAAATGCATATACTGTTTTGTTTTGTTTTTTTCTTTTGGCTAAACAGCTTATGGGATAGTAGTCCTCTGACATGAACTTTGCGTCCCGCCAAGTCCTAACCACTAGACTGCCAGGGAATTTCCTTAAGCATATTTTTAACTTTAATATTTGTGGTACCTTGAAGATATTATGGAAATATGCCTTTTGTTCCTTGTTCTGTTTTTCTAGTAAATGATTTAACCCATTGTATTCAAATTCTTACTCCCATGCTTCCTACTGATTGTTTTTTCCTGGAAAATTATACAGCAGATGTTATATTCAGGAGCAACCAGAATTAATCAAAATTATGCTTTTAAAAAGCACAACAGAAAAAAAAAAGTAAAAAGCACAACAGAAAGAAATTAGAAATAAGTGTATAGGCAAATGAATTTTATACATTTTAGAATTTACTTAATATTATTTTGTACTGTTTAACTTAAAAATGAGGACATGGATAATATAATTATATAATTTATGAACACTTTCAGTGATGATTCAGTGAAAAATTGAAATAACTGTATGTACTTATGCAATATGAATATGATATTAAATTGTAGATGCCTCATGAAATAGATTTTACATATTTAGACTTTGCTACTTTAAATATTCTTCCATTTATATTATACTAATTTAAGCACTTACAATGCAAATTTATAGGTCTCATGTAACCTATAATCTATGAGAAATTTAAGTAAACACATTGTCCTTACAATTCTGCTACTTGCTGTGATGGGGCTAAATACACATACTGGATACTACAAGGTGAAATAAGATAGTGGCCCTGAAGCAAAAAACTTGCATTCGTTTGAGAGACTTGAGACAAATGATCCAAGACAGAGCATGTCGTGAAGAAAAAATTTAAAGCCAGACCAGGGGATACATTTCAATAGTATCTTGATGATCTTAGGCAAAATATTAATGCTTTTTCTGAATTTCACATTACTCTTTAGCGTAAATGGCTGTTCTAAATGTTAAGTAATGTGATAATGTATAATATCTACAGCTTCTATCACAGTGCCCAGAACATAGTGATTGCAAAAGAATTAGCTCTCTTCCCTTTTCCTAGATGGCAGAGAATAAGTGATATATGGAAAATTATTGAAAAATTGAAAGACTTTCATACTAGATTGAAACACTTCATGTTAATTCTCACAATGAGACTATATCTCTTTATTCCAAACAATGAATCACAAGAGAGCTTTTCAAGGACATATAGTCAATTTGTTCTGTATTCACATTATTGGAATTTTGTTCAGATTAACCTGGAAATTTTACTTAGATAAAGTTAATGATTTCAAGAAATAAGCGGAAACAATTCTATTTTGAAATATTGTACCTTTAGAATGCAGTTCTTATTTTAACACTGATACATCTATTACACATCAGAAAGAAACAGGTATGGTCAGAGGAGAATCTATTTTGTGTTTTGAATAAATAAGGGCTTTTCTAGTAATGAATATAACTTTCTAAAAATCAGTTTTTCTTACCCCAGATATGCAAGGGTCTGTCTCATACTACTAGCTTGTATGTTTTTCTCTTCTTTTGCTGTTCTCAAGCATTTGGACATAATGAGTGTCCTGATCCTGGAATACCAATCAATGCAAGGAGATTTGGGGACAACTTTCAATTAGGAAGTTCGATTTCAGTTATTTGTGAAGAAGGATTTATTAAAACCCAGGGAACAGAAACAATTACATGTATACTTATGGATGGAAAAGTGATGTGGAGTGGCCCAATTCCAAGATGTGGAGGTAAGCACAATGCTCGGTAAAAAATACAATTCCATCATCACAATGCACTAGAAACCATAACAGGAAATGCATTGTTCTTCCAGGACTGTTGTAATCTTAAAATATCATTTAGTATTTTTCTTTAGATATATAGTATATAAATTACACATGTAATAGTTATTATTTTATCTTTATTATTTTAACTTTTAGAAATCTTCTAGAAATTCCCTTTAAAAGAAGATATACAATAATAAATAGTAAATATTAGTTGCACATGCAGGTTACCTTGAATATATTTCATAGCTATAGCTGAGTAAATTTTATAGTTTCCAGTCATATTTTCTTGATATTTTAACTATTCATGATATACATTTATTTTCAAAAATGTATTTTATTAATTACAATGAATAAGTCTATGATAAAGCACCTGTTATTTAAGATGTATAATTTTATAGGACTAGTTTACTGAACTATTTTTTTCAATTTTGATTTTAATGTAATATAAATATAGTCAAGAATGTTCAAGACAAAATATATGTGTTATATATATATATGTGATGTTTTGGAATATTGCTATATCTTAGAATATGTATACTCACATAAACTCACAAATCATCTTGGTTAAAGGAAAAGATGATTATCTTAAGGATAATATTATATATCAAGTATATAGTGTTTTAATATAGAATCTGTAAGATTGAATGTGGGTTGGGTTTTATCTAGAATTGACAGTAGAAATTAACATTTTGAATTACATTTTTCTCCTACTCTAAGGTTATATAACCATTTTATAAAAAATACACATGAAAGAACTTTTACTAAGACGTAGATGAACTAGAATCATTAAACACCTTTCAACAGATCACATGTAGTGATTTTAGGTGAAAATTTTAAGTGATTTCTTATTTTCTTTGCTTTCCCAATTATTCTTCTTAGCTGTGCCCAGACTGACATTGGACCTTTGTTTTCTCAATTTCTAGCTAATAAATTGGGAATGTTTAATATATACTTTCTAAAAGTATAACCAACTTAATTGAATAATTCAGCTATTAAATATAAATATTGAAGTTCATTTAATTTAACATTTTCATAATATATCATAATGAAATAATCCAGACCATGCAATTAAGTTTTCCCCTTAGCCCCTTCAGTTAGCACCCCTCTCCTTTTCTAATCACTTATTCATATTAACATCAGAGGGCCAAACTAGATGACTTCACTGTTGTTTTCCAAATCTCAAATATTATGGGCTTCATAGAGGTTACCCTGACAATGGCTGACTATGCTATTATGTTTAAAAAGCATAATGAATCTGCACAATGCAGGACTAAAATAAAAGGAGAAAACTGAAAGTAACATTCAAGTTTTTCCATAGTACTTTGCCCCGGAGCTCATTCATTCTTTTAACCTAGTGCCCAGCCTAGACTTGGGAAATCAGTCAGGAAAGTCTGCATTAGTATTTGAGGGAAAAGTAGGAGATAACAGTTTGTTTCAGGCAGAAGGCATAGCACTGGTTCAGTGTGACTGGAGTGGAGGATAGAGGGATGGGCTTGTTGAATTCAGAGGGCTTTGAAGAAGGAAATAGTTTGTAACAGCACTTAGGAGATTAAAAATTATCCTGTGGCAGCAGGAAGCCACTTCAGTTTGGGACGAGCATGACTTGAGTCCCTCCCAGCACTGGGTTATTTACAGTCTCAGTGGACAAACACAGAGACCACCTCCAGATAATTGGATCTCACTGAGTCCTCACTTGGATAACTTAGGTGTTAGTTTAGGAGCTGTTTGGTGCCTGGCTGCATGGAGAGGTAAAAATAATGAGGTTGACATCAAGAGATCCTTTGATGAATTGCTGCTTTATGTGAGAGAGCAGTTTCAGTGAGACTTTTCACCATGAAAAATGAATGGTATTTAACTTTTAAAAATAAGTGAAACAAAATATTCAGAATTCTCATTTGGCACAGGGCAACAGGCTCTCAGACTCCTAAAGAAAAATTTATAAATTTTCCAAAGGAGAAGAATACTTTTTCTGCATATGTGAGTGAAATTACATGCAGTTGGCTCACCTGCCAATTTCTAGGTCCCACACTAGGTGGGAACATCACTAAGGATAAGACTGGAGCCAGGGAGGGCAAAATGGTAGTGGGCTGGAAGCAGTCCTACTCTGGCACTTGCCAGATTACATGCCGTATCCCAGGCTATGTTTTGAGCCAGTTTCTACCCAATAAAACAGACTACTGTCAGCTCCTGTGTAGCTAAGTCTGGTGGATTTCATTTCTAAGACTCTAATTAAGGTTTCTAAAGATTTCCTTTAGTTTTTCCAGAATTCTATTTAGGTGCTAACAAGAAAAGCCTGAGATTAGCTGAAGAAAACTTTTTTTTTTTCTTTTTCTAAGTTCACTCTTCTCTCCTTTCTTTTTTTTTTTTTTTTTTTTAATGCAACTCTTCCTCCCCCATTCCCCAAGTGGCCACACAGCTACTCCAACTCACACAAAGAAATATGTCTGAGAGCCTTCTCTGCCTATAGTCTTTGTTCTTTAGCCTTTTATATTTTGACAAAAAAAGTTTTGCTTATTATTTATTATTGTTTATCCTCTGGGGCTCTCTCACAGTTTCCAATATATGCTTAATATTTTAGCAGTTTTAAAATTATCATTGTCTACATATTTTATATAGATTAAATATGTACATTTTATGTATTATAATTAATAGAAATAACCTTCTATTTCAATTTAATTTTCTAAACACAAAGGACTACAAAATCAAATGCATTGTTTAAAGTTGCTAATGTGTATGGATTTCTATGGGCCTCCCTGGTGGCTCAGTGGTAAAGAACTCACCTGCCAATGCAGGAGATGTGTGGGTTCAGACCCTGGGTTGGGAAGACCCTGTAGGGAAGGAAATGGCAACCCACTCCAGTATTTTTTCCCAGGAAATACCATGGACAGTAGAGCCTGGTGGCCTCTAGTCCATGTGGTCATTGCTCTTGCTGCTGCTGCTAAGTCGCTTCAGTCGTGTCCAACTCTGTGCGACCCCATAGATGGCAGCCCACCAGGCTCCACAGTCCCTGGGATTCTCCAGGCAAGAATACTGGAGTGGGTTGCCATTTCCTTCTCCAATCTATAAAAGTGAAAAGTGAAAGTGAAGTCGCTCAGTCGTGTCCGACGCCTAGCAACCATGTGGACTGCAGCCTACCAGGCTCCTCTGTCCATAGGATTTTCCAGGCAAGAGTACTGGAGTGGGTTGCCATTGCCTTTTCTGATGTGGTCACTAAATAGACACACTTTAGCGACTCGACAACAACAGTGGATTTCTATGTGTTAAAATTAGAAAATAGAAAATAATTTTTTTTCATCAGAATTTATAGAATAAAGGAGGTCACTATAAAATGGTTTGATAAGAAAACCCATAGCTTCAATTCACTTAAAGATTGCTCTCTCCACTCAACTCCTCTCTATCACAATTGTATAGAAATTTAGGCATTATTGGCAAATTAATGATCGATCTGTGTCAACCAGTCTTCAATCCTTAAACTGGAAAATCTTTAAGAAGAAAAGAAACCTTTTATCTGCCACAGGCCTTGAACAAGGATTGTTCAAACCAAAAGGGAGAGATGAAATCATAATATATTGCCGTTCTGTGATCCCATAGCTGAACTAAGATTTACTTAAGATAGCTTAAATGTAATTGTTAACAGAATTTGGTTATACATTTTATTCATTGACCTAAAGTTCAACCCTGATGCATTAGCTAGGGATAGACTTAGGCTATCTTTTTAAAATTTTGAACTTGTTCCTCTAGAATGGAATGATCAAATTTCCTCATGAGGAAGAGGGATTAGATGCTTTATAAAACCTTGTGATCATTCAGTTTTGCTGATGGAAAATGGAACACATTAATTTTTATAATTAGCATTGAAATTATTCACTTTGAATCTCACAAACTGTCTACCTAACTCAATTTAGTAACAATCAATGACTCTTTCACTCACACCTAGACAGTAGCATGAATAAATAATGGGTTGACACAGGGATTTTCATGATTTTCTACAGAGAAATATTTCTTAAAATGTATTCCTGATGCTCCCATCATTTGTCCCTTTTCCTTACTATGTCTTGTTTTAAATATTTCTATGAGTTTACTGCATATCCAGAACATATTGTTCCAACACTTGCACTCAGTTCAAATTCATTTTGATATTTATGTCCTCTAGTGAGCTGAAGCTAACTGCCATTAGATGGAGGTTTTGATGGATCTGAGTTCACTAATAGCACCAAACGCCCCATGTTATAACCTCAGTGCTTACAAAAGCAACACAATAACAGAAATAAATTAGGTGGGCTGAATAATACAGTCTGTCCTTTTAAGGAAGAGGTATTATTTCTCACTTTTTATAGAGATATGTTTATTAATAAACATTTCTCTGTTTAACAACAATAATAAATAATACAAGAATATCATTAACAGCTGACAACAATGTTCCCATTAGCACATACAGCCTCTTCATGCACATTTGAAAGAGCATTTTCCACGAGAGAAATGGCTTGAACTAATGGTTGCTAAGGCACTTTAATTGGAAATTCAACAGCAGCAACCAGTCCTTTGGGGAGTATTTCAGGCTGGTGAAACAGGTTAGAAGTCATATGTCAACCTTCCCTCCCTTTTGAGAAAACACACAAATGTCCCAGGAAACTGAGTGTCCTTACCTATGAAAAATGTTCCAGATAGTTTTTTTAAGAAAAGGCTTTCTGAGTTCCTCATTTTTGTGAATTTGTATAAATCAGTGAATTTTTTCAGGTCCGATCCTCTGGCACCTAGAATCCAGCTGGAACATCCTATCCTGAATTGCGCATTTTCCCCCAGAGGGGGAATTTCAGCCTCAGTCTACACTGTGCTTTTGACTTTGCACTGATGTTCTGCTTATGTTTGATTCTTTTTTGCCATCTGGCACTACAATTTTTCTAATAATTTAGCTGCTTGTTGTTGTTGTTATTCAGTCATGTCTGACTTTTTGCAACCCCATGGACTGCAGCCTCCCAGGGTACCCTGTCCTTCACTACCTAATTTTAAGAAAATGCATTCATAGCATTGTAACTGTGAAGACTTGGACATTCATTGTTTGTATATACAGACATTAACTATACCCCTCAATTATTCTCCAGATTAGAGACCTGGGCATGGAGATGACAGATTATAAATAGTTTGCATCAATTGGTGGTGGTGTTCCATTACTCAGTCATGTCCAACTCTTTGCAACCCTATGAACAGTAGCACACCAGGCTTCCCTGTCCTTCACCATCTCTGGGAGCTTACTTAAAGTTATGTCCATTGAGTCAATGATGCCCTCAAGCCATTTCATCCTCTGTCACTGCCTTCTCCTCATGCCCTCAGTCTTTCCCAACATCAGAGTCTTTTCCAGTGAGTCAGCTCTTTGCATCAGATGGCCCAAGTATTGGAACTCCAGCTTCAGCATTAGTCCTTCCAATGAATATTCAGAGTTGATTTCCTTTAAGATTGACTGGTTTGATCTCCTTGCTGTTCAGGAGACTCTCAAGAGTTTCCTCTAGCACCACAGTTCAAAAGCATCAATTCTTTAGCATTCAGCCTTTTATGGTCCAACTCTCACATCAGTACATGACTACTGGAAAAATGATAGCTTTGAGTAGATGCTCCTTTGTCAGCAAAGTGATGTCTCTGCTTTTTAATACACTGTCTAGGTTTGTCATAACTTTTCCTCCAAGGAGCAAATGTCTTTTAATTTCAGGCTGCAGTCACTATCTGAAGTGATTTTGGAGCTCAAGAAAATAAAAACTGTCAGTTTCCATTTTTACCCCATCTGTTTGCCATGAAGTGATGGGACCAGATGCCATGATATTAATTTTTGAATGTTGAGTTTTAAACCACCCTTTTCACTCTCCTCTTTTACCTTCATCAGGAGGCTCTTTAGTTCCTCTTTATTGTCTGCCCTTAGAGTGGTATCATCTCCATATCTGAGGTTGTTGATATTTCTCCCTGCAATCTTGATTCCAGCTTGTGATTTATCTAGCCTGGCATTTCCCATGATGTGCTCTGTCTGTAAGTTAAATAAGCAGGGTGACAATATGCAGCCTTGTCATACTCCTTTCCCAATTTTGAACCAGTCTGTTTCATGTCTGGTTCTAACTGTTGCTTCTTGACCTGCATTGGGTTTCTCCAGAGGCAGGTAAGATAGTCTAGTATTCCCATCTCTAGAAAAATTTTCCAGTTTGTCATGATCCACACAGTCAAAATCTTTAGTGTAGTCAGTGAAGTAGAAGTAGATGTTTTTCTGGAATTCTTTTGCTTTTCTATGATCCATTGGATATTGGTTCCTCTGCCTTTTCTAAATCTAGTTTGTATATATGGAAGTTGTTGGTTTGCCTACTCTTGAAGCCTAACTTGAAGGATTTTGAGCATTACTTTACTAGCATGTGAAATGAGTGCAATGTGAGGTAGTTTGAACATTTTTTGAAATTCCTCTCTTTTGGGATTTGAGTGAAAACTGGTCTTTTCCAGTCCTGGACCACTGTTGAGTTTTCCAAATTTGCTGGTATGTATGCTTTAAGAGCATCTTTTAAGATTTGAAATAGCTCAGCCTGAATTCCATCACCTTAACTGGCTTTGTTTGAGAAATGCTTCCTCAGGCCTGCTTGACTTCACACTCGAGAATATCTGGTTCTAGGTGACTGACTACACCTAGCTGCTATTGTGGCTCAATTGTGTGGCTTAATTTGATTCAGGCCAACTCAAAAACTGAACCATATTCAAGAAGCAGTAAGTAAGACAGAATTTTTATTTTGATTTTCTTTGAGCTGGGATGCAAATATTTTAAACAATACAGTAACTAGAAAGCATTCCAAATATTTTTCTAAGCTATATTTCCCCTATCTCCCATTCAAGGTTGTTGTTACATATAAAAATCAACACCATCTTTGTTATGATCATTTTTTTCCTTTGATGACTACACATATGTTTCTCTCATCATTAAGCTGTTCTCCTCTTTCTTCCAGTTTTCCTTTTCTTAATTGGCTACCTATTAATGCCAATGTACTCTGTCCCCAGGAAAGATAAGTTCATCCCATTCTAATGGTTTTCAATTAAAATTCTGTCTCCATAGAAGCTTGGTAAATACAATTTTCCACTTCATTATAAGAAATTATGCATTGGTTTAATAAAAAAAGAAATCAAGTTTTTGACCTATCTTTTCAAGCCACTCTCTAACTTGCATTTCTACTTAATAACTACCTGCTTCTATATTTGCCAGTAATAAACCAGCCAATGAATTCCAAAAGAACTTGAAAGAGATACAATGCCTTGAGATTTAGAATCAAACAAGAAAGTTCTCTTCCTAGGTATCAAACAGTGAGCACTAAGTCGTCCAGAGTTTTTCTGTAAGACAGTTGGACATAAATTGTCTTCTATCTCTGGTTGAGGTCATAGAAGGAAACTTTTCTTGAGTATGAGGATTTATTATTCATTGGTGAATGTTATTTAAAAAGTGCTACTGAACTGTACTCATTCAG
>ML661885.1:29372732-29413016 GCA_007570785.1 Antilocapra americana
TACTCATTCAGACTGAAGAATGAGAAGGATTTATTTGCAGACCAAAAGCGAGAGTTATGTTAAAATGTATTCATCATTTTTATAAAATCTGAAACATATGTTATTTACATTTTAATATCATTTACTTGGAGTTCATGAAAAAAGTTGGGCTAATCTAGAAATTGTATACCTTATTATATTTGATTTTAGTAAATATGCTATTCAAAATCATTTAGTCTCTCTTCTTGGTTTCTCCTCATGTCTGTGATCTCCATTTGTGTCCCAGAGCTTGGTCTTGAATATTTTCTTCTGTCTATTTCCACTCACTCTATTCATAATCTCCAACCAGTCTCCAGCCTTAAATAACATTTGTGTGTTGAAGGCTCTCAAATTTCCATCTCCAGCCTATTTCTCTGTCTGAAGTCTGGAGTCATCTATTCAACTTCCTCCTCAATATCTCCTCTTAGATGTTTATTAGGCATCTCAAACTTAGCCTGTCCAAAACTAATCAGATTCCCTGGTCACTCCAAATCTGATACTGTCACAGACTTTCACCGTCATCATTAATAGGACATCCATTCTTCCAGTAATTTCAGCAGAAACTCTTAGGAGTAATCCCTGATTCTTTTCTTTCTGTCATAAGCATACACAATCCATCATAAAAATATGTTAGCTCTACTTTGAATACTTATTTTCAAAACCCATCTGCTTGTTACTTCCTTAACTGCTGACACTGGTTTGAGCAACCATCGTCTATGACCTAGATTACTGCCACAGCCTTCTGACTACTCTCACTGCTTCTGCTCTTGCTCCTCCTCAGTTCTGTAGAAATCATTTGTTATTCAGCTTACTTGTGCCCACCTGTTAGTTTCTTCATAGTTGTTTCTTTTCTAGGACTGATACATGTATACTGTCTGCTTCTCTCCCTCTTTTTACCTGGCTGTTTGTCCCCCATGCCCTGCTTGACTCTAGACAGCAACACCCACCCTGATCTAAAGCAATCCCCTCAACAAAAACGGAAATGGGATATCGGCCTTCTGGATTACGTGGTCATGTTCTTGAATATAATTAGAATGTAACACATTCATTGAACTGCATTATAGATAAAGAGGATTACATTTAATAAAATACATTGGAAGAGTCAGATGGATGCTATTGGCTCAAAGCATCTGATTTAATTAAGGATGCTGAGTTAACACTAACTGAAAGAAAAGTTGTTCCTTCCTTGTGAAGACTCATCATAATTTCTAATATTATTATCATTTTGGCCTCCCTGAGAAGAAAAACAGTAGAAGCAAAATGTATGACTAACAGTGTTTTCAGGCAAAATTTCTTATTACTTTGGGATTGGCAACCTATACCATAGCCACTAAGGAAAAAGATTTTTCAGTATCCCTCTCCATAAAAATTGAGGTTCAGATACCTCCTTTGTGGTTTATTAAGTGAGTTCTGACTTATTTCTCTTTAATCATAACTCACCTATCCCACTACCAATTTATATAAGCAACAAAAGAAAAGTAAGAGGGATTGAGATATCTATCTATCTATTAATGTCTATGTATCTAATTAAACTGTTAGAGTCAAAGGTTGTTCAGCTTTTCTTTTATCTCCTCATAGGAAGGGAAAGCATCTTCTCTTTTCCAACTGCTGAAATGAATGAAGGAATGAAGGAGGTGCATTATCAGCATCCTCCTCTCCAGCCTCCAAGGTGATCACAGATGCACCTTGGGTGGGTGGGTGAAGAAAAAAAGAATTTTAAATTAATTTGAACTAAGTATTTTTAATACTGGAAGTGATGAGAATGTTAGAGGCCGCACCCAACATTTCTTTAAGGGGAGTAAGATTTATCCGTGAATGTTTGAAGGCTATAATTAAGGATGAAAGAAAGAAATTTCTGTTTGTGTTCCATGACTTTCAAAATACCCCATAAAATGCCTGCTCAAGCAAGAACTCCCTTGTTCTCAGTAGAGAACTCCCTGAACAACTATGGCTTCCTACCCATAATGGGATGTCTGAGAGAATTCCTTGAGTGAATAGGATGGGACTAGAGTCCCTGGGAAAACTGTTTGACAGCAAGGCTGGACTTGCTTGCCACTGAACTTTCCCTTTGAGAATAAGGGATTTTTTTTTTCCTTGGGTCTCAATTAGCCTCAAAAGAAAAGAAATCCTTCTCATTCACAGACATAGCACTCTCTGGAGGTAGGGAGCAATTAAAGTAATGATCTGATGTATAGACCAGAACATATTTGTGGTTCTCATAGAAAGAATGTGTAGTCACACGTTTGCCTATTCATACCTAACAATAGATTCCTCTTTTAGTTACATATTAATGTAGTATTAAATTCCTAGAGGACTGCCACAGGGAAAACTAATTTAATAGCAATCTTCAGGAGTTTGCACCTGAAGAGAAGAGTAGAAGTTGCTATAGAAATGAAAAGAGGTTCAGAGCTAGGATTGCTTCTCTGCATTCCAGACACTTTAATATCTATATTTCTGGCTTTCTCTTTTTACCCAAGATAGAGATGCAACTTGTTTCCCATAATTTTCCTTGAAGCACCATCCAGTATGCTGAGGTTAGGCAGAACAGGTGGTTACCTTGTTGCTGTTGATCTTGTTCAGTTGCTCAGGCATGGCCAGCTCTTTGCAACCCCATGAACTACATGTCAGGCTTCCCTGTCCTTCACTATTTCCTGGAGTTTAGTCAAACTTATGTCCATTGAATCAATTATGCACTATGAAGCAAGTTTAAAAAAGAGAAAGGAAATGGAACCCTCCTTGTTTATAATCCCTGAGATCAAAACCTAATTCTTCATGTCCTTAATCCCCTTCTGAGCACCTGTCATTACTAAGATGAAAGAACACCAAGATTCTGTAGCATTTTTATTCAAAAGACTTTTATCTGAATACAGTCTGAAACATTTCTGACTCTTTTATATCTTAAAGCATACTGGGTATCTTGAATTTGTCCATTCTACTTAAAGAAACACAGAAATGAATCAGTACTCTAGCAAGAATTATTCATAACAGACTTTCTTCAGGTCTTAGCAAAATGAAACAGGATAAATGAATTTTGTCTACTTTACCATTTATGCTTTGCCTTCGCTGTTTAAAGTGGGGAGGGGGATTAGAGGCAGCAATCTATATTTCACCAAAAAAAATGGAAATTACCTTTTTTTTTGCCAGGAACCTGAGTGATTATCCAGGAGAATCTTGAAGCTACAGGTTAGCCATATTCTTTTAGATTTTGTCACCATGGTCTGTGAGCCAAAAGTTGTAAAATGACCTGAGGGATTGGAATCGAGTGAGGTGAGGGTTTTGTTAACAATGCAGATCTCTGGTTCCTACGTTATAATTACTAGAAGAGTATTCTGGGAATCTGCATTTTAATAAGTTGTTAATCTAAACTCACCTCTATATGGGGGGGCTTCCCTTGTGGCTCAGATGGTAAAGCATCTGCCTACAATGTGGGAGACCTGGGTTCGATCCCTGGGTTGGGAAGATCCTCTGGAGAAGGAAATGGCAACCCACTCTAGTATTTTTGTCTGGAAAATCCCATGGATGGAGGAGCCGGGTAGGCTACAGTCCATGGGGTCACAAAGAGTCAGACATGACTGAGCGACTTCACTTCACCTCTATATGTCTGTGCTTCCTTGGTGGCTCAGCTGTAAAGAATCTGCCTGCCAGTGCAGGAGGCACAGGTTTGATCCCTGAGTTAGGAGAAGGCAATGGCAAACCACTCCAGTATTCTCACCTGGGAAATCCCATGGACAGAGGAGCCTGGCAGACTGACACGACTTAGGGACTAAACAACAACAAAATGACACCTGTACATGTCTACAAAGGTTTGAAAGTCTTCAAAAGCAGTAACCACCTCATGAAACCAAGAGGTCTTTTCCTCATTAACTATAAGCTACAGAAACAAAGAACTACTAGACTTTCTAATACAAAAGTATTGGACCTAATTTCATGTGCCCTCTGCACAGGCAGGCTAAATAAGCCAAAATATTGCAGTTTGGAACAGAGAAAGTTTTATTGCTTAGGCCAAGCAAGGAGAATGGTTAACTCATGCTCAAAAGACCTCAGCTCCCTGGTGGTTTTTAGAGAAGAGTTTTTTGTTGTTGTTTTTTATTAACTAATTAATTAATTAATTTTTGGCTGTGCTGAGTTTTGTTGCTTTACATGGGTTTTCTCTAGTTGTGGCAAGCGGGGGATATACTGTTTGTTGTGGTGGAAGGGCTCCTTCTCATTGTGGTAGCTTCTCTTGTTGTGGAACACAATCTCTAGGCACATGTGGTTGTGGCACTTGGGTTTAGTTGCTCTGCATGAAGCATGTGGAATCTTCTAGGACCAGGGATTGAATCCATGGCCCCTGCATTGGCAGGTGGATGCTTATTCATTGTGTTATCAGAGAAGTCCCAGAGAAGAGTTTCTAGATACAGAATTTGAAGTGAGGGATGTAGGGTCAATGACTTTCTTCTGATTGGTTGGTGGTGAGGTAACAGAGTGGTATTTCAGGAATCTTGTGTTCATCCTGAAGTTACTGTCCTCCTCCTAGGAAGGGCCTTACTTCTTATAGAGAAACTCTAAGATATACTGTTTCTGTATCCTCTCAACTTCCCTGAGAAATACATTTTAAATTTGCCTTTTGGAACTCAGGGAAGGTCTAGGAGGTGGAAGCCTTTTTTTGTTTGTTGTTTCTAAAAACAAGAAATGGGATACATGTCCCTGAGAAGGCCCTCTAGGGTTCGGCTTGTTTTCAGTAATTCTCACTTTCTTTCTCTGGTCTTTCTGTCTTCCCTCCATAACCCCCATCTTCTATTCATTTTTTAAAATTTATAATAGAACTCACCTCTGACAAAATCCCCTTCAAGAACTCTTTTCTCATGCCCTTGAGATTTTACCTGTCTCTTCCCCACATTTCTAGCCTATCTAGCTCAAACATACACTTACTCTACATGTTAGCTATGAATGTCTTCCTTATATAAACTGTGTGTTTCCTAAAGGGAAATATAATGTCACATAAATTTTAAAAAATTGTATCACCTGGAGAAGGAAATGGCAACCCACCTCAGTGTTCTTCCCTGGAGAATTCCAGGGACAGGGGAACCTGGTGGGCTGCCGTCTATGGCGTCGCACAGAGTCGGACATGCCTGAAGCGACTTAGCAGCAGCAGCAGAGTATCTTATATATAAAAAAAGCTAAATAAATGTTTGTTCAGAATTAATAAATACAGAAATAATAAATTAATGTCACAGAAGCACTTAAAATTGTGTGGTTAGAATCTCAGATTTACATTAAGATTGAGTTACTTTGAGTTGAGTATTTTATCCCCTAATCATTCATTTCTGTCTTCATTAAAGCTGTTTTAAGGAAAATAGATATGCTTAAATAAACATCTCTCTTAGAAAATTAATTCAATAAATCTATCATGGAAGTAGTTACTAACTTGGAATTTGAATTTTACCTCTTCACTACCTAGATCTGTGTTTCTCATCAAGTCATATGTTTGATGCTTTTTTTTTTCCCTTACTTACAAAACTGCTATAAGAAAGAAATCAGCATTTTTAATGCTACTTGATTATTAAAAGGGGCTTCCCAGGTGGCCCTAGTGGTAAAGGACTTGCCTGTCAAGGCAGAAAACATGGGTTCTATCCCTAGATCAGGAAGATCCCCTGGAGGAGGACATGGCAACTCACTCCAGTATTCTTGCCTAGAGAATCCCTTGGATGGAGAAGCCTGGCAGGCTACAGTCCATAGGGTGGCAAAGAGTTGGCCGACTGAAGCAACTTAGCATACATGCATGGTTATTAAAATAAGTAAGTTATATATACGAAAACATGCTAAAGTGGAAAGCATTATGACCAGCTTAGTTGGTATAGCAGAAATGGCTAGCTGTTTACCTTTAAGCTGTTACCCTATTCATTATACAGAGTTGTAGGTAGGAAATAGCTACCCAACTGATGGACTTCATAGCACAGCCTTCTTTGCAGCTAGGTGTGCTCAACTGAGTAAGCAGAAGTAATATAAATAAATTCCAAGCTATGATCCATAAAAAGCATATGCACAGTGGCCCTCCTTGCTCTGTTTGCTGTCAACTGAAATGGAAATGACCTCCATAGCAATCTAGGAAACTACATACTGAAAATGGCTGAGACTTTGTCATCCTGGGTCTTGAGAGACTAGGAGGAAAGTGGTTCTGCTGACAGGTATACTTTGTTGCATTGGTACTTGATTATGCCAAGGAAAAATTTCATCAGAATTACACAGGCAAGGAAGATTTTATTCAAGATGGTTGCAGTGGGGAGGATAGATTGTATTCAAATGCACTGAGGGAAGATTGTTAAGGGCTGAGATCAGCTACTTGAAAATTAATGGAGAAAGTTGAGTGAGGGGGTCCAGAGTCTTGGAGAAGCCTGTTTAAAGTTTAATCAAACTGAAAGCCATTTTGGTCAAGTGAGAAATAAACTATTCTGTTAACTTACTAAAATTTAGGTATTTATTTATTTTATCAGCTACAGTCATCCAATTCACACACAATTAAGAGAGAGGAAAATCCAAATAGAAATAGTCCTAGCCTCTCCACACTGTAGTATTATAATGCATAAAAATACTTATTTTTTTATTGAATTAGAATGTTTTTTCAAAGATTACATCTTAAATCTGTTTTATTTTCTTTTCTAAGGTTTCACCTTAATCTTCCGCTTACATTGAAGCTTTAACATCAACCTATGTTGAAGATGACATGTATAACTAAGAACTCCATAGTCTATTTTCTCTTGTTTCTTATTGTATTTCACAGTTGTTTTTGCCTTAGTAGTGAATCTTATTATCTTTCCACATAAAACTCCTTTTTGTTTTGTGTTTCCTATTTTAGTGAATGGAATTGTCTTCTATAATGTAGTTCATGACAGGGGCCCAATAACCAATTTATCTTATCCCAACTTTTTTATCTCGCTCACTCATTGCATATAATCAGTAAATGCTTTAGAATCTGCCTCCTAGATATCTCCCATATTCAGCCCTTTCCAGTTACCACCACAAATCAGAATCTGATTATACCTTCCTAGATAATTGTAACAGTCTTCTAATTGATCTCACCAACTCCAGGCGCACTGTTCCTAATCCATTATATTTGTAACTTCCATTTAAATGAAAATTTATTTTTTAATCTATACATGTATATGTAGCCTTTAAAAAATTTTTCAGTTGACTTTTTTCATTTTCCTTAATGTAACTTATTGGGTCCTTTTCTACTTTTTTTCCTTCATCTCTCATCACTTCTTGGTTCCCTAAAAATATATGTTTTGCTAATTCAGCCTTCTCCTCTTAAGCACATGCTGTTTCTTCCATTTACAGTATCCTCTGTCTGTCTTTTGGTGAACTCTGACTTATCCTTGAAGACCCAAGTTAAATGGAGTCTCTTCTATGAAGCCTTAATTCATGCCCTCTTCCAGACCCCTTGTCCATGGGCATATCTTTCTTATATAACTTATGACATTATTATTCTTTATGTTTATGTTTCTGTGTTTTGCACATGGGAAATGTGAGGAAAGAAACGAGAATATCTTAATTACATTTGTAAAGAACTTTCTAGAGTCAGATTGCCTCTGTTCAAATCCTTGCTAGCTGATGTGCAAATTATATAAATTTTCTACACATCAATGTTTTGATCTATAATGGTACATATGTTGTTGGAAAATATTACATAAATAATACATAGGACTTCTTACATATTGCCTGGTACCTAGGGAACTGATAACTTAGAGGTAGTCCAAATATCATAGGGGCACGTACCTGACACACAGTTGTTTGATGAATGATTGAAATACAAATGAGTAAATGATGAATGAATCAATAGAACTTGAAAATAACTCCCTGTATCTTGATTTACTTTGTGTTTTCTATATATTCCAAGTTTGCTTTGTTCTGTCAAAGATACTGTCATTTCCAGAAGTTTTTCTTAGGGCTATAGTACTATTATATTTGAGGTACACTAGCTTTTGGTGTTAACTATGTAAGCATTTCTTAAAATTCAATAGCTGCATATTTATTTTTCAGGCATTATGGAAATAAATTGTATGTTAATTAGGGGATTAATCACTTTGTATCAAGGTCACTATTTGGGAAAATACTTTCAGTAAACAGTCACAGTATATTTATGCTATTCCTTTGCTTTAATACTCCTTCTGAACAACTCTGTGTCTCTAACATGTTGTACTAAGGGACCAACCAAAATGCTTCTGGGTATTCTACTTTTTAATAGCTAATGGCCCATTACTCAATTGCTGATTTTATGACTGATTCAGTTCAGTTATGTTCAGGTCAATGGCTCACTTGTGCCCAACTCTTTGCAACCCCATGAACCGCAGCACACCAGGCCTCCCTGTCCATCACCGACTTCCAGAGTCCACCCAAACCCATGGCTATTGAGTCGATGATGCCATCCAGCCATCTAATCCTCTGTCATCCCCTTCTCCTCCTGCTCTCAATCTTTCCCAGCATCAGGGTCTTTTCCAATGAGTCAGCTCTTCGCATCGGGTGGCTAAAATATTGGAGTTTCAGTTTCAACATCAGTCCTTCCAATGAACACCCAGGACTGATCTCCTTTAGGATGGACTGGTTGGATCTCCTTGCAATTGAAGGGACTATCAAGAGCCTTCTCCAACACCACAGTTCAAAAGCATCAATTCTTTGGCATTCAGCTTTCTTTATAGTCCAACTCTCACATCCATACATGAGCACTGGAAAAACCGTAGCCTTGAGCAGACAGACCTTTGGCAAAGTGATGTCTCTGCTTTTTAATATGCTGTCTAGGTTGGTCATAACTTTCCTTCCAAGGAGTAAGTGTCTTTTAATTTCATGGCTGAAATCACCACCAGCAGTGATTTTGGAGCCCAGAAAAATAGAGTCAGCCACTGTTTCCACTGGTTTCCCCATCTATCTGCCACGACGTGATGGGACCGAATGCCATGATCTTAGTTTCCTGAATGTTGAGCTTTAAGCCAACGTTTTCACTCTTCTCTTTCACTTTTGTCAAGAGGTTCTTTAGTTCTTCTTCACTTTCCGCCGTAAGGGTGGTGTCATCTGCATATCTGAGGTTATTGATATTTCTCCTGACAATCTTGATTCCAGCTTGTGCTTCCTCCAGCCCAGCTTTTCTCATGATGTACTCTGCATATAAGTTAAATAAGCAGGGTGTCAATACACAGCCTTGTCATACTCTTTTTCTTATTTGGAACCAGTCTGTTGTTCCATGTCCAGTTCTGACTGTTGCTTCCTCACCTGCATATGGGTTTCTCAAGAGACTCTTTTAATTATAATTAGACTGAAGTGTACAAGTACTTTCCTAGAACAGTATGAGTTGATGATATATTAGGTATTTCCATTAGAAATCCCATATTTCAGGGATCTTCTCTCACCAAAATGCTTTTCTCTGTCTTTAATATATGGCAATTTAAGTGACTGTTACGTACATGATTTTTTTTTTGAAATCCATAATAACCCTACAGGAAACCTAATTATAATCATCATTACAAGGAAAAATAAATAATCCTCATGAAAATACTATCCTTTAAAAGCTTTTAAAGAAACAAAATCAAATTCTAATAAGGAAGAAAATTTAGTTTTATATGAAAGTTCTTACTCATACAAATAACAAATTTTGGCAACTTCATATAGAAAATATTTTTCATAAATGGACATTTTATAATAATGCTTAATGCTTAGGTCAATTTACTACACATATCCCATTTTGTTTGGGTTATGCCAATTACTTTAGAATGAAAAAGTGTATAAACAGTGCCTGGAACAATAGGTTTTCAAAATTCTGTAAGGTAAAACTGAAAGAAACAAGTAAACAACACAGACAAAAATATAAACACATGAGATAGAGTTAAAAAGGAAATATTTAAAGAAAATAAAAATATAAAATGCTAAGTCATTGGGAAGGGTCTCTACTTTGTTGAAACTGATATAGTATATAGTTGACTTTCTAAATAATTTTTAATAATTCAAATATTTTTGTTCCATTTTATCCCCTTTTACGTTTCTCCTGAAGATATAAAGCAGGCTAATGTATCAGGGCTGCTGAATGCAGGGGGAAAAGTTCAGAGTACAGGCTAGAGTTTAAGGCAATAACTAGATTATTCATGGCCTGTTGGTCAGCACAGAAAGAGACCATTTAAGGATATTTGTGGTTTAAAAATTTACTCTGACCATAGTGTGGAGGATAGTTAGTGTAGATGAGAAGACCAATTAAGAGGGTCAGTTAAGAGAGTTTACTCCTGATATGAAATTCTGGTAATTTAAACTAAATCTGGCAGCTGTAGTAGACACTGAGGAAAAAAAGAATGAGCTTGAGGATGAGTTGGATATGGGAGTAAATAGTAAGGAAAATGGGCTTCTTTGGTGGCTGAAACAATAAAGAATTTACCTGCAATGACGGAGACCGAGGTTCGACTATAAAAGATATTAGAAAGATGGTAATGATAACCCTGCATGTGAGACAGCAAAAGAGACGCAGATGTATAGAACAGTCTTTTGGACTCTATGGGAGACGGCAAGGGTGGGATGATATGGGAGAACGATGTTGAAACATGTGAATTATCATATGTGAAATCAATCGCCAGCCCAGGTTTGATGCTTGATACAGGGTGCTCAGGGCTGGTGCACCGGGATGACCCAGAGATATGGAATTGGGAGGGAGGTGGGAGGGGGGCTCTGAAAGGGGAACACATGTATACCCATGGAGGATTCATGTCAATGTATGGCAAAGCCAACTTGATAATGTAAAGAAAAATAAATAAACAACAACAACAACAACAAAAAGATGACTACTTCTAAATTTCTGGGCTTTTCACATCCATGGGTGGTGATTTCATGTAATGATATTGAAAATAATGGGAGAGGGCTGGTTTTGAGGTCCTGTTTTGTAGAAGCTGACTTGAAAATACTTTTGAGACTTTCAAGTCTTATGAACTTTGACAAGTTGTTCTCTCAACTTGGTTTATTTCTCTTCAAAATTAGGTGTTTACACTAAAATGCCTTATCAGTACCTACTGGGATTAAAATGCTATCATTGTGGTTTTAATTGTGTATGAGTTTAGAAGAAAGCAGAAGATTAAATTCTTGAAATGATAAGCTGAGTTGAATCTGATGTTAAAGGAAAAAGAGATCAAGGTACCTGTCTAGGAAAGCAAGTGGTATGATGAAACTGTAATTTGAAAGACATTATTTTGACAGCTGGAGCAAGAGAGAAATTAGCAAATGGGAGATCAGGGAAGAAACTGAGTCAATGAAGACCTAAAATTGTAATAAGGACTCTAATAAAAGGAAGATCAAAGTTTTAGACAGGTTGTAACATGAATTAACAGTATTTGATACATAAATCAGAAAATGAAAGAAAGAAACTAAAACTAACAACATGTTTTTTTTCCAAGATTTGAAAATGGGGAAAATGGTGAAGATACAAGAACGTATTTAAGGGATATTAATTGGGAGACTTGAGTTCATCTGACATGCTGAATGTATAGCTAAGCTTTATTTCAAAAAGTAAAAAAAAAATTAAAAAACAAATTAGGAAAAAGAATCATTCAATAATAGAATGACTAGATGTTTTATTTTCAAAAACATTTTAAAATAACATTTAGTATATACATACACAGAAGCACGCTAAGTCGCTTCAGTTGTGCCTGACTCTGTGCGACCCTATGGACAGCAGCCCACCAGGCTCCTCCATCCACAGGATTCTCTAGGCAAGAATACTGAAGTGGGTTACCATTTTCTTCTCCAATATACATACACAGATTAATTTTAAAAAATACAGTTAATACTAAAAATATCTTCTGCAGCTTACTTTAAAATTCTGTTTTTACCTATTCTCTGATTTTATTTTTCAGCTCCATGTGGTGGCCATTTTTCAGCTCCCAGTGGATTGATTCTGTCACCAGGATGGCCAGGATATTATAAAGACTCTCTGAATTGTGAATGGGTGATTGAAGCTGAACCAGGACACTCTATCAAAATTACATTTGAAAGGTTTCTAAAAATATTTTTTCTACTTTAAAAAACAGATTATCTAAAAAATAGTTGACATTCTATATTTGATTTACCAAATTAATGATTAATTTTATTGTACTAGTCAGTGGTTGTGCCTTGAGTGTTTCAGAATATTTTCCCTTTCTAGCCTTTCAGTCTGTTCTGAAGTTAATTTTCTATTTGCTTAATGCTCTATCAGTACTAATGAGATATATAAGATGGATATTTTTTATTCATATGTATATATATATATATACACACACACTACTGAGATATGAATCTATAACCTTTAATTTAATGTTTAGTTGCCCTATATTTCGAAGGGCCTGTGGGTTCTGTTCTGCTAAATTGTCAAAGGTAAAGATGCTATAAATACATTTGAATTGCTACCATATTGCAGCGTAAGGCATCTGCTTACATACATTACACATATACCTACACTTACAGGTCCTTCAGAAAAATGGCTATGTCAAATTCATGAGCATTAATGATCTGTCAGTAAAGTGTCCATTCCCACCTAGGATAATTAGTATTACTGATCAAATAATATATATCCTACAAGATTATAATATTGCCTATTGAAATTTTTAAAGAATGAACCTTCATGTCTGTGATTGGATCACTATTCCCAAAATCAAATAGAAGTATCTATATAATTTTTCAATTACATTGTTGACCCCTCTCATCTTCCAACCTTTTCTTTACAAAAAAAGAAAAAGGAAAGAGAAGGAACCACTGTAAGCATTATAGTAAATATATATATTTTTAAGAATTGTGATCTGACGATTGAAATTTACAAATATAACATGCTGCTGCTGTTGCTAAGTCGCTTCAGTCATGTCCAACTCTGTGCGACCCCATAGATGGCAGCCCACTGGCCTCCACCACCCCTGGGATTCTCCAGGCAAGAACACTGGAGTGGGTTGCCATTTCCTTCTCCAATGCATGAAAGTGAAAAGTGAAAGTGAAGTCACTTAGTTGTGTCTGACTCTTTGCGATCCCATGGACTGCAGCCTACCAGGCTCCTCCATCCATGGGATTTTCCAGGGAAGAGTACTGGAGTGGGTTGCCATTGCCTTCTCCGATAAATATAACATGATCTTTCCCTAATTAAAGAGTACTTTCATTGAATTTATCTATTCATACTAGTGTAAACATGAAAGGAAGACATTCTATTTTGAAAGATGTATAATACTAAACATTTAATATGAAGTCACTCTCTCTTATTATGACCTACACAATTTTACTATGACTGTATTAATTTCCTCGGACTGCCATAACAAAGTATAACAGATTAAGTGGCTTAAATAATACTAATATCTTTTCTCATAGTTCTAAAGACTTGAAGTCTGAGATCAAGGTGTCCACGGGGTTGTCCTCTAAGGCTTTTCTCTTTGGCTAATAGTTGCCTGTCTATACCTTCCTGTGTCTCCATGTGGTCTTCTATCTGTGTGTATCCATTTCCTAATCTTTTCTTCTTATAAGGACAGAAGTCATATTTTAGTTAGTCTAGTCACTCAGTCACGTCTGACTCTTTGTGGCCACTGGACTGTAGCCTGGCAGGCTTCTATGTCCATGGAATTTTCCAGGCAATCATACTGGAGTGGGTGGGTCTCCAGGGGATCTTCCCCACCCAGGGATCAAACCCCAGTCTTCTGCATTGAAAGCAGATTCTTTATCATCTGAGCCACCAGGGAAGGTCCTACCAAATAATCTCCTTTTGCCTTAATTACCTAATTAAAGGACCTTTCTCTGAATACAGTCATAGTCAGAGGTTTTAAGGGGTTAGGATTTCAACATTTAAGTTATAGGGGTCAGAATTCAGCCCATAAAATGACCTACATATTAAAAAGTGGTTTTATTTAGAATAATATGCAGAGTTCTTGTTGTGATATTAAAACCATGTCATTTGTTCAGTAGTTGACATAGCTTGTTGTCATAGTGTTTTTAGGAAAGCTTGAAAAGCATCTTATTTATTCAGGATCAAATCTTTGTCAAATAACAGTGCCCCATGAATGTGTGATCCAAATTAACCAACCTTACTTTATTACACAAAATTTTATTTGGTTTGGAATATATCATATAACATAACATATCATTAAATACTTTTAAAAAATATTTGTGACAATATGACAGATTTATAATGTATTTTTAACTTGTTAAATTTAGAGCATCACACCTGAAGGATTAGCTTAGTTGTCACTCTGTCATAATTGATCTCACACTTTTAAAAATTACATATATTATAGGTTTAAACACATGATTTTAGTATTTCCTGTTTTGGACTCAAAATTATTTTATATCAGGAGTTATGATGCTAAGGTGATTGAAACATCTTATATTTTCATAATTCATAATATTTTCACCCATATATTAATAATTCTCACTAATCATCATTCTTCAATATCTAATGAAAAGTTGAGGCTCATCTCAGGTACAGTAGGAAGTCTAGGCCCTCTTTCCATTTTCAGAGCTTTCCTGGAGATGCTTTTGTTCACTTATGACTCTGAATCCCTGCTCTCAGAGTCATCTCACTTGTGAGGTACAGAAGCTGCTCTCCTCTCAACTCCTTACTCTGCTCTTTATTTGGATCACTTGCCTTCATTCTCACAATAAAAAGAAAGAAAACTTTGGGACAAGGGATAACCAGAGAGGATTATTGGACAATCCAGAATAATTTAAGATTAAATAAGCCCTCACTGTTCTAAAATTTTTCCTGGTAAATTCCATCATGGGAATAATTGCATCTCTCTCTCCAGTTCCCTCCCCTTAGCCTAGACACTTCTCCATCTCTATCTAGCATTTTCCCCATCAGGATCTTCACCCCTCATTTCCCTCACTCTCTAGTTTCTCCCTCCACTGTATAGCAGGATAAATCTCAAAATATCTGTTACTTAAGCAGAGCAATTTAAGTGTTTGTTTCTCTGAGCTTCCAACTTGGTGATGGGTGGGATGATGGGGATGAATTTTTGCCTTTCTTTCTAAACATGCAGATTAAGATTTTTCCCCCTGAATCAAAGATTAGTGTTCTTATAAGAAGAAATCACCCCTTCTCCACCTCCCAGATGACTCAAATTGTAGCCAACTTTTAAATTTAAATAATGTGTATATATATATATATATATATATATATATATATGCATAAATATTCAATTTAGAAAAATTACATAAGCATAAAATAATATCATAAGGAAATTAAGTGTTTTTAACAAAGAGTGCATTATTGTATGAAAAAGCATTCCCCAGTTTGCTAATAATGGTCACTAAACTCCACTGAAGTAACCACTGATATCCTTCAGGGCTTTCCGGGTGGCTCAGTAGTAAATAATTTGTCAGCCACTGAAGGAGACATGGATTCAATCACTGATCGGGAAGATCCCCTGAGGAGGAGATGGCAACCCACTTCGGTATCCTTGCCTGGAAAATACCGTGGACGAAGGAGCCTGGCAGGCCACAGTCCACAGGGTTGCAGAGTCAGACGTGACTTAGCGGCTGAGCACACATGCATGATATCCTTCAGCCTTATGTAGGCTGTCTAGCACTGCCTACCTGAAAAGCAGTCAGATTGCAAAGTAGTGGTTAGAATTCAGAGCACCACTCACATGACTTATGATTTTGGGCTTTTATTTGAAGGCACTGTTTTCTCTGTCCAGAATTCTTAATATGTCTGTCTTATCTCTTCAAACATGTTGTTGCATGGGCTTCTTTGCTACCTTCAGAATTCTCGAAAGTGAACTAATATGCACCTACAGACTATGTTCTAAGTCAGGTCAGCCCAAATTTACCTTCCTTTGGAAAAGAAAAAAATCTTCCCAGTCATTTTTAAAAGATGCAATGCTAGAAACACCCAACTTAATTTCAATAAAAATAGTTTACTTAGTTATTGTTATTCTGCCATTTTCTTATTCTCTTACCTTTTTCCTGAGAAACAATTTTCTAAGTTAGACTTGAAGCAAGGGAATCAAATGAAAAAGTGGTTTTCACTGCTAGGGTTTGTGCACAGCAACAAAAAATAGTTCTGTACATTGAACCAGAACAACAATCCTAGGGTGAAAAATGATTTCCAGAATCCAAAGATTTTTGACTCCTCCCCATGAGTATTACTGAACAGGACTTGTCAATTATGCCTTGTCAATTAATCCCTCAATTACCAGCTCAAGTAAATTACAACCCCTCTCCAGCTCCTTCACCTCCTTGATAGTAACCTTTTTTTTTTTAAACAATGCTATGTTAATTAGCCCAGACACTGGAAGAATAAAGAGTTAGACCACTTTGTGTATTTACTGATGATGTTTTCACTATTTTAGAATAGACAAGGTTCAGTTCTATCAGTATATTTCTTTTGAATCACACTTTATATAACTAAAATAAATAAAGTCTCACATGATTTTAAGTGTTGTGAACAAAAATTGGGGATTTGAATCCTCTATTTGCCCTTCACACATGCATTGTGCATGCACACACACACACACACACACACACACACACACATTGGGTTCTTGAATTGGAGCTATTTCAAGGGAAAATTATTTTTAAAACTCCATTTCTTTTTTTCCTAAAGATTCTTTAAATGTGTGTGTGACCCTGCTTTAGGGTTGTCCATACTCCATGCATGTGCTTTTTATCAGAAACTGTTTTCTTTAAAGTAATTCACATTTTTAAACTTCTTCTACATGGTCAGAAGTAGCTGTATAGCAAAACAATGACCATCAATCTTCATCAAGTTAAAAATAAATGAGGATCTTATCCATGAGGTAATAACATAAAATCGTCACTCTGAAATCAGAAATGTGTACATCTATCACTTCCTTATTTAGTGACATTATAGTACTTCAGTGCTTCATTTCCACCATAAGATTTTTCTGAGAAACAAGATATCGTCTTTGAACTATCCACCAAGAATTATGCTGCTAAAAAAATCAATTCCTTTCTGATTTTCAGCTGAACTCTTTTAAGGACACTGATTGTTAATTCTTTAATAGTTCTCCTCATCATGAGAATATCTTTTTATAGAATGTGTTTCCAAATGATGGATTGCATTTATTCATTTGCTCTCTACTACTCATGAACAGTATAAACTAATTTGGCTGAAAATGAAATTTAAAAATTAAGATAATATATTCAGATGACTTCGGAGACCAGGGTTTGAACCCTGGGTTGGGAAGATCCTCTGGAGAAGGATACAGCAATCCATTTCAGTATTATTGCCTAGAGAACCCCATGGACAGAGGAGCCTGGTGAGCTACAGTCCGTGGGGTCAGAAAGAGTCAGACACAATTGAGTGAAAACACAATCTCACATATTCTCAAATGCCATGAGTGATTAGAATTAGACTACAGAAAAACAAATACTGAAAACATTACAAATATATTAGCCATTAGTTGGCTTCTTGAGTTTGTCTAAATCAATAATATCTTAAGAATTACAGTCAGTCAATCAGTTCAGTCACTCAGTCATGTCTGACTCTTTGTGACCCCATGTACACCAGCATGCCAGGCCTCTCTGTCCATCACCAACTCCTAGAGTCCACCCAAACCCATGTCTATTGAGTCAGTGATGTCATTCAGCCATCTCATCCTCTGTCATCCCCTTCTTCTCCTGCCCTCAGTCTTTCCCAGCATCAAGGTCTTTTCCAATGAGTCAGCTCTTTGCATCAGGTGGCCCAGGTATCGGAGTTTCAGCTTCAGTATCAGTCCTTCCAATGAACACCCAAGACTCATTTCCTGTAGGATGGACTGATTGGATCTCCTTGTAGTCCAAGGGACACTCAAGAGACTTCTCCAACACCACAGTTCAAAAGCATGAATTCTTCTGTGCTCAGCTTTCTTTTTAGTCCAACTCTCACACTCATGCATGACCACTGGAAATACCAGTGGGGTAGGGACCTTTGTTGGCAAAGTAATGTCTCTGCTTTTCAATATTCTGTCTAGGTTGGTCATAACTTTCCTTCCAAGGAGTAAGAATCTTTTAATTTCATGGCTGCAGTCACCATCTGCAGTGATTGTCAGCCACTGTTTCCACTGTTTCCCCATCTATTTGCCATTAAGTGATAGGACCTGATGCCATGATCTTAGTTTTCTGAATGTTAGCCTTAGGCCAACTTTTTACTCTCCTCTTTCACTTTCATCAAGAGGCTCTTTAGTTCTTCTTCACTTTCTGCCATAAGGGTGGTGTTATCTGCATATATGAGGTTATTGATATTTCTCCCAGCAATCTTGATTCCAGCTTGTGCTTCCTCCAGTCCAGTGTTTCTCATAACAAGTCTGTTGTTCCATGTCCAGTTCTAACTGTTGCTTCCTGACTTGCATAAAGATTTCTCAAGAGGCAGGTCATGTGGTCTGGTATTCCCATCCCTTTCAGGATTTTCCACAGTTTACTGTGATCCACACAGTCAAAGGCTTTGGCATAGTCAATAAAGCAGAAATAGATGTTTTTCTGAAACTTTCTTGACTTTTTGATCATCCAGAGGATGTTGGCCATTTAATCTCTCGTTCCTCTACCTTTTCTAAAACCAGCTTGAACATCTGGAAGTTCACGGTTCACATATCCAAGCTGAAGCCTGGCTTGGAGAATTTTAAGCATTACTTTACTAGCATGTGAGATGAGTGCAATTGTGTGGTTGCTTGAGTATTCTTTGGCATTGCCTTTCTTTGGGATTGGAATGAAAACTGACTTTTTCCAGTCCTGTGGCCACTGCTGAGTTTTCCAAATTTGCTGGCATGTAGAATGCAGCACTTTCACAGCATCATCTTTCAGGATTTAAAATAGCTCAACTGGAATTCCATTACCTCCACTAGCTTTGTTCATATTGATGCTTCCTACGGCCCACTTGACTTCACATTTCAGGATGTCTGGCTCTAGGTGAATGATCACATCATCATTATTATCTGGGTTGTGAAGATCTTTTTTATACAGTTCTTCCTAACATGACCAACAGTTAGATCTTATTCTGAGATTTGCAGAGGAATTTTTGTTTTCTTCTCTTATTTCTCAATATTTGGTATCTCCTAACTCAATTATTTTTAATGTTAATGATCCTAAACTTTTATTTCTGTTCACCTTTCTGTCCTTAACTCCTTGACCACAAACTATCAATATCACTCTACCTGAGTGCAAATTTTAAAATGAGAAATATTTCAGTGTGGTCAGAAAGGTTTTGGATAACACAAAGAATATTTTAAAAGATACTTAAAATTGAGTGAGATCAGATTAAATTTCATTTTAATATCATCTTGTGGCTCTGTAACAATTGTTTATGGTAAACAATAAATTTACTGTCTTAAACAAATACATGGTAGATCAAGGCAATTCATGTGAAATTTATATATTACCAACCATCCTAAAATACAAAATGAAAAAAATTCAAATTAATGTGTAACTCTTTTTCATTTTCTCTATTATTATAATGTATTTTTATGGTTTATTGGGGGCAAATCTGTATTGATTTTCTTTTTAAACATTCACTCCTACTGAATAATACTCTATGATCACAGCATTTAATGTTGTATTCTATTAAGAATTAGGTCTCTTTATGCTTCAATTCAAAGTATTCCCTGACTTTTCTGTGCACTTTAATTTGCTTGTTATCAGCTGAGTAGCTATAAAAGTGAAACTCCAATTTCAGTACTACAGTAGACTGACTACAAAATAACCAAATAATAGATTTGCAGTGCATAACTGCCTGATCATTTATTTAAAGAACATAATGTGTTCATATACATTTACTTCTCTTAATCATATTATTAGAAAAACTATTTTATTAGATAAAAATACAATATAAATCAGGCTGCAAAGTGAAAAGTAAGATAAACTTATGAAATCCATTAGTTTTACTAAACCTATTTTAATAGTATGTACCAGTAGTACAAACCTAAAAATATTTCATTTGTACTTCTCAAATAGCATTACACTATATACTTTGTTTTGACTATTGTTAGGTATGATGGAGAGATTATCTGTTAGTGATAACTGTTGATGATAAAGTGATTATCTGAAAATTGGTGGACATTTCAACTGAGAATTATTTTTAAAGCATAGTGAATATAACTAGTTGCCAGAATGTGTTGGAAGGTACATTTTAAAAGAGTGAAAATAAATGGTTAATACTGAAGTATCTAAGTATATTGACCTTTTTTTTTTATAAAATTGATAACATTTCTAGAGAAAATATTCTTTTTTTTCTTTAAAATATGTTCATTCTTTCATTTATCTAGTAAATATTTACTGAGGGTCTGCTATATGCAGAACATCAGCAAAAAACTGTCCAACCTCTTGGAGTTTTTAATCTCTTGAAGGAGACAGCTGTCAACAGGCAAGCAACTGTGATTAGTATCACAAAAGCACAATAAATTGTGACAGTATGGTAAATAAACCAGCCTACACTGTGAGGTCAGAAAAGGGCTTGCTGTGGACATATCTAAGCTGAAAACTGAAATATGTATAGGAAACTCTTGGTGAAGGCAGAAAAGAATGTCCTAGGCTGTAGGATCATCATGGCAAGGGAGTAAGATGCTCAGTTGTTCATGATTCCACATAAAGGTTGTTATTTTTTTTTTTTCCGTAACTAAGATTTCTGATCCAGATTCAAAATGTAGTATAATCCAGATATGCAAGAAGGAATTCAAAATTTGATTTTTATTAATAATGTGCTATGCAGGTTAAAAGAAGCTCTGTTTTGGCTACAGATTATAATATATCTTTTAAAAAAATGAAAGCAATAGCAGCAAGAACAGCCAAAAATCTAAATAAAAACTATACAAAAAATGTAATGGCCAAAAGAGATTTGTCAAAAAACCAAAACAGAGATATGAAGCAGAGGTCAGTATGAAGCAGAGGTCAGATTTGAAGTATGTATACATATACTGATGAAATTATAATGACCTGATTGAGGATAAATGTTATATAGTCACATAGTTGTTCATAGAAATGATGAAATAAAAAAAAAAAAGACGACTCCATAAAACATACTTAGTTAACAAAAAGACCATTTGTTTACTGAAGACAGTCTGTAACATTTGAATAAATCTTTCTTGTGAACAATAAGTATATATACATACTATTTACATGAAAATTGTCCACAGGATTAAGAGCTTATAACTTTGGTATTCTTAAATTATGGAGCCTTAAATGATGTATAAGATGTTAGCAAAGCTAAAGAAAATTATATATAAAATTAGTAAAAATTATAAATAGTAATTTAGATAGCAACCTAAAGTTTTTTTTCTAATAAATATATTTTCACATGTCTCTCTTAATCTTAGGTTTCAGACTGAATTGAATTATGATGTTCTGGAAGTTCATGATGGGCCAAATCTTCTGTCACCCTTGCTTGGATCTTACAATGGGACACAGGTGCCCCAGTTTCTATTTAGTAGCAGTAATTTTATATACCTTCTATTTACAACAGACAATAGTCGTTCTAATAACGGTTTCAAGATTCATTATGAAAGTAAGTAATGCCAACATTTATTTTTTAATTTTTAATTCTGTTTTCCATGCTTTTGGTATTATCTTGTATCATAAGAGAACCTATGAGAATGCTAATGGGTTATAAAGTGTGTTTCAGTAAATTCTGTAATAGATTTTTTCCAGCAATATCTATGTAATATCATTATGAAGGAAAATACTAAGGAAATGCCAAAAGTATTCACTAAAAAATCTTAATAATGAGTTCATATAATAATTGTTTGTGCAGTTCTGAAAAACCAACAATAGGTGGAAATGTCAGTCTTGTAAATGTCAGTCTAAGATGTATATGAACATTAACAAATCCTTCTAGCGTTTGCTTCATAAACTCAATCATACTTTTATATTTTCCTCACATTAATTGCATACATTTCCATTTAAAATATTTAATTTTTTTATTTTGTATGAAGTATTGAAAAGTATATTAATATTATAAAGTAAAATATATACTCATGTATATGCAACTATAGCTAACATAACTAGCGAAAGGTTATATTAAAACAAGCTCTAACTTACAGTGCTGGAATTGGTTTACAATTATCTCACTTAAAACACTACAGTTTTGTTTAAAAATGTCTAAAATATGTCTGATTTGTTTAATTGATTCTGATATATACAAATCTCTGTTTTACTTATAAACATCTAACATATTTAAACGCGTGAATGTATTGCATATGATGCACACATACATATAAACTCATGTATTCACACATTTTAATCTGGGAATATGTTGCCATATATCTTTCCACAAAAAACAGTTGTGGTGATTGCATCTAACAATACATTTAAGATTACTGCAAGATATCTTTATATCAGTTTCAAATAGATATTGTATCTCTTCCTTTTATATTCAAGTCTCATATGCCCCTCGCATCTCACAAAAAAAATTCCAGCATTTAAATTTGTAACTATATATTCCATGTTAGGTGTCTCTCTTCAGCAAATCTGGTCAGACCTGTGAGTTTTTGTTTTTTTTTAATTATGAATATATAGTTTTTTTTTTCTTTTCAACCTTATCTACAATATCATTTAATTGTATTAACTTCCCTTTACTTAGAGCTTTGTGGCATGGAAATATATTTTATAAACTATTATAAAATTCAATAAGAGGATTAACACATACTTGGGAATTAAAATGAATTTAAAGAACTTTAATTTTGATCTTTAACATTTATTATTTAAGCCTGAGTCAGAGTAGAATCATTTTTAAAGGTCTATTTCAAAATTAATTTTCACTAGCAATTAATTTCTATCAGTATGCTAACATGAGCAGATACCATTTTCACTTTTGTCCAGAGTTCTAGTCTATGCCAAATACATCCTATTCAGTCCATTTCAATCAAGGAGTGATCGTAATTGTGTTCCCATACACAATTATTTTAAGGATTAAGTTAAACCATTGTGTAAAGTGTTACTAAAAGGGTGAGGATTTTCAATAAACTGACCAGCAGATTGAGTTCAGATTCTTGCTAAAACTGAATTCAGTGGACCAAGGACAGAACCAGGGGTGAAAGTGAAAGTCGTGTCCGACTCTCTGCAACCCCATGGCTTATACAGTCCGTGGAATTCTTTAGGTTAGAATACTGGAGTGGGTAGCCTTTCCTTTCTCAAGGAGAATCTTGCCAACCCAGGGATCAAACCTAGGTCTCCCACATTGCAAGTGGATTCTTTACCAGCTGAGCCACAGTGGAAACCCTAGAAGACTCTAGTGGTTAGCCTATCCCTTCTCCAGTGGATCTTCCCGACTCAGGAGTTGAACTGGGGTCTCCTCCATTGCAGGAGAATTCTTTACCAACTGTGTTATCAGGAAGCCCAGCCAAGGGGTGAGCCTGACGCTGAGTTTGGCTAAGGCAGAGTCTTTATCACAGTCAGCATGTTTGTCACCTAAAGGCCCTTGGTGAAATAGTCCAAATTATTACTGAGGGCCAGTGCTGAAATGGCAGAGTAGAGGCTAGGAAATGCTGATGCTAATGAGAGGCGCAACAGATACTGATTTTGGTCAAATCTGCCCAGGAGACAGTGACTCTGAATTTAAATTTGTTTACAAAAGTTCATTTTATTTCATTTTTATTCTAATTAGCCTTGTAGTTTATTTAGTAAACCAAAACACTAATTTAGGGGCTTCCCTGGTGACTCACTGCAAAGAATACACCTGTAATGCCAGAGACCTGGGTTCTATCCCTAGGTTGGGAAGATCCCTTGGAGAAGGGAGTGGCTACCACTCCAATATCCTTACCTGGAAAATCCCATGGATAGAGGAACCTGGTGGGCTACAGTCCATGGGGTTGCAAACAGTCAACTATGACTGAGCGACTAACACTTTCTCTCGTTTAGTATTCTGAGATAACCTCTAACATCATAAACCCTTTCTTATCAAAAAAATAAATAAAACACTATTTCTGTTGACACTTTCTTAATAAGTTTCTCAAGTTAGAGGTATCCAAATTATCTTTTTTAAGTGAACCATTTACAAGCCTCAAAATCAGTAGAGAAAATGTTATTATACTCCTTAAAACTTTAAAAATATAGTTGGTATTTTGTGAATTTCTATTTTAATTTTAATGAAGCACATTAAAGGAGAAAACTTGATTTCTCCAGTGAACCAAATTTTTATGGGAAGGATTTCTTGAAATGCCTTCACTGGTTGTACTCCAGAACTTGATTTTGTTCCCTTTCTTGGGCACTTTTACCTCAGTCTGTCTTCCTTTCAAAACAGGAAGATTACAAAAACTTCGCCAATAGGATAAAAGTTATTTATAGTTTACAAAGCACATTAAAATAATAAAAACAACACAGAAGAGACTTTCTGTTTTTTTGTTTTGTTTTGTTTTGTAGTCCCCAATCCCAAGAAGCTGTATTATCTTGTACTTCCTGAAATGTAGATATAATCATGTTTCTTAGATTATGTAAATATCACATAAAGCAAGAAAATGATAAATGGCTACAGAACAAATCCATCGACACATATACCAATCTCTAAGACCTACTTAGAGCCTCCTAAAACAATTAAATGGAATTTTAATGATAGAAATAGTTTCAAAGGATTATTTTAATGACTAAATGAGGCAAATTTTGCAAACATTTTAGAGTTATAAAAATGTGGAATATAACAAGCTGAAAACATTAATTATTGCTATGATAATTATTATATATGCATCTGCTGTGCTGTGCTTAGTCACTTAGTCATGTCTGATTCTTTGCTATCCCATGGACTGTAGCCCATCAGGCTCCTCTATCCATGGAGATTCTCCAGGCAAGAATATTGGAGTGGGTTGCCATGCCTTCTTCTAGGGGATCTTCCCGACCTGGGGATTGAACCCAGGTCTCCCTCATTGCAGGCAGATTCTTTACCATATGAGCCACCAGGAAAGGCCAAGAGTATTGAAATGAGTAGCCTATCCCTTCTCAAGGAGATCTTCCTGACCCAGGAATCGGACCAGGATCTCCTGCATTGCAGGTGGATTCTTTACCAGCTGAGCTACCAGGGAAACCCGTAAATGCATGTGTGTGTGTTTGTGTGTGTGTATGCATTTATACATACATATGTATATGTATATGCATAATTTATAATACAAAGTTTGATATATAATTATATATTTTCATTAAGTTTTTATGTAACTTGTAGCCTGATTTTGGCATCACCGACTCGATAAATATGAGTTTGAGCAAGCTCTGGGGGTTGGTAATGGACTGGTAAGCCTGGCCTACTACATTTCATGGGGTCGCAAAGAGTTGGACACTACTGAGTGACTTAACTGATTGGCACATTAATTTATTTGTAAAAGTTATCACCAACAGTTGTTTGTTTTGAAGAAATGAGTTTATTTATTTATTTATTTTTATTTTTTAATTGTTTCTGCCATACATTGTCATGATATCACCATGGGTTTACATATGCTTCCCATCCGGAACCCCCCTCCCTCTTCCCTTCCCCCCCGCCCCGGGAAATCTCGCTGCACCAGCCCCGAGCATCATCAAAGAATAAGAATCTATTTCAGTGATTTGATTCTCATCAAGCTTACTCTTTTTCACATTCCCTTTGTTTTCCAGGTGTTACAGTGAACACCTATTCTTGCTTGGATCCTGGCATACCTGTACATGGTCGTCGCTACGGTCATGATTTCTCCATTGGATCTACTGTTTCGTTTAGTTGTGATCCTGGATACAGGCTGAGCCATGAAGAGCCCCTTCTGTGTGAGAAAAACCATTGGTGGAGTCATTCACTTCCAACCTGTGATGGTGGGTTCAATATGGAAAATAAACCAATTTATAAACCAAAACTAAATCAACATACTCTTGTAAAATGTGAGGTTTAGCATAAATATAGAATATCTTGAATTCTGCCAATTTTATGTTATCAAACTGTTAATAAAGACACAAAAAATGAATACCGATAATAAGCCAAACTTACTCAATGCCTAAGGATGTTATATGTATTTTTAAAATGTGTTGAGGTAACCATTTTACGTGCCTATTGTGTCCTGTACTCCTTGAAAAAATAGCAGTAAAAATGTCAAGTTGGTGTTAGGTGAATGCAATGAAGAGCTAGAGCATTTACCTCCTGCCTGGAAGGCAACATGTAATAATCCAAATTCTGCCTAGCTACACAGCTTTATAGCAATATACCAGACTTCCCTGTGATAGCCAGTTCCTGGCCATAGAAAATAATATACCAGTGTCCTCATCTCTTATTTATTGCTATGGAAAATAAGTCAGCAATCCTTCATTTTTTAGAAAACATGTATGAAAATACAATGAAATAAGCTGCTTTCCTAAGATTGAGAAGTACTTGTACACGTGGTTTATAAAAAAACACCCACACAATGTAAATCTATCCATTAGTTCTGGGTTTTAATTTTCATTTATAACACTATTCATAACTTATATTCTTATCCTTTTGCCAAATGGAAGATCACATTTCCCATTTTATAAGTGTTTTCAAATATTGTCAATGCCATTATTTTTGTGTCAATTCGTTTTTATAACAAGGTTTAAAAGAATCCTCAGCATATCTGCTCCTTATTTGGTGCAATACAATTTGTAATCATCAGCATTATTGTGGTTTAATTGACAGAAACCCAATTCTAACTGATTTTTTAAAATGAAAGCAGAATTTGTTTTTTTTTTCTTTTTTTTGACTCTATGGGAGAGGAAAAGGATGGGATGATATGGGAGAATGGCATTGAAACATGTAAATTATCATATATGAAATCAATCGCCAGCCCAGGTTTGATGCTTGATACAGGGTGCTCAGGGCTGGTGCACTGGGATGACCCAGAATTTGTTTTTTGAAGTTTTAAACTTAGAAAAGAGCTTCCCTGGTGGCTTAGATTGTAAAGACCCCATCTGCAACACAGGAAACTCAGGTTCAATTCCTGGGTGGAGAAGAATCTCTGAAGAAGGGAATGGCAACCTACTCCAGTGTTCTTTCCTGGAGAGTTCCATGGACAGAGGAGCCTGGTGGGCTATAAGCCACAAAGAGTGGGATACAACTGAGCGACTAACACAGGCCAAACTTAGAAAAGGCACATATGGCATACTTCTTGTTGTTAATGATAATCATGAATTCATAAATTTTCAAGGATATTTCCATTTCCAACTTGGCTTTTCTCTTACCTTATCATCATTCTCTTTAGTTGAAACCGGTTTTTCTTATATGTGGGAATAAAGGTGGAGAATACACTCCCAGGAAGATGGAATCATATAACCTCACATTTCCAAAATCAGAAAAGGATGAGAGTTCTACCTTTCTGCTCTTATTAGAAAAATATGAGGGAAGGTCTCTGATTAGTCCATACCTCTACCAGAAACTGTAGTAATGGAGAAGTGCCCTTTATGCTTGGCTTTCTCCAGGTCATGTGTCCATCCATCCCTATGGAGACAAATGATAGAGTAAATTCACCAAGATAGAAGGATTTGGTGGTGATATTATCAGAAGAAGCAGGAGAAAAAAAAATAACGTCCAAGTATACCAGCATGCTTAAGTGTTATTAATAATAAAACTGAATGTGTCTAGTTTTCCGAGGAGCAAGACAGACCCTTATCATCTCTCATCAATGAAACTGGAATCAACCTTAAATTCAATATCCAACTGCTTCAATCTAACCTTCATTCTATTTCATGTTATACCCGATGTCAAAAACATTTAATGACTTTTTATTTCCTAGGGATAAAAGTTCAAATTATTAATCAAGAAATTCATGATTCTTAATAACATGGACTCTATCCTTCACAGTTTTGTCTCCTTCCAGTATTCTTACCTCGTTTTTTTTGAAAGATAATTTATGTCACATTGAAACCTCCATTTTTATCTGTCCTCTTTTGTACCCCCATCTCATTCTGAGTATAGCTGTGAAAAGTGAAAGTGAAAGTAAAGTCGCTCAGTCATGTCCGATTCTTAGTGAACTCGTGGACTGTAGCCTACTAGGTTTCTCCATCCATGGGATTTTCCAGGCAAGTGTCAGTTGATTCTTCAGGAGATCTTCCCAACCCAGGGATTGATCCTGGGTCTTCTGCATTGTAGGCTGATGCTTTACTGTCTGAGCTACCAGGGAAGTCTAGCTGGACAGGGAGTATAGCTGGACAAGGCATAATTTATATTCACTTTTTTGAATGTCTGAGCTTTGTGTGAAGCTGCTACTTAATTTTTCATTCATTTTAACTGAACTCAAATACATATAATCTTGTACATTGATTTGGTTATGCTTTTCCTTCAGTTTAAACTTCTTCCCCAGAGGCAACTAATCTAAAATTCCAGGGAGGAAAAGTGAATAAACGGAATTTATTCTCCTGATCCAAGAGTGTAACCTCCATTGACATAGATTTCCTGGTTCCTCAAGGTACAGGCTTGCCTCACTTTGGCACACATTAGTTCTTATTGTTTCTTCAGAGGCCATAGCTAATACACACTGCTGCTTCTCAATTGCTTCAGTTGTGTCCAACTCTTTGCAACCCTATGGACTGTAGCCCACCAGGCTCCTCTATCCTGGGATTCTCCATACAAGAAAACAGGAGTCAGTTGTCATGCCCTCCTCCAAGGGACCTTCCTGACGCAGATTATCAAACTTGCATCCCCTGCATTGGCAGGTAGGGTTTTTTACCACTAGCACTATCTGGTCAGCCCATGGTTAATTGATTTGCAGAGCACACTAGTCAGTGAGGATTTGCGGTAAACAGCTAACATTTAATGAGGGTTTACCATTAGCTGGTCCTGCTACAAGTGTTTTACATTCATTAACTATTTTTATCAAAATAACTCCATGAGGTAATTGCTGTTATGATCACCACTTAACATATAAGAAAACTAAGGCAAACAGAGTTTAAGTATCTTGCCCTGTGTCATCCCGCTAGTTAATGGCCAAGTCAAGATTGAAATTCAGGCAGCCTTGATCCAGATCCTCTGCACAAGTCTACAGTCATGCTACCTCCTGCCCACATTCTACAATATGGTACTAAAATTCTGTAAAGTACAATTAAAGTTTTGTTATTCTTTCCTCAGTGATGCTGTATGTTTAGCATTTTGTATAAATACATAGAGCTGTTGAAATAATTTATGGATATTCTGAACTTCATGAAATATATGGCTGAAAAGAGGACTGTTTTGCTATCAGTTATATGGCAGACTACTTTCAATTCAGCCCTATTTTTGTATATTTAGGTTTCTGAGCAAAAAGTTGGTCTTTCTAACTTCATCTTGTTTTATTATTGAAACCTTGAATCTTAAACAAGTGATAGATTACTAGATTCTGCATTATTCAGTTAGATTCTGAATTATTTAGTAAATTTGATACCTTATTTTTCACCATATATTTCTTGAGGGGTGTCTTTCCTTTCCCTTTGACCTCTTAGGTCTACTCTTCAGAAAGCAACCAGAGTAATTATTTTATGAGTTAAGGCAATCAGGGCACTCTGCTGCCCAGAGCCTTCTAGCACTTAGCATTCCGAGAAGAATAAAATCTCAAAACTTTTGCATGACCTAATTGTTCCCATGTAATCTGGGCCCTGAGTACCTCCCATGCCTCATCTCTCACAACTTTCTCCCTCATTCATATCACTGCACTCCAGCTACCCAGGTCTCCTGGCTTTTCTTCATATGTTAAGAAGCTCTCCCTCTCCCCATCCCTCCAACTCTCTCTCTCTCATTTCTTCTTCTTCATGAAATAGGTTTCATATAGTCACATGTCCTTCTTCCTAAATACACTCAATATTTACTTAAAAAATCATATCACTAACAATCCCCATAAAGGAATAATCCCTGTCATGGCATTTATATTTTTCTTCATGGTATTTACCACTCTCTAACTACACTGTTATGTATATGTAGTCTGCTTTTTTTTTAAAACCAAAATGTAAATTCTGTGTGGCAAGAACTTTGTTATATTCATTGGTATGTCCTCAGTGCCAAGAATAGTTCAGTTCCTGTCACACAGTTTGTTGTTGCTGTTCAGTCACTCAGTTGTGTCTGACTCTTTGCAATCCAATGGACTACAGCATACCAGGCTCCCCTGTTCCTCACCATCTCCTGGACTTCTCAGACTCATGTCCATTGAGTCAGTGATGCCATCCAACCATCTCATCCTCTTTCATCCCCTCTTCCTCCTGCCTTCAATCTTTCCCCAAGTTAGGGTCTTTTCTAATGAGTCAGCTCTTTGCATCAGGTGGCCAAAGTATTGGAGCTTCAACTTCACCATAAGTCCTTCCAGTGAATATTCAGGACTGATCTCCTTTAGGATTGACTGATTTGATCTGACTGCAGTCTAAGGGACTCTCAAGAGTCTTCTCCAACATCACAATTCAAGAGCATTGATTCTTTGGTGCTCAGCCTTCTTTATGGTCCAATTCTCACATTCATACTTGCCTACTTGGAAAAACCACAGCTTTGATTATATAGACATTTGTTTGTAAAGTAATGTCTCAGCGTTTTAATATGTCTAAGTTTGTCATAGCTTTTCTTCCAAGGAGAAACCATCTTTTAATTTCATGGCTGCAGTCACCATCTGCAATGATTCTGGAGCACCCCCCACCAAAAAAATTACGTCTGTTTCCATTGTTTCCCCATCTGTTTGCCATTAAGCAATGGGGCCAGATGCCATGATCCTCGTTTTTTGAATGTTGAGTTTTAAGTCAGATTTTCCACTTTCTTATTTCACCTTTCACTTTCATCAAGAGGCTGTTTAGTTGCTCTTAATTTTCTGCCATAATGGTAGTGTCATCTGCATATCTGAGATTATTGAAATTTCTCCCATCAATCTTGATTCCAGTTTGTGCTTCATCCAGCCTGGCATGTCACACAGTTGGTGCTCAATAAATCTGATTTTAATGAAAGAATGAGCAGACTATTCTTTCCAGCCCTTTGGGGAATGCTTACTATATTTGATTTTGCATATTTATTTTCTGTCCTTTGCCTTCATCAGTGTTTTCCTTTCCACTAGAATGCCTAGACCTTTCCAACACTGTTTGTTTTTGTTGTTGTTTTTACCAAACTCTTAGTCATTTTAAATTTGTCTCCAACCTAATCTTTTTTATGTATGTGCAAGAGACGTCAGTTTGATTCCTGGGTCAGGAAGATCCACTGGAGAAGAGATAGGCTCCCCACTCTGATATTCTTGGGCTCCTCTTGTGGTTCAGCTGGTAAAATCAGCCTGCAATGCAGGAGACCTGGGTTCGATCCCTCGGTTGGGAAGACCCCCTATAGAAGGGAAAGGCTACTGGCTACAGTATTCTGGCCTGGAAAATTCCATGGATTATATAGCCCATGGGGTTGCAAAGAGTCAGACACAACTGAACAACTTGCACTTCTTCCAATTTTATTGTTATATAATTTATTTATACCACTGTATCAGTTTAATGTGTACAGTAAAAAGGAATTGATTTACATATATCATGAAATGATTATCACAATAAATTTAGTGACTATCCACCATTTCATATAAATACGAAATTAAAGAAATAGAAAAAAAAAGTTTTTCCTTGTGATGAGGACTCTTAGGATTAACTCTCTTAACTTTTATGTGTAACATACAGTAGTATTAATTTTTGTTTATCATGTTGCACATTAAAACTGAGTGACTGGATTATGCTTTCCTAGGATGAAGCATCTGGGAAAAATCTCAACTTTCCCTAGACCTTGTATTTCTCTACTTACTGTGGGATTTTTGCTACCTTATAAACATCTATTGATTCACTAAATCAATATTTGTTAATTATATTATCTAAGCACTAAAGAAATATTGTTGAGCATGAGAAAACACTATGTGTTCTCCTTGAGGTGGTAGAGGAAATAGTAGTTATTTTCTTGTTTTTCTTATATTCTTGAGGTCAAGAACCATGTATTCTTCTTGTTCCTGTAACACATATTTTTAGAAGACTAAACATCTCCTAAACATGAGAGGTGAGATTGAAACCAAAACTGAACAGCATGTGTTACTGGCCACTTTGATTAGATCTCACTCTTGAATATCTCTCTGATGTTTTTCATAGTACTAAGATTTGAAAGACTTTAGAGAAGGTCAGACATGAAAAACCAGGATAGCATTGGCCAACAAGTGTCAAAGGCAGCATATATATCAGAAGTCGCAGCTGAAAGATGTTTTCCATGCACTGGGATCATAAAGTTATGAGTACTGGGAGTACGTTGAGGCATATGCCCAGTAGAATTCAACCCTTCAGGAACTAGACATTGTTAAGTACAATGGCTACCCTGTTTGGTAAATAGGTGGGTAGACCATATGTCCTGAATTGCCTAAGACAAGTCCTGCATTCACTCTTTTTCTTGGTGCTCTTAATTTCTCCCCCAAATTATCCCATTTTGTTTGATAAACAATATAGTCATCTTGGGCTTCACTGGTAGCTCAGATGGTAAAGAATATGCCTGCAATGCAGGAGACCTGGATTTGATCCCTGGGTAGGGAAGATTCCCCTGGAGAAAGGAATGGCTACCCACTCTAGTATTCTTGCATGGAGAATGCCATGGACAGAGGAGCTTGGCAGGCTACAGACCATGGGGTCATAAAAAAAATCAGACATTACTGAGTGACTGGGGTTTCCGTGGTGGCTCAGATGGTAAAGAATTTGCCTGCATTGAGGGAGATCTGGGTTTGATCCTGGGTTGGGAAGATCTCCTGGAGAAGGGAACAGCTACCCACTCCAGTATTCTGGCCTGGAGAAGCCCATGGGTAAAGGAGCCTGGCAGGCTACAGCCCATGAAGTCACAGAGGGGTGACACGACTGAGTGACACTTCACTCAACTGAGTCACTGAGCACACACACACATATCCATCTTATGATGGGGAACATTTAGAACTGAAGAAATAACTTGATTATCTGTGTCACCTATGTCATTAAGCACAGAATCTGAAGTTGAACCGAATGTACTTAAACTTAATTGCTTCCCTAATTTTTTGATATTATTGAAAGATTTGAGGACACAAACCAACATAGCAAAAGAGTACACAAACTGATGTTTAGGACCCAAAAATTCAAGTAATGATGATGCATATAATTCAAGTAATAAACAGTCTCAAATAAGGATATACAGTTCAAATTAGGGAGACCTAAAGAAAAGAGATTTAAGGTTAAAAACAGACAAAAAAAATCATAATGGGGTTTGTAAAAGCTGGCTTTTTCTTTGTCTCAGTGGAATACTCAAAGTGGTTTGATTAATAATGGTCCAAAAAGGTCTATTCTAGTTATAGAAAATTTAGCATTTGCCAAATGTACATCTCTACCAAGGGCAAGGTATAATTTTCTGTTTGGGCAGTTGCATTCAAAGGGTTGGCTTTTGAGAAAACATCATATTTTAAAACTCAGATTCTTATCCTGTGACCAGGTAGTGGTCATATGTGGAAAAAATCAGGGAGAAAAAACAAAAGCTATTTATACTCAACAAGATTATTGTATGTCTGGCTAATTGCTCTCAGCTCATATTTTGGGCTAATGGTGTGACTTTGCTGTTCTACTGATCTTTGTCCTTATGGATGTTTTTATTTGACATCTGTTTTCCCTAACATAAAGTAACTGCTTTTTTCATGTTTGTTTTGTTGTTCCCTAAATTCTCTGCAATGCTTCAAGGATTCATTTGATATAAAATTTGTCTTTCATTCACAAGAACATATATACCTGTTGTGTCTATTACAAAAGTGTCTGTATCCTTAAAGACATATGACATTAATTAGCAAAGTTGTTGGAATAAATTGGAATTTCTTCAGAATGGATGATGTAAAAGATAAGGCAGTAGATCTATGGCATCCTTTTTAGATGCTCTTGTTCTAATGAAATTTAATGTATGAGCAGTCATATGGTCTTTTGAACTGACGTAATTCTCAGAATTTATTTTAAAAATATCCTTGGAGAAACTTTATTAATATTTTCTATACCACTGTATATTTTACAGTATATCTGAGTTCCATTTTCTACCTAAAAAAAATTTCACTTATAAAACTTTTATTTTTTTATTCTTAATATTTTGGCCTCTCATGAGTGATTTTAATGGGCTTTTTGATTTAATCTTGCATTTTCTTAACTTTAACAGGAAGGGACCTTTATAGAGAAGCAAACATCATCAGATTGAGAGAATACTGGCTAATTAATTAAAATTCAAGACAACTCACACTCACATTAGAGTCTATCTCTGTGCATTATATCAATGCACATGTAACGAATCTCTTGTAATTGTTCAGAAAGCCAGTAAAATAAATATAATTCTAAATATAAATGATATATATATCATTATATATAATGATATATATCACATATAAATATAAAAATTATATTATAAATTATATGTATCATATATAAAATTATATTTATATCAATATAAAATGATCTCATTTAGAAAGATGAAGGATTTCATTTGGTTGATGAAAATGCTCCTGCTACTGATGATAATGGAAGATTGTTTTAATCACATACAGGCCATTGACAAATGAGAATATACATGTAAATCGATTAAAGATAAGAACATAAACAAGTATATTGACACATTTAGGTTTGAAATGCTTAAAGAGAGAGTGATTTGAAAAAGAAAGTAGTAAATGAATCTCTGATTAAATGAATGATACCTTTTAATAATGTTTTTATAGATTGATCATTTGAAATAGAATGCTAAAAAGTCAAACATATGTGAAGTCATCATCTGCAGTGATTTTGGAGTCCAAGAAAATAAAATGTATCACTGCTTCCACTTTTTCCCCTTCTTTTCACCATAGTATGATGGGATTGGATGCCATGATGAATGTTGAATTTTAAGCCAGCTTTTTTGCTCCCCTCTTTCACCCTCATCAAGAGGCTCTAGTTCCTTTTCACTTTGTGCCACTAGAGTGGTAACATCTGCATATCTGAGATTGTTGATATTTCTCATGGCAAACTTGATTCCAGCTTGTGATTCATCCAGACCAGTATTTTGCATGGTGTATGCTGCATATAAGGTAAACTATATCTAGGTTTCCTTTAGTTTTAATGCTGATAAAATTATCTGGTCTATTGTAACCACGGGTGGTAGAAGGCATTGTAAACTGTGATTTAGTCTACAGTAAATAAACATTGAATCAAATTTTAATTTATTTTACCTCAGTTCATAAATATGTATTTTTATTATCTTTGAATATTTACTAACAACTAAATATCCTCTCAGAAAACTCTCTTTATTCATTATGTTTCCCAGAGAAATGCACAAGCTCAGAAACAGCTTTCAAAATTTCAGTTTACTCCATTATTTCAAAAGGAATTCTGTGAAGAATGACACCTCTATCTTTGGGAATCTAAAATAAATAATTTTGTATAATTAACAAGTTGTTTTCTTAAAGCTTAGTAAAAGAACAACTGCTAAACAATTAATTACTCATGTTTAATTTACAACTGATGTATGAAAATGTTGCTTGTAATTAGAAATATATAAGTATGTACTTTAAATGTGAATATGAAAGGTTGAGCTAAATTCTTTTGGGGCTGGTATTAATTCTCAGATACTATTATATATGTTTTTCTTCTCTAGTATTTCAAAGGATGAAATGAATTTCTAGTATTGGATAGAGGTCTTTACACACTCCTGTATAAACAAAGATAATCAAACTCCTTCAATTTCAAAGGAGGTTTGTTCAGCCTTTGCCTCGCTAACAGTGATCATATGACTATATTTTTTTTTTCAGCATTATGTGGAGGAGATGTTAGAGGACCTAGTGGAACAATCTTATCACCTGGTTACCCAGAATTTTATCCAAATTCTCTGAATTGTACATGGACTGTTGATGTAACCCATGGAAAAGGTAATTTGTCTCATGCAATGATAATGGACTATCTTCTGAATTTTCATTGCATGTATTTTTATTTCATTGTCCTTTACAGTGTCATTTTACATGATCAAAAACAGATCAGTACTAAAATACACTAATACAAAATTCAATTTGTATTAAATGCAGCAGAGGATTATATTTACTTTTCTGTAGTATTATAACATGCTCATATGATTTTTTTCAGAATGGTAATATATTTATTTATATATATTAAACTAATGTAATTTGAAATTTTCATATCAATAAAATCTCAGACAGAATGTCTTTTGTCTCTGGCACAGTGTTAAGAAGTTGATTTCAAAAATTCAAAGGGAAATAGATACTCTGAAGTACTGAACTGATTGTAAAGTAAACAGCACATGTTTATATACACTTGTTTTAAAATGGTTATGATTATTTATTATAACCATATACCCTATATACATTTATAACTGTCCTAGAAATATTTGTCTCAAATTTTCTGTCAGAACTGCAGTTGAATCTCACATAGTTGAATGAAAGTATAAAATTGCACTGTGCTTATAGTAGAGCTTAATAAATGTCCTTTGAACAAATAAATGAAAGTCCTTGTAGTACTAAATATGATTCATTCATGCAATACCACCAAGATATTCAGTATAAGTGGTTTGAGATAATAGCTTGACAGTGGGAAAATGGGCATTCTAAATATCAAAACAAAAATGGATGAAAATTATTTACCTGAAAATATCTATATGCTAATGTTTTAAAAAAGAATTTATTCATGTTAAAAACTACTTTGGGGAAGTATTATTCTTATTGGTTTTTACTATTACATTGTACATGGGCTTCCTGGAAGCTCAGCTGGTAAAGAATCCGCCTGCAATTCATGAGACTCCAGTTTGATTCAGTGAAGGGATAGGCTACCCAGTATTCTTGGGCTTCCCTGGTGGCTCAGTCAGTAAAGATCTGCCTGCAATGAGGGACACTTAGGTTAGATCCCTGGGTTGGGAAGATCCCCTGGAGGAGGGCTTGGCAACCCACTCCAGTATTCTTGCCTGGAGAATCCTCGTGGACAAGAGGAGCCTGGCAGGCTACATTCCATGGAGTCACAAAGAGTCAGACATGACTGAGCAACAGCACACACATTACATTGTACTTATTGGCTTTACTATCAAAGATCTAAAAACAAAAAATTCCAAATCCTAGCAATGAGAAGGGGTTGTTGCAGTTTGAAAAATTAAAGCTTTATTTAAAACATTTGAATCCTTTGTGGTTTTTAATACAATGTGTTATTTTATTTTTAAATTTTATTAGAATATAGTTTCTTTACAATGTGGTGTTAGTTTCTGCTGTACAGTGAGGTGAATTGGTTATGCATATACATATTATCCTATATGTATAATTTTTTTTAGATTTTCTTCTCATTTGGTTCACCACAGATCCTTGAGTTGAGTTCCATGTGCTAAAACAGCAGGTTCTCATTAGTTACCTGTTTTATACAGGGTAGTGTATGTATGTCAATCCCATCTCCCAATTTGCCCCACTTCTCTTCCCCCCGCCATTGGTAACCATGTTTGTTGTCTACATTTGCGACTCTATTCCCACTTTGCCAACAAATGCATCTGTACCATTTTTCTAGATTCCACATATAAGAGGTATACAATATTTGTTGTTTTTCTTTTTTTTACATTTATTTATTTATTTATTTTCTTTACATTATTGTGTTGAGTTTGCCATACTTTGATATGAATCCGCTGTGGGGATACTTCACTCTATGACAATGCACAAAGTTTTTTCACTTCTGTTCAACTATGTGAGATATATCTGCAGTTCTGATAGAATATTTGAGATACAGATGGTTTGCCTTTATTGAAATTATAATACATCCTTTCATTGATGGTAAGGGTAATATAAGGATGGTTCTTTTAATGAAATTAAATATTATTGAGGGAAAAAATGCTGTTAAAATGAGTATTCTGGTATTTACTGCAGGAATGAAGTGGAAGACTTCATAAACTGTCATTTTTGTTGTTCTCCATAATAGAAGACTATTTGTTGAGAGTTAACCAAAGCATCCTATTATCCCACTGAGTAGCAGATTAATGGAATTTAAAATAAGCTTCCTTGTATTATACAAGAAAATGGAGGGCTACATACTGCTTGCTATGTAAATAGAGGTTTAATTAACACTTAAGTTTTGCACCTTCACACGTTGTGAGTGTTAATTAGATCTGTATTTCCACGGCATGGAATGCAGATTATGTCCTTCTCTTGTAAGAGCCAACAAAATTGTTTGAAGTACAACTATTCTAAAGTGTAGTTAAAGTTTTGTGAAGGATAATCTCTTAAAGTTGGGAGAAATTATCAAGGTAATATAATTAAACTTCTCACCCAGCCCATATACACACACATAGATACACAGACACATCAATATTGCACCCTCAAGGTCAAAATTAGTCATAACTATAACTATAACCTAGATATTAATAATATTTTGACTTCAAGCCCAAGTTTTTCATATATTTATGTAACAAAAATTACCTTAATAGGACTTTTTGAATTATCACTTTTATGAAACAGTACTATGATGTTGTAACCACTTACTTTTTCTCATTGTTCCTCCACACCCTCTGCCCTATTAAGATTGTATGTCTTTGCTTGTCCACTTCTACTCCCTGAAATGTCCATCCAAGGGTTGCTCTTCTACAAAGAGCTGTTCACTTCTGAATCTCATTGCCTTCAGAAGCATCTGCTAATCCCTCTGACAACCTACCTCTTAAATTTATGCGCTGATATTGACTCGCATTAATTACTTTCATAACACTTAGCAAAATGTTTGAACCTTTAGTTTATGTATCTTTTCCCCTTTGATAGACTATGAGTTATTTACAGTCTTTTCAATTTTTATATTCTATAATGCCTATAATATAGTAGGTTCTTAGTATCACTTTATTATTTGGATTAATTGCCTTTCATTAGAAGGTTTTATGTTGTTTTCCTGTAGTGAGCACAGATTTTATTGCTTAAAACATAATCTGATAAACGGAGGCTTCATTTTTTAAAGTAGTTGACTAGGGCAGAGTGACATGGAAACAACTGACTTTCAGGTTGAAGGATTAAACACTAAATGATAGCTAAGAGTTGCTGAGCACTTCCTCTGTGAAAGCACTGTGTCAAGTCATCCCCTATATTGTCTCATTTAAACTTTAGGACAACTCTATTAGACTCCATTTTTTCAGATGGAGAAAATGTCTCAGAAAGGCTATGCATGTAATACTTGACAATGGGCTTATTAGCACCACTACTTAACAGAATTTTAAATTTTCCCATGTATTAATTTTAGTGCATATCAGAACAAGCACATTTTTCTAAGAAAAACATGCAGACTGATAGACTGATTTGTTTTTCTTTTTTGTTCATTTGCTCTTCTGTTTTTCTTATTTTTAGTTTCTGACCAAAATCTAATTTACTTTATCTGAATTTCCACTCATGTTAATTTGGAAATTTAGATATCAGTTAATCTAGATGGCAAAGTATCTTCTCCTTGCTACATTGCCATTCTCATTTACATCTGTCTAGTGTCAAATGCCACACTTATATTGAAGAATTTTTGAGAGTGACTTTTTGGACCTATTCCTAAAAAGGGCTCACTGTGGAGTAAGAGAACAAAAGATGTGTTATATTTTGAAAAAGAGTATCATTGTACATTTCAAGTATTTTCCAAGTTGAAATCACTGACCTATTTTGCACTAATAACTCATCATTACTTATATTTTCAGTTTATTTTTTGGTCTCATTTTATTTCACTTTTTACTTTTTTAACAAACAAGTGATAAATTAGAAGTTTTGGATTAACATATACAATAAAATAGATAAACAACAAGGGCTTACTGTATAGCACAGGGAACTATATGCAGCATCTTGTAATAATCTATACTGGAAGATAATATGAAAAAGAATACACACACACACATATATATATGAATCACTTTGCTGTATACCTTTGTATACAACTTTGTAAATCAACCATACTTCAATTTTTTATAAAAGCAATGAGGACTCCAAAACTAGCCATCATTTGGAACTATAAAGTTGATAAATAGAATTAAGAATGTCACTTTATCATTACCCACTAACTCATGTTACTAGGTTTTTGCTGAAGCTTTTGGTGACTCTTTTAGATCAAATAAGAAAATTTATTAAGCACTTCAAAAGAAAGAGGAATGTGATATCATCCTTTATTTCATTTGGTACTTACGTACAGCATCCCAGGTGGCTCAGTGGTAAAGAATCTGCTTGCTAATGCAGAAGACACAGGAGATGTGGGTTTGATCCATGGGTTGCGAAATTCCCTGAAGGAGGAAATGGAATCCCACTCTAGTATTCTAGTTTGGAAAATCCCATGTCAGAGGGCTCTAGTGGGCCACAATCCATAGAGTAGCAAATAGTTGGACACAACTGAGCAACTGAGCACACACATATGCGTATCTTACAAACAGTATAGGATGTGTGTGTGTGTGTGTGTGTGTGTGTGTGTGTGTGTGTGTGTGTGTGT
>ML661885.1:29413026-29619186 GCA_007570785.1 Antilocapra americana
TGTGTGTGTGTGTGTGTGTGTGTGTGTGTGTGTGTGTGTGTGTGTGTAACTGTTAGGTTATTACATGCATTTGAAATAGTGTCATTAAATAGTCACATAAGACCACAATGCAATGCCATACCATACTCACCAGGAAAGAACAAATGAAGAAATATTTAAACTTTCAAGTATTGATGAAGATACAGATCAATTGGATTTGTTTATGAAAATGTAAATTGACATAGCCACTTTGTGAAATAGTATCTATTAAAGCTGAAATATATATATATATATTAATTTCCCATGAGCCAGTAATTCTACTCCTAGGTATTGATCCAACAGAAATAAGCAAATATGTTCTTCAAAAGACATACTTGAATGCTCATAACAGCATTTTCTGCCTTCAAGCTAAAATATCAATTACCTAAATGACCATCAACTTTTGAACAGACAAATGAATGTGTTGTATTCACAAAATGAAATGGATCTGTAAAACACCTTACAATCACACACAAAAGTGGAGATAAATCTCACACACTTAGTGGTGAGTGAAAGGACTCAGGGGCTTCCCAGGAGGCTCAGTGGTAAAAAATCCACCTGCAATGCAGGAGATGTTTGATCCCTGGGTCAGAAAGATTCCCTGGAAGAGGAAATGGCAGCCCACTCCAGTATTCTTATCTGAAATACTATGGACAGAGGAGCCTGGCAGGTTACAGTCCCTGGGGTGGCAACGAGTCAGACATGACTTCGAAACTGATCACGCATGCTAAAGAACTCAGACCAAAAAGAGTATACCTTATACGAATCCATTATATAAACTACAAAGAGTTGCTGAACACTTTAACATGAGTGGAAGTTCAGATAAAGTGAATTAGATTTTTGTCAGAGACTAAAAATAAGAAAAATAGTCAGAAGAGCAAATGAGCAAAAAAGAAAAAAAAATCAGTCTATCAGTGTGCATGTTTTTCTTAGAAAAATGTGCTTGTCCTGCTATGTAGTGAAATTAATACATGGGAAAATTTTAAATTCTGTTGGGTAGTAAGAGTAGTTTATCCTATTAGAAGTTGAATGAGTGGTTACTTTTGCCAAAACACTTCTATTTAAATAAAGGATAAAAGTTTTCCTTGGAATTTTCAGAAAATGCATGTAATTTCTTGTTAGACAGTAATTTTAAAATTTTATTTCCAAGCAGTTTCCAAGACGTGACTCATTATAAACCTTATAGAGAAGCTAAAGGAAACAAGCAAACAGAAAAACTCAAAACAAAAGAAAAATATAATAATTATACTATATATTCAGAATATTTTATCGCAGTGCCTTTATTTTCAAAAAAATATGTTATAAGAGTCCTTATTTTTGTTAGTTTGGTAACTGTGTGTTTTACTAATATACTTTATGAGTCTAATTTTCCTTTTTTCCCTATTAGGTGTACAATTCAACTTCCACACCTTTCATTTGGAAGACCATCATGACTATTTACTGATCACAGAGAATGGCAGTTTTACCCAACCACTCGCACGCCTGACTGGTTCAGAACTTCCTTCAACAATCAATGCTGGTCTCTATGGAAATTTCAGGGCTCAGTTGCGCTTCATTTCTGATTTCTCAATATCATATGAAGGATTCAACATTACATTCTCTGGTAAGAAAATAAGTTTTAAAACCAGAGTTTTTAAAGTATGAAAATAGCTTGTGTGTGACCAAACAGAGAGAAAATGAGACAAAAACAGATGAAAGCAAAAAAGCTATCTGCCAACAAATTTTAAGGGAAGTTTGAAATGCCTTGAAGATTGACTATAGTAATATATTAAAGGGAACCTTAAAACATTAGCAAAAAAGAAATCAGTTCACAAAAATTTACTAGAAATAGAATAAATACACTTTAACTTATACTCCTATAGAATTATGAGAGGAAAACTTGCTAAAAATTTCAAGTGAACTTAAAATGGGAGCCATACATATATATATAAAGGTTTACTTAGTCCATTAATGAAATGTGAATTAAACCAGTGATATTCTAGTTTTGTGTTTCTGGGAAAAGTCACTGTTTACAGGCCAAGATTAATATATTTATTTGGAACTATATGATATAGAAGAAAGTTAATCTGGTTATTCTTTTTATTCTAGAATAACCTCATCTATAGGCAATATTATAACTTGGAATATTAAAAAAAATGATAAGACCAAACTGAACAAAGAAATATTGTTGTTAGTTCCACTTTTAACTTAAATGGAATAGTGAAAGAGAATACAGAAACAATAAGTAAATCTTATACCAACTTGCTAATATTAAATTTACAATATTACAATTATACAAAATTATATTAATAATATATATTACAAATATATAAATAAAATAATAAATACTGACTTTGTTCTTCAATTGTTATTCCAGTATTTGCATGGAGATATTTGTCTTCTAAAATAAGGTATTTCATAGAGAAGAACAAATAAGCATAATCAGTTTTTACCTAGAATGTTAATAAAATAATAGCTCATCAACATGAAGCAATCCCTTTGTTCTCCACTGCAGTTGAGTACTAAGTGTGTGTTCTGGGAATAATTTTAGATAAGCTACTTCTTCTTAAGACTATATATAAATTATAATATTATGGTTAATTAAATTTAGTCTGTCATACCCTGTGGAGAAGAACATGGCAACCCACACAGGTACTCTTGCCTGGAAAATCCCATGGACGGAGGGGCCTGGTGGGCTACAGTCCATGGGATTACGAAGAGTCAGACATGACTGAGCGACTTCATTTTCACTTTTCACTTTCATGCATTGGAGAGGGAAATGGCAACCCACTCCAGTATTCTTGCCTGGAGAATCCCAGGGACGGGGGAGCCTGGTGGGCTGCCGTCTATGGGGTCACACTGAGTCAGACACGACTGAAGTGACTTAGCAGCAGCAACAGCAGCAGCTATCATACCCTGAAGGGTGTGTAATGGATTATTTTCATGATGTTCATTCATTGCTTGAGGAAATTTTCTTGTATAAATCTATAATATATTATTTCAGTTTATGGGCAGTCAGTCTTACATAAACTCTTGCTTCCGAAGTCACATATTTCTCAGAATATGGATTAATAGAATTGTTCATATACTATAGGCACAAGAGCCTTTGTCATTTAGACTAAAACCATTAAGTAAATGTCATTTCAAAATGCAAATTATTTCATTCCAAATGTTATTTTGCATTTGAAAATATGAATCTATCATGTCATTATTTTAAGTCAAAAATCTAAGAAACAAAATGTTTCTAATACAGAATAAAAAATACAAGATAAATATCTACATTTCCAATGTATCTTTCACAAGGTGACACTTTCTCATCTTTATTTAATTTCACACATAAGAGTGTTTATTATATTATTAGGTCTTTCACAGTTCAGTTCAGTTCAGTCACTCAGTCATGTGTGACTCTTTGTGACCCCATAGACTGCAGCACCCCAGGTTTCCCTGTCCATCACCAGCTCCTGGAGCTTACTCAAACTTATGTCCATCAAGTCAGTGATACCATCCAACCATTTCATCCTCAGTCATCCCCTTCTCCTTCTACTTCAGTCTTTCTTTTCAATCCTCCTTCCACCTTTCTCAGCATCAGGGTCTTTTCCAATGAGTCTGTTCTTCACATCATGTGACCAAAGTATTGGAGTTTCAGCTTCAGCTTCAGTCCTTCCAATGAATATCAGGACTGATTTCCTTTAGGATTGACTGGTTTGATCTCCTTGCAGGTCTTTCACAAAAGAAGAAAATTATGTGTGCCATAGCATATACCCATAATTATATCTATGTGTGCTCAGTCGCCTCAGTCTTGTCTGACTCTTTGGGACCCTATGGACTGTAGCCCACCAGGCTCCTCAGTGGATGGGATTTCCTAGGCAAGAATACTGGAGTGGGTTGCCATGCCCTCCTCCAGGGGATCTTCCTGACCCAGAGATAGGACCCACCTCTCCTGTGTTTCCAGCATCGCAGGAGGATTCTTCACCCCTGAGCCAAGGGGGAAAGCCCACAATTATAGGCACTTTTAAAATGCATGGCTGGTCCTGAAAGCAACCAGTTTACAAAACATAGAGGCATACCCTTAAAAGTTACTACTGTTTTCTTTGTTTCCCTCTACATCCAATTACAGAATATAATCTGGAACCTTGTGAAGATCCTGGAATTCCTCAATATGGTAACCGAATTGGGTTCACCTTTGGGGTTGGTGACACCCTGACCTTCTCATGCTCATCAGGTTATCGTCTGGAAGGGACGTCAGAGATCATCTGTCTTGGTGGTGGCCGACGAGTGTGGAGTGCACCTCTGCCAAGGTGTGTGGGTACGTGGTCAGCTGCTTTCATTTGCTTGTATGTGTAGTCACTGTCCATGGAGTTGCATGATTATACACCCTTTGTTTAAAATATGTAATCTGTTGAATTTCTTCATTTATTTCATATTAATTATTTCAATTTTTTTTTTGACTTGGCAATCTGGTATACAACAGTTATCTTCTCAACTGCTCCATTCAGGCTACCATGCTTCTACATTTGTTTTCAGATGATGGGAGTAAGTAATGAAGAGATGGTTAGAGAGACAGATAGATGATAGAATCATATTTTGAAAGCTTACAGACAATTGCATTCCTGTATTCTATTAATAGATGGTTCTTCATGATTTCTGACTGAAGTTTTGACAATATTTTATAACTTAGAATTAACACCTATGAAAGATGATTACAAGGGAAAATAGTAGAGAGTTTGAGTTATCAAGGCAAGTATTGCCTCAATATATGCAATCTATAGAATAATCTATTATGATAGATTAATTCTGATGGGAATTCATTGCATGTTGTGAGATAAAGAATAGCAATAATTAAAGTATTGAAAATTTGGAACACCATCTCAACCTTTGGAAATGAATATTTTGACTGTCAAAAAAGAAAAAAAATGTCTGTAGAGAAATGAAGGACTTTTCACTAGGACTTAAAATAATTTTCTATTTATATAGGAAATAAACAAGAATTTCTTGAGGTGTTCACCCATTCAGCAGTTATCAGTACTCATTTTTATGACTGAACAAGATAGAAGTGATCTTGCTATTCCAAAAAGCTTTAAAGCTCTCAAATGTATTTAACTTGAATTTAATTATATATTTGTGGGTCACAGATGTGTTTAAGTTATACTACAAAATCAGGCAAATTTGTAGAGCTTTGATCTGTGGTTTAAGACTTTATCCTTTTTTTTTTCTTATTTTAATGGAGGCAAATTCCCTCTAGATTAAAACATAAATGAATAAGATTCCTTCTGTGGCTTATTCCATACATTGCTTACTGTATGGAATGTTGTAGGAATCCTGTGAATCATGAAATCTAGTAAAGCAATATTGATATTTCAGGTTAATATGGGTCTGAAAGTTTTTATAGTGATGAGATTGTTTTCACAGCCCCTAAGTGTTATATAACAGAGAAGCTGATATTAAACAGATGAAATTTCTTTTTAAAATCACAGCTTGTATAGAAATGGCACAAGCTACCACAAATACTTAATGCTGGGGTTGTGATACTCCCAGAACATCTTTTCCAGGAAGATATATAGAGTACAGTCTTTCTGGTTTTGTTTCTATGTTTGGATTTTTGTTTGTTTGTTTGTTTTGCTTTGTTTCATTTTTTTCTACTGTTGCCAGATTTGGAATTCTCCTTTGTATCTGAATTGTCCCTGTTTCTGTTTTCATTTGGTGTGAATATTTTCAAAGGTCAATTAATGAAAACCTTGGGAATAAGGTGTTTGGCTTTATATTCTGGTCATTTGATACTAGGTTAATTCACTTTTCTAAACTTTATTTTTCTCATCAGCAAAAGGGTTACAGCATTATATTAATGTTATTATGAAGCTTAAAAGAGATCAGCCATGCTAGTAGATACCCAATACAACACTGGAATATTGGAGGACTTCAGAATTTAGATGCTGTTATAACTCTTATATTGAGAATAACCTGCAATGTTATTTTATTTCAACAAATTTTATTTCTTTTTAGATTCTTTTTAGTTTTCATGTAATGTAACTCTAAAGTTAACAAGCCACCAGGGAAGCCCTTCTCTAGCTCATACTTGCTTAAAAACATCGCTTAGTACTCAGTATCGCCAGCCTAATAGAAAGCTTATGTTATAGACAGTGGCCTAATTATTAATAAGTTACATTCCAAAAATTTGCTTCTGCTTTGGTTATTTGGAATCTAAGTAGTTTTTCCTTGGCACAGGGTTGCAAACAGGGACATTCCCAGAACAAACAATAGATGTGATTTCAAATTTCGTATCAAATGTAAAACTAATACTAACATTTACTAAAAAGACTTACATGTACCTAGATTACATAAGACTGTGCCTGATTCTGAACAGTAAAGCAACTGATAAAGCAGTTTTTGTAAACTTGCTATTTGTTTATGTTTTAATTTAATTTTGATTCTATATTCATAGTATAAATTGGTCTTTCTGTTTCTGTGGGTAGAATTTGATGAAAAGCATCTTAATTCTAGATGTTAGATGAATAATAAATAGTATTTTCATTTAAGGAATTTCCTAAATAACCTCTTCATTTATGTTCAAGGTAATATTTTTTAAAAATGTCAAAATATAATAACACCATAACATTGTCTTTACAGTCTGTAAAGCATTATATCTTGTAGTGTCCCATTCCAAAAATCAACCTATGCTTTGAAAGTAGCTTTAGCATAACAATATTATCAGTGACTCTATGTCTATCAAAAGCTCAAGATTGCACACAAACTCAGTGTCAGAATCATGCCTGTCACAAGTTCTGAGGCCCAGACTTATGCTCCATTTAGAATAGCACACTGCTGTCTTTGGAGATTTCAGTAAAGTTCAGAGGAAATCTCGTCTTAATTATAATTGATATATAGCTTCAGAAAACTCCTTAAGCTATCCTCTATTTTAATTGGAAGAAACCTCTTCTACTGTGACCCATTTATTGAGGTTACTTAAGTTGAGGGAAATATTTAATTTTAAATTATTTTGTTGAAGTGTAGTTGATACATAGCCTTATATTTGTCTGACGTGTACACCATAGTGATTCAACATTTATATACATTATGGATTGATTACCACAATAAGTCTAGTAACCATCTGCCACCATACAGAGTTACTGCAGTATTCCTTATGCTGTACATTACATCCCTGTGACTTATTTATTTTATAATTGGAAATTTGTACCTCTTAAACCCTTTCACTTATCTTGTTGAACCCCCACTCCCTCACCTCTGGGAGCTACCAGTTTGTTCTTTGTATCTATGAGTCCGTTTCTGTTTCAATTTGTTTGTTTTGTTTTTTAGATTCCATGTATAAGGGACATCATAGAGTCATTGTCTTTTTCTCTCTTGACTTAGTTCACTTACCTTAATATCCATACTATCCCAAGCACAGGGAAATTTGTAGAGGCAGGAAAAGAATCTTGATAGCAGTTGAGACCATACATTCACCATCGAGTGGGTGTTACAGGGATTCTTCTCCCTAAGGAGTGGTGTCTGTTGCACATAGTTTAATTTACTTTTCAGTCTTTCCTAAGTTATATGATCTTTGGAAAGTTGTTCAGATCTCTTTCCTAGCAAGTTTTCTCAAATGTGATATTTTCTAAAATGTGATAATTACATCCATGTTGCAAGATAGTTTATAACTCTAAGAAATAAGACATGTAAATCACCTAATGTACCACTCAACAAATGACACTTGCTGAACCAACCTCAGTCCCTTTTCCTTGTGCCTACAACTATCTCCACCACCTTATAGTCAATTCTCTTAAGGGCCATGATAACTGATAGCAGTGAAGAGTGATTTTCACCAACCAGCAGGAGAGGAAAGAGAGGAAAGGAAGAGATAGAAAAGTTTAACTATGCACTCAGCCACTGAGTACTTCACACACATAATCCTATTTACTACTTAGTGATTTTGGGCTCCAAAATCGCTGCAGATGGTGATTGCAGCAATGAAATTAAAAGACGCTTACTCCTTGGAAGGAAAGATATGACCAACCTAGATAGCATATTTAAAAGCGGAGACATTACTTTGCCAACAAAGGTCTGTCTAGTCAAGTCTGTGGTTTTTCCAGTAGTCATGTATGGATATGAGATTTGGACAGTGAAGAAAGCTGAGCACGGAAGAATTTATGCTTTTGAACTGTGGTGTTGCAGAAGACTCTTGAGTGTCCCTTGGACTGCAAGCAGATCCAACCAGTCCGTGTAAAGGAGATCAGTCCTTGGTGTTCATTGGAAGGACTGAAGTTGAAGCTGAAACTCCAGTACTTTGGCCACCTCATGCGAAGAGTTGACTCATTGGAAAAGACCCTGATGCTGGGAAGTATTGGGGGCAGAAGAAGAAGGGGAAGACAGAGTATGAGATGGATGTATGGCATCACCAACTTGATGGTCATGGGTTTGGGTAGACTCTGGGAGTTGTTGATGGACAGGGAAGCCTGGCGTGCCGCACTTCTTGGAGTCACAAAGAGTCGGGCATGACTGACCAACTGAACTGATCAAGATGAAAGTTTTAACTTTTAAAGAAATGTATATCTATACTTATGTTTTACATTTTGAAAAAATTAAAAATAATTAACATGTAAAATGATATTTCAGTGGATATATTTTATACTGAAGTGATTATCCTGGTGATCCATGTTTCTGTGAAAATGATCACATATTTTAACCAAATATCTAAAAGCAAAAAAGAAAGAAAGAAAGAAAAGTGTAAAAAATGTGATTACTTTGAAAATAAGAAACATTGACTTGTTTTTGGTCAAAAAATATTTGATTTCCCTTTCTAAAATACACATTACAAAAAAAAAGCAAAAACAAACAAACAAAAAACCTGGTAGCTCCCTTGTCATCTTTCTAGATAAAAAAACAAAAACAACTTACATGTCTTTATTTAGCTTCCAAACATAGCAGGAACCATGCCAGGTCATGTTGCAAATAAACAAGGACCTAATGGAAGTATTTTGTTTTGGAAAGTAAATTAGCAAGTTAAATATTAATAATTTTTATTTAGGAAAGAATCCACATGTTTTAAGAAGTCCATAAATTTTAAAGTCATTTTAAAGACATTAATTCATTCATCCTTATAGTTTTTTTTTTAACACATCAACTTCTATTTCTAATTTTATGAATCATCAATTTCTTATCTGACCTTGGAGAAGTAGCATCTTGCCTAGATCATGAGTGAAATGGTTTATTGTTAGTTGGCGTTGTAGAAATACAGTATTGTAGAAAGCAAATTAGGATTAAGATATTTCACCACCTCTCAGACACTACCGTTAATTAGTTGGATGATTTTAAGCAAATATCTTAATTTTCTGTGCTCCTCTTTTCTGGAAAGGATAATGCTACTCAACCCAAACATCTCTTATAAAGAGAACAAAAATAGTTTGATAAATTATGTATACAAATGTATATATTTTTCTTATATAATTATGATTAAGTATATTTTATTGATTTGGAAATATAAAAAATCTATATCATTAGCTTATAGCTTGGTGCTTTATGTTTTTTTAAAGATTTTCTTGCTTGCAACCTTGACAAGTAAGCAGAGGAGATATTATTGCCACTTGACAGCTGAGAAAATGTTGTTACAGAAACATTATAAGTAATAAGTCGAAGGTTATGCCAGAAACCAAGATACCAAGTCTCAAACTTTTTAGATCAGTGTTGTGGTTGAAATTGTTTACCTAAGATTGGGACTTGAACCCATGTGCGGGGACTCAAACCCTGCCAAAACCTTGTTTGGAACTTGAATCCACATGGCTGGGACTTGAACTTTGCCAAAATCCTGCCTGAGACTGAACCCACACTGAGGGTACTGGAACATTGCCAAAGCTCAGCTTGGGACTCTAACCCACATGGCCAGGATTCTAACCTTAATCTTTAATCACCCATGTCTGGATGTACTGAGACTCAGGTTCTTTGATCTCAGCACAGAAGGAATTCAGAGTGGTAAACAAGAAGTAGATTTATTAATATAGGATGCTTCTAAGAGATGCAAGAAACTCTGCCCTCAGGACTGAGTGGACTACAATTTATAAGGGAAAGAAAGGGAGGGGAAAAGACTGCCTTCTTCAGGTAGATATAGATGCAGAGGTAAGGCATGCATCATTAGCGCCTCCTTCACTAGCTCTTCCTTGATATTAGTCAGGAAAGTGTCTGACCCTATGAGGTCAAACTAGGATTATCATATTTGTAAAAGGTGGGCCTTCCATCTAGTGGCCTGGAGCATATCTTGTGGTTTTGTTTATGGTTTTATAATTCAGCAAGCCTGCTCCACTGAATAACGTTCCAGTAGCTTTCTTGAGCTATCATTGACTTACAAAGGCCTCCCGAAGTTTCTTAGGTTTCCTTCTCTATCTGTAGTCCCCTATTGGGACTTCTACAACTACTTGTAACTATCTTATCATATCACACTTGTGGTGCATCAGGTGGCATTTCTTTTTTACCTTACTAATTATATATATGTACAGAAAAGCTTTTTTACTATGCTTAATAAAGGCTTGAGAAAGAACATAAAAAAAAAAAAGAAGAAGAAGAGGTGGAGCAATTGGAAAACATAAATTAAATGGGAGCTCTGAATATGAAATATAAAAAGTGAAACAGACTAGATAAAAGTAAACAATCATCATATAGTCCAGTTGTTTTTCAACATGGCTGCTTATTAGAATATTACCTTATTTATTTATGCACTATTTTGAAAGACCACCATTTTTTTAATGGAATAAACCATGGGTGAGTAAACATTTTTTTTCTATGAAGTACTGGATAGTAGACATTTCAGTCTTTGTGGCCCACACAGTTTCAGTCACAGCTATTCAATTCTGACATTGTATTATGAAAGAAACAATAAATAATACACAAATGAATAAATGTGTTTGTATTTCTATAAACATTCATCTACAAAGATAGCAGACTGGATGTGGCCCTTGGGTCATAGCTTATGATTTCTGTGGCAGATTTACCGAGATGAAAATTACTAGTCATTCATCCCTAAGGGAAAAAGGAAAGATCCTTTTCCCACACAGTTTCTGTTTATTAAAGTAGCATATTGTTTACTTAATACTAGGAGATTTCTCTTGTTTTTACAGAAAGAGTATTAAGATTGTATGTGTTTGTGTATGAAAGTGAAAATCACTCAGTTATATCTGACTCTTTGCGACCTCATGAACTATACAGTCCATGGAATTCTCCAGGCCAGAATACTGAAATGCGTAGCCTTTCCTTTCTCCAGGGGATCTTCCCAACCCAGGAATTGAACCCAGGTCTCAGTCAGATTCCTTACCAGCTGAGCCACAAGGGAAGCCCAAGAATACTGGAGTGGGTAGCATCAGTGTGTATGAACACTGCAATTTATGGGACTCTCACATCCACATATGACCACTGGAAAAACCATATCTTTGACTAGATAGACCTTTGTTGGTAAAGTAATGTCTCTGCTTTTTAATATGCTGTCTAGGCTGGTCATAGATTTTCTTCCAAGGAGAAAATATCTTTTAATTTCATGGCTGCAGTCACCATCTGCAGTGATTTTGGAGCCCTTCAAAATAAAATCTTTGCTTTTTCCATTGTTTCCCCATCTATTTGCCATGAAGTGATGGGATCAGATGCCATGATCTTAGTTTTCTGAATGTTGAAATTTAAGCCAACTTTTTCACTGTCCTCTTTCACTTTCATCAAGAATGAAATGCCTATTAGATTATTAGAGCTATACCTATTAGATTTGGTTGAAATTCCAGAAGTCTTTTCTTAGGTTGGCCTTACTGCTCTCTCTACAGTCATTTCCCTTTATGCATCCTAGATTATATTCACAAGATGCTAGGTGTCATTCCTAAACACACCAAGCATGTTCTACTTTTTTAAGATGCATAGTCTCTGTTGAGGTCTACTCTATATGCAAATGATCAAACTTTCACTTGTATTGGCACAAGCAGACATATAATATCTTTAGCCGTAAGAAAGTACCTGCGAAGTTAGAGTGAGAGAAAGCTCTGAAAACATTGATCAGTACCTGGAAGACACTTTGCATTTTAATCTGTTGAGCTTTCATTTCTAACACCATACCACTGATAAAGCCACCATTATCTCTCATTATCTACTTTATTATTGTGACAGCCCAAGCAGACTCTAGTCTTGTCCATTTTCCCCAAAGTAAATAGTAGAGTCAGATTAAATTTCTTATGATACAAATTCGATGAGTCACTCTCTTGCTTTAAATTCTTCTGTTGTTCTCCACTGTTCTCAAAATAAATTCTGAATGTTATCCTCTTACTCCTATCCTTACCCTATAAGTTCATCTAACTAATTTATTCTTCAGATTCATCTTATTTACCTACCCTGATATGAAGCCTTTCTTTACCTTCAAAGAGTGTTTTGGATGTCCTTCCTACAGGCTGCATGTGCTTTTCTGTATTTACTCCTTCTAGGTTTCATAATACTGTATTGAATTGCCTTTTAATCTACATCAGTGTTTAGCATATAGAAAGCTTTCAGTAAATTTGTTGTGTTGATAAAGTATGAATATATAATAGGGGCAAAGCTCCTTTATTTTTGCATTTTCAATTTACTAACTTTAACATATATGAACAAAGCTGTACTTCAGAGGTACTTTATTCAGCGTAACACCAACAAAGGAATGTAATTGCCTTTTCAGCCTGGACCATCACTCTATTATCTATAATGCATTTGCTATGTGGGTGTTAACACATAACCCCTCAAGTCTTAATAAGTCAACTGAAAAATAAACAATGAAAGTACCTGTAAAGATTACTAACAGGAAGTCTATAATTATAATAGGAACAAAAAATATTAATTTATAAAAATTGAACATGGTGAGAAAATACTGAATCTCTACCTGTATATGGAATAAATCTTTCCCCAATAATATGTAGTGAAATTGAGAGCTCAGCAAGGAGACTGGCTGACATTTTCCCCATACTCGAATGAAAAGGAAACTGATGAAAACATTTTCCATAATTTTCATTAGATAAATATATTCACAATATTTTTGTTTAAAGCAGGATTAAATTAGGAGCAAATTTTGCCATATGGAAATATAAGCCATAAAAAATGGAAGCATTAAATAAGCCAGTGTAAACGGGAAAGAAACAATGTACCTTTCCTATTTAATGTAACTGCATTGAGAACTGTGAGCTGAAATTCTTCTCATTCATTTAGAACTTATAAACAAGTGGATTTATGGAGAACCTTTTATAATCTAAGTAAGTAATATAATCTTAGTAGTCTCCTGAACTTATTTTCTTATACTGTAGTTGGCAGTTCATTTCAGTTCAGTCGCTGAGTCGTGTCTGACTCTTTGAGATCCCATGGACTGCAGCATGCCATGCCTCCTTATCCATTAACAACTCCTGGAGTTTACTCAAACTCATGTCCATTGAGTAGATGATGCCGTCCAATCATCTCATCCTCTGTTGTCCCCTTCTCCTCTTGCCTTCAATCTTTCCCAGCATCAGGGTCTTTTCCAAGGAGTCAGTTCTTTGCATCAGGTGGCCAAAGTATTGCAGTTTCAACTTTAACATCACTCCTTCCAATGAATATCCAGGACTGATTTCCTTTAGGATTGACTGGTTGGATCTCCTTGCAGTCGAAGGGACTCTCAAGAGTCTTCTCCAACACTACAGTTCATAAGTGTCAATTCTTAAGCACTCAGCTTTGTTTACAGTCCAACTCTCAAATCCGTCCATGACTACTGGAAAAACTATAGCTTTTACTAGACAAACCTTTGTTGGTAAAGTAATGTTTCTGCTTTTTAATATGCTGTCTAGGTTGGTCATAACTTTTCTTTCAAGGAACACGTGTCTTTTAATTTTATGGCTGCAGTCACCATCTGCAGTGATTTTGGAGCCCCCAAAATAAAGTCTGTCACTGTTTCTACTGTTTCCCCACCTGTTTCCCATGAACTGATGGGACCAGATGCCATGATCTTAGTTTTCTGAATGTTGAAATTTAAGCCAACTTTTTCACTCTCCTTTTTCACTTTCATCAAGAGGCTCTTTAGTTCTTCTTCACTTTCTGCCATAAGGGTGGTGTCATCTGCATATCTGAGATTATTGATATTTCTCCCAGCAATCTTGATTCCAGCTTGTGCTTCATCCAGCCCAGCGTTTCTCATGATGTACTCTGCAAGTGAATACATGCTGTTTTATCTGATGGCTGTGAGGCCCTTGAAGGTGAAGGCTGTATCTTAGTTATCTTTGTACCTCCTATGTTTTTGCCATAAAGTCTGGCAGGTCACAGATGCCCATTCTGAGCATAGGACACAATATAAAGTTAATTCACCATGTGACATCATGAAATAAGTTAGAGTAGATAGAAAATGGTGATTCACTTATAAGGGTACTTTCATTGAAATGATCCCTTGCATTATTAGTTTCAGATTTATTTGGAAAAATTTTTTTAAAAAAACTGTTAATTTCTTTTATTATTTTTTTTTTTTTTATTTTTGAGGACCTGAAATAGCAGACTCCTAAAAAGCAGTTCATTTCCATTATAGGTCCTCATGCTCTGACTGTGAATCTTGCTGCAAGCCAAAATCTGCCTGCCAATTGGAAAGTTAGTTCTGGGATGACATAGAGGACACAGACTCTTTAGAGAGAACTGACTTACAGAGAGGAGCAAAATGTAGGGTATTTACTGGAATCTGTGCTTCAGAGTCTTGGCCTTAAAGCAATAATAAGGGTCTCACATTAGGAAGAATCACAAAAGTGCCAGAGGTACTTGCTATCTCTGCAACCTCTAAGTTACCTCTTCCTGCTATTGTGGAGAATATGCACACATTCAGAAATACCTAGAGTACACTTGTTATTCCTCTGTGTCTTCCTCTGTTCTTCCTTTGTATCTTCCTCCTACACATATTGGAAAACATAATGAGAAAAGGGGACAAGATTAGACCTATAAGTAATGTTTTAAAGAAAAATAAATGTAATATTAACCTGAAAAGCATGAAATTCATTAGCTTTGTCATTAGACAAACTAACTTTAGTATTTAGTTTAATATATCTCTACTTAATTAAAAAGTGATTGGTCTCTGGTACATATTAGTGCCAGATAAGAAATATTTGCTTGAGGTAATTATAAAAGCTAATATTTGCTGTGTGTTTACTACATGCCTGGCATGGTCTTATAAGGTTTGAATAAGAATATTGAGATACAGGGAGGTTAAGCAATTTTTCCTAGGAGAATATATTAGAAATTTTTATTTGAAGCAGATTAGATTGGGAGCAAATTTTTCTTCTATGTAAATGTAAGTCATAAAGAATGAAAGCATTAAATAAGCCAGTGTGATGATATTTGGTGCATATCCCCAAATTAATTCTTGCTTACTACTGTGACATCTGTGGCTCTCAGGAAATGCCAACATTTGGCAATGCAGATAAATGGAGGAGATAATTAAATGTTATTGTTACTTGTAACTGAATTATATTTTGATTCCCTGTCTCAAGAGAGGGTAGAATTTAATTGAAGTTGCAATAGATCGACAGTATCTAAAAGCCTTTGAAACTAGGAGAAAAGGTCATCACCACATAAAGCAAATGCATTTTAAAATTATTTCTAATTCTCTGTTTCTGTAAAACCCATGGGTCTGTTTTCTGTATATAGTTTTTTTTTCAGCCTCATAATATTAAAATAATAGCAAAAATATAAATGCCATTAGTACAGAGGTTGAGTCCTAATAAACAGTTTTATTGTTTGTCATCTGGTAATGCACTTATCTATGTTCAAATGTATTTAGGACTTTGAAAATAGACAGGAGTTCATTAAAGCAGAATAGAACTATAAATTAGTAACTATGCATTGTACTAAGGAACCAGTAAGCTGTAAGTTTAGTGGCACTAACGGGGGTAGGTTTAGGGTAAGTCCAAGACAGTAGGACCATGATTATTCTACCTAGTAAATGCAGTCAGCCCACAATAGAGGGTATATAATAAAATGAATTTCACATTTTTCATCATTATTTCTGTTTTTTAACTATTTTAACTTACCAATCTTAAATCCAGTTCCTTCATTGCAAGCAAAGCAGCTGAAATAATCTTCCTTTGTTTATTATAGTAAGACAGTTGTTGCCATAGAAATAATATAATGTTACAAAATAAGCATCATGAGTTAAAACCAAAATCAAGAAGGGTCAGGTATGAGAGAGTATGCTTATGTAAATAAACCTTGATAATCATAAGAAGAAATGTCAAAGTAAATTACGGAGAAAGCAAGAGAAAAATGAATTTAGAGCTTTGGGAAGTAATTTTCAGAATTTAAATATTGCCTTTCAAGAAGGTGTTCTAAAGGAAAGGAGTTAGGGGATTACTGACCCTCCCACAAACTAAATTTCTGGCTACAAGCCATTTTTTGCACATCTGCCTTGTACCTTAGTACTCTGTTTATAGCTCTGTTTGAATCACAGTTCAATTATTGGTATGCTTACTAAGTAGGTAACATTTGTCTTTTCACATGTTTTAATCACTCTACAAAGACTATGTTTCAAAAAGTGATGGATCGTTTTTATTTAATTCATTTTACTACACCTTTCTGAATTTGTAGTTGGTGATGTTTTATTATGGTTAGCTACTGATCCTGCAGACATTAAAAAAAAAGTAACCTTTTCTTATCCTGTAAAATTAGAATCTCTACTGAGTCTAATCACAACTTTCCAAAAAAGAAAAGAAAAAAAAAAAATCCAGAGTTTTGTTTGTTCTGAAAAGATTTGGATTTATTTTCGGATTTAAAGAGTATCATGTCAGTGTATGGCAAAACCAATACAATATTATAAAGTAAATAATAATAATTAATTAATTAAAAATAAATAAAATAAAGAGTATAGTTCAGTTCAGTTGCTCAGTCGTGTCTGATTCTTTGTGATCCCAGGGATTGCAGCATGCCAGGTTTCCCTGTCCATCACTAACCCCCAGAGCTTACCCAACTGCATGTCCATTGAGTAGGAGATGCCATCCAATCAACTCATCCTCTGTCCCCTTCTCCTTCTGTTTTCAGTCTTTCCCGGTACAGTCTTTTCCAATGGGTCAGTTCTTTGCATCAGGTAGACAAACTATTGGAGTTTCAGCTTAAGCATCAGTCCATCCAATGAATATTCAGAACTAATTTCCTTTAGGATTGATTGGTTGGATTTCCTTGCAATCCTAGGGACTCTCAAGAGTCTCATCCAACACTGAAGTTCAAAAGCATCAATTCTTCTGCATTCAGCTTTCTTTATAGTCTAACTCTCACATCCATACATGACTACTGGAAAAACCATAGCCTTGACTAGACGAACCTTTGTTGGCAAAGTAGTGTCTCTGGTTTTTAATATGCTGTCTAGGTTGATCATAGCTTTGCTTCCAAGTAACAAGCTTCTTTTAATTTCATTGCTGTAATCACCATCTGCAGTGATTTTGGAGCCCTCTAAAATGAAAGTCTGTCACTGTTTCCATTGTTTCTCCATCTATTTGCCATGAAGTGATGGGACTGGATGCCATGATCTTAGTTTTCTGAATGTTGAATTTTTTTTTTTTTTTTGGGGTTTCACAGAAATGTTTTTATTTTTTATTTTTTTTATTTTTTTCATAGTACTCTTTTTTTTTTTTTAATTGTTTTTGCCATACATTGTCATGATATCACCATGGGTTTACATATGCTTCCCCTCCGGATCCCCCCTCCCTCCTCCCTCCCCCCCGGGAAATCTCGCTGCACCAGTCCCGAGCATCAATCCTGGGCTGGCGATTGATTAGACACATGACAATTAACATGCTTCAATGCCCTTCTCCCATATCATCCCACCCTTACCCTCATCCACAAAGTCCACGAGTCTATTCTATATATCTGCGTTCCTTTTGTTGTCTCCCATGTTGGGTTCTCGTTACTGTCTTTCTAAATTCCATATATATGCGTTAATATACTGTATTGTTGTTTTTGCTTCTGGCTTACTTCACTCTGGATAATGGGCTCCAGTTTCGTCCATCTGAGTAGAATTGCTTCAAATGAATTTTTTTTTAATGCTGAGTAATATTCCATTGTGTATATGTACCACAGCTTTCTTATCCACTCATCAGTTGATGGGCATCAACCTAGATGCCCATCAACTGAATGTTGAATTTTAAACCAACTTTTTCACTTTCTTCTTTCATTTTAATCAAGAGGCTCTTTAAATATTTTAAATATATAAAAATTTTTAGATATATTCAAAAGTATAATAATGTGTTTTTTTCTGATAATATAAGATTATTTTCTACTTGTTCGACTTTGGTATTTGAAACTGTTTGATGTCATTTTAACCTGTGTAATACATAATATGGGTGCTTTACCATATTACAGTCACCCTCCTATCTGCAAAGGAAAGCCAGGTTATACATTTTTCTACTTGGAAAATTTGTAGAAAAACTTCCCTGATCACAGTCTAAGCTGTATGTACTACTTTATCCCAGGTTTTTTAATTTATCTAACAAATATTCATCCAATGCTTGCTCCATAGTAGTTTAAAAGACTTTCCTGCCTTTTTCTTGCCAAACAAGAGCAACTAAAAACCATTTAATGAATTTTATAAATTCTTCACTCCCCTGCTAAGAGTCTCTTCTTTCGTACCCAACTCAAACTCAACCACTCTTCCCCAGGAAACAAGATTATAGCACTAGTCAGCCATAATCACTAACAATGCTATTTCTTACCCTCTCATGTGTGGAAGGGTTGAGATTTGTTGATGAAGAGAATACTTGTGAGCTTGGAAAACATTGGCATGATATTACAGGTTTTTTCCTCAGGTACAACTTCAAGTATTTCATCTTTAACTATATCATGTTTGTTTGTTTTTTCCCTCTCCCCCTTCCTTCCTTCTTCTTCTTCTTCTTTTTTTTTGCTTTCTTTCTTTCTTTTTTCCTCTCTCTACTCTTTCTTTCATCAGTCCCCTCACATGAAACTTCCTCATTTGATTGTTTCACAATTCCTTTCTTGTAAAAGTAAAAACAAATAAATGTACAATGAAATACCTGAAGAGTATCAAACAGTAATACAGATGACATGTAAATTGGGGACGTTTAATGAGCATCAAGGAATGCGTCGGTTGTTGGTTAGTCAAAACCAAATACCCTAAATATTAAACTCATATATTTAAAGAATTCTCATTCTTTTAGTAGTTTTCCCAAAGCTATAATGAAGACAGAATAGAAATCATATTTCTGGTTGCTGATATGTACATAGTAGCACGTCTGGTACTATTAGGTTGGTGCAAACTTAATGTGGTTTCTAACCATGATTTTTAAATCATTATAACTAGGCTTAAACACATCTTTATTAACCAAAATCAGAACAATTAAAATCAACACGTTTTTGCCAATAAGGGATAACTTTGTTTATTCCTGTGGTATAAAAATCTGTGCCTCAGTTTTCAATTAACTCTTGGAAAGTATTTTCTGCCTCCTGCTGGTAGTGGAAGCATTTTCCCTGCAAGAAGTTTTTGAGATGCTTAAAGAAGTGGTAGTCAGTTGGCAAGAGATCAGGTGAGTATGGCGGATTAGCAAAATTTTGTAGCCCAATTGTTCAACTTTTGAAACACTGGTTGTTTGATGTGTGGTCAAATATGGTGGAGAAGAATTGGGCCCATTCTTTGACCAATGCTAGCTGCAGGCCTTGAAGGTTTTGGTTCACTGCATCAATTTCCTGAGCATACTTCACAGATATAATGGTTTTGCCAGTATTCAGAAAGATGTAGCTGTAGATCACATGGGCAGCAGACCACCAAACAGTGACCATGACCTTTATTTTGTGTAAGTTTGACTTTGGAAAATGCTTTGAAGCTTCTTGCTTGTCTAACTGCTGAGGTGGTCATTCGCTGGTTGTCATAAAAAATCCACTTTGTCCCGCATCACAATCCGATCAAGAAATGGTTCATTGTTGTTGTGTGGACTAAGAGAAGACGACACCTCAAAGTAATGACCTTCTGATTCTCAGTCAGCTCACGAAACACCCGCCCTTCGAGCTCTTGTACTTTCCAGTTTACTTCAAATGACAAACGACCATAGAAAGGTCAGTGTTGACTTCTTCAAAATTCTTATGTAGTTGAAAGAGAATCAGCTTTGATGATGGCTCTCAGTTGGTTCTCAGCTTCTGATGGCCGCCACTACACTCTTCATCTTTAAGTTTCTTGTCTGTCTTGAAAACTTCTTGAACCACCACTGCACTGTACATTTGTTAGCAGTCCCTGGGCCAAATGCACTGTTGATATCGTGAGTTATCTGTGCTTGCTTTAAGATCCATTTTGAAGTCAAATAAAAAAAAAATCGCTTGAATCTGTGATATTTAATTTTATTACATTCTTACTATGCCCAGGCACTGTTCTAAGTGATTTACATGTATTAATCCAATCTTTTCCAAGAGTATGATATAGAAAGGTATTATTGTTATCTCCATTTTACAGCTGAGATCAATGAAATACCCTGAAGTTACTTCATTGAAGTAGCTGTGTGCCGAGATAAAACAGTGCTCATTACCTGATGTTACACCGTTGAAGGAGTTGCTACTAATTCAGCATAAATGATTTTAAATCCATTCCTTTTGAATGAGACCAAAGTCCAAGGTCTATTGTGTCTTTAGGAAACTTGAAGCTGAAAACACCACATTTCTCATTGCTTGATGGAACAGAACAAGAGCTGGACAAACTGAAATTTGAGTTTAAATGACAGAAAATTGTGTATGCTACATTAAGGAGTAATTGAGATCCATTAAGATTAAGGAAGGAAATGTTATGGTCAAATTTACATCTTATAAGGTTTTTCAGATATTTGCATGTATGAATGGGTTTGGGTTTCCCTAGCTTTGGTTTGATATACTGAAATTAGGGAAATCCTTTAGCAAAGGGTTCTAGTATCCCATACATAAAGTTCATGGGCTGAACCAGTAAAATTGGAGAGAAGCAGGCAGTTTTAACAAATGAGCATGTTTGTGCTAGAGATCTTCAAATTTTTTGATCATAAATTCCTCCTTAATTTTCTCATTACATGCAGCAGTAGTTATTGCCAATTCCTGGAATCAACTTAGTGTAACGTCTGTAATTCAGAAGCAGAATCTTGGCTTCCCAATCAAAATTCACAGAGCTCCTCTTTGATATACTCTTCCACTTTTTTCATATCATAGCCAGACCTCAGACCATTCCAAGAGCCAATGTCATCTTGAGTATACCACAAAGAGAGAAGAAGGAGAAATACACACTAACTATGTGGCATGGTCACCATGCTCTAGACTAAAGAATTTCAACTGAGTGTACATTCTGGAAATAATGGGAGAGCTCCAGGCTGTAAAATAAATTACAGGTTTTCAGTATATAGATGCTATTGAAAGTCATAGCATGAGATGAAATAAGCAAAGGGTAAGTGTAGATTGAGAAGAAGTCAAGCCCTAATTTCACCAATGTTTAGGAATCTGGAAAATGAAAAAGAACGAGCAAAGGTTATTGAGAAGGAAGAATCTGTAACATAGGAGAAAAATAAGTAGAGACTGATGTCTTAAAGGTGAAGAAAGTGTTTCAAAAAGAAAAGAGTAATTTTTTGCCTCAAAATCTACTGAAGAGTTAAACTAGATGAAGGACACAAATATGTATAATACATCAAAATGGGGAAGTCACTGGTGAACTTGATGAATGCAATTTCAATGAAATGACAGAGTGAAAGTTTGAGAAAATGGAAGGAGAATTGCACAGTTGATTCTAGACTCTAGACAACAGTCTTTGAAGAGTTTTACTGAAAAGAAGGCCTATGTAATGAAGTGGAAATTCATCGGGAATGTTGGATCAAGAGAGTTTTTCCCTCGAACTGTTATGATAATACTTTTCAGATATGCTCCAATGATGAAAAAATAGAATGTCCATATAAGTATAATAGAAGTTTAACAATTGCTGAAATATTTTCATATTTGCTTTTCTATTATTTTTCTGTATCCTATAGCATACAAAAATAATTTACAGACATCATATATTTCATCCCTGAATGTTTTAATATGCATTTCTAAAAATAAGACTGCTGTGCATAATTTTGGCACCAGTATCACACCTGAAATCATTTGACATCCAGTCCATATTCAAATTTCCCTCAATTTTTACACAAACACACACACACATACACATATATATACTTTTTTTTTTCTCAAATTAGGATTCAAATCAAGGTTCAGGCTGATAGTTGGTAGTATGATTCTTTAGTTTCTTATTTTTTCCTGTAACATGACTTTTTGAAGAGACTGGGCCACTTGTCATGCAAAATATTCCATATTCTGAATTTTTCCAATTGTTTCTTAATTGTGTCATTTCACTTTTTCTACTAAATCCTTTCCCACTCCTACTCTGCACCCACCACCTAGCTGCTTGCCCTTTAGACCTAACCTAACAGAAGGTTAGGTCTAAAGACTTGACTGGTTTCTTGTTGATTTTTTTTTTTGACCATAGTCTTTCATGGGTGATGTTTATATATCATTGAAAGTGATCCAATGAGAAGGAGACACTGATGAGGAGGAGAAATTGATTGAAAATTGATAGTTATATCCTTGCATAAGCAAGGATAAGGTACAAGCAGGGGGTCTGTACAACATACCAATCTCAGGAACACAGATGATCACCCCAAGTGATAGGGTACAGGAGAAGAGCAGAAAATGTGGGCACAGACACAAGTGGGTGGGATAATGTAGTGCTGTGCTAATAGAAACTTGTAAGATGTTCTCTTTTGATTAGCTTTCTCTGAGAAGTAGGAGGTGAAATCATTAGCCAGGGGGAGGTTGGAGAAGGAGGCACTGCATCTTTGAGAAGAGAAATGAAGGTGTGAAACAGTTATAAAGGAGTGGAGGGTGAATGCATTTGGAAATATTAAAAACACCAAGAAATAAAAGAGAGTCACTTTTTGAGTGTGACAGTGAGTCAGTGGAGCTTAAATCCTGTCAAGGAATGAAAGGGATAGTGGATGACTGCAAGAGGAGAAGGAAAGTCTGATAATTTTTAATTGGAAGCCTGGAATGAGGTAAGGAATGAACAATGGTAAGCAATGAGCAATTCTACTTTACCTTCAGGCCCCCTAGAGTATGGGAGGGAATACAGCCACTGCTTAACCGCAGAGAAGGCAATGGAATGGGTAATACCAGCTGTTTAGCTCAACAAGAGTTAATCTAAGATTTCACATGTATTTCATCCTAACAGGTATCTTATGTAGACATTATTTGTAGATTCAGAAGCTGAGGCACAGAGAGTTTAAATAAAATGCCGTACAGTTGATAAGCAAAGGAATCAGAAATCATAGCTCTCAGTTTGATTTCATGATTTCTGTAAATCATCTTGATTCAGCTGCCTATTTATATAAAGATTTTCCAAACCAAAATAGAGATACAAATCATAGAATTATTTGAAATGAACTAAGTCCCAGCCAAATTGGTTGTGTTAACCACAAGTATAGTTTATATATATGCAGGCATAATTATAGAGTGACTCAGTATTAACATTCCTTTTTAGAATATTGGTAAACGTTTTAAGCAGCAGTAATTTATGTCTTCATTATGGCTTGGAACTCTATCTTTCTTTATGATCTTTGCTCTTAGTTGCCAAATCATCTGTGTTGTACTTTATGATGGTCCAGATTGGACTAGTTGCTTTTAGGTTTTTGTGGCACTTAAAGCTCGAAGAATTTGGGAACCATAATAATGAAAAGTTATGATTGTAAAATTAGGCACACAGCTTTGGAAGGATCCTGTGCACATGAGGTACCCTGAAACTCAAGCTCTCTAAGTTTATCTGCTTTGAGATGATTTCTGCTGGTATTCTGATTGTGGAGAAGTTGCAGTTTTTCCTTTTTTCAAAGACACAGTAACCACCCTAAAATATCAGCCTTCTGTCTTGACTAGGGCTTAATAACCATATTTCTATTCCTTGCTCTATTTCTATTTCTGTTCCTAATTGCTATTCTCAATTTGAGTTAACTTGAGAACTGTAAGTCTCCTGGGTAATTCTTTTACAATATGAAAGTATTCTGCCCTCAACAGTCACTGTTTTATAGTTTGAATTGTATATTTCATGATTTCAGGCAGGAAAAATATCTTTATGCTGATTTTTTTTTTTACCCTCTTTCATCTCTGTCCAGAGCATTTTCTTCAGTGGTCTTAACTCTCTGATCAGGAGGTATTTCTTCCTTTTCCTTTCACCCCTAGGCTATGTATTGGCTATTTTCCTGAGCTACTGCTATTTAATCACTTCATGTTCTTGCTTTAAATAACTGGTATGGTAGAAAAAATGTGAAATTTCAAGTTAGAGAATAAGGAGTTCAGTGGTGCTTACTACTTGCTAGCTATGTTGACTTGAACAAATCACTTAGTACTCTGACCTCAATAGTGTGTAATCAAAAGGGAGATGAAGTTACTGTGAGAGAAAATTGTATGAGAAAGCATATTGTAAAATAAAAAGATACATTTTATTTTGTTTTCTATTTATTTCTGTAGAGGTCACTATGAAATTTTGTTGTAAATAAAGTTCCTGAAGAGCTATAGCTTCATCAGAAACAAAGCTGAATCACTTTTTCTTCTAAACAATTGTTTAACAGAACCATTGTTTATGTTAAACCTCTGCTTTGATAGGGAAGACAAGGCTTGCCTTTGTGTAAGACTCAATCAGAAGTATCTTATACTTTAACCCTAAGTGTTATCGCTCTTTGATCATAGGCATTCTAGACTCACAAGTAACTACTTTATTACATCTCTCCGAGGTGGCTGAGGCTGGGTGGATTTCAGCAGTTTTAGCAACAGATGGAGTCCCATGTCAGTGATCCCCTTAGTCTACTAGTTTGTAAGTCCCTCTTCTCCTAACCTCATGTTGAACTCTTGTTCCTATTTCCCTATTGAATTTTTATTTCAAGTAGGATCTCACTCCAGTTCATCAGGCACATTTTTATATATGCCAACCTCAAAGGCAGAGTTGAAATAGAGGGCTGATGGATAGTAGATTTTATTACCTTTTCTCCCAGGCATATCTCCTTTTCCTATGTAAACATATGGATGTAAGTAAGTCCATGAAAAATATGGACACAAAGAACTGGTCTTTTTCAGTCCTGCCAGCAACTGCAAACTGTCTGTTAAAGGGAAGAATGGAAATGGGAAAGGAAAGGAAAGGTGAGAGTTCTTTCTTCATCTACATTGTCTGAGTTGAAGGCTCCAAAATGGTCTGTTAAACACGTATGTGTACTTAAGTTTTGTAGTGAATTCCTGTTTCCATGAATAGTTTTACATTCTGAAAATTTGGAGTGGAAAGGAATCCCTAGTGTACATTGGGATAGATAATTAAAATCATAATCATGGAAATCAACTGGTAAATGTGATAATCCTAGGATTTGGCTCATAAAAAGCTAGAGAAAGGGCAAGTTAAGTACATGTTCCTTGGCTATGGAATTTGTTTTTTTGACATAATCTGAAATTTTTAGTTATTGACCTTCAGGGATCAACGTGGAATGTGTCCTTTTGAACAATAGAAAAGAGACTCTTTATTCAGTGCAATAATTACAGATTTGAAACTGCTGTGTGCTTTACTAATGAACCCAGAATATTTTTAGTCATTGCAGGTTGTTTTCTTCTAGGCATATTTACACATAATCTACTTCAAATTGCAAAAAAATATCACTTGTACTTTAAGCACCAGTTCATGCTCAGTCTATTTTAATAATGGCCAGGGCCGGAAGTAGAGAAGTCGTATTTTTTAATGTGCAGAAGTAAAATAAAATCAGTTAGCTTCTAGTATAGCATAGGTGTTAAAATGACTTGCCTAAAGAAGAAAAAATATAAATCAATATTATTTTTTCCTTGTGCTGAAACATGGAAGATCAAGTTAGTATATATTAATGTTAATTTACTCCTCACCCAACCACACATAATCTGTATCATTTTGTTGTGAAAATTTTACACATATATTCCTGTCAAATTTTTCAAGGAAAACAAGCCTGTAAGGAAATAGCCAACTTTGTAATGAGTATCCTCATAACCTTACACATTTCCACATAGGTCATGTAGGTGAAGCTTATCTTCAGTCTGACCTTACTCTTGGCACAATGTTCTGGGATTTCTTCTGGGAAAAGGGGAGATAAGCAGCCTGGTAAGGAGTTCCTATCAGACTGTCTCTCATTCATCTCTCTAGTTTCAGCTGAGTCAAGATGTTTTGCTGTTCCCTTTTTAGGGTACATTTTCAAACTTCTGGATAATCCTTGTAATTTAGAGTTAGTTCCTCAATGGCAGAGTGACCTAAACCCATGCCATCTATCATCTACCCACTTTGGTTTAATGTCATCATGCTGATCTTGTGTGTCCTGCCTGTGTTCAGTAATAGACTGAGTCCATTTGGGTTTGCTGACTTCTTACCAGCCAAATCTGTGGATGAGTGGTCAACACATTAGCTGCAGTAGTGACCTTGTGGCTTTATTAACCTTTGCACTGTGGCTGAGGTGGCACTTGACAATGCCATAACCCATTAAGGCGACATTCTGAAATCAAATATTCAATAAATGCCTATAGTTTATCATATAAGGTAACACAGGCATTTCAAGTTATGTAAGTTTATTTCACGTATTTCCATATTTTTAAAATACCATTATCATATATGAAGATAAAATGACATAATAATAGATATTTTTTGTTGAGCAGATACCAGGTACGTGACTCTGTTCCGAATCCATTACATGTGCTAACTTTAATCCCCAAACAACAGTGAATTTGGTACTACAGTTATCTTCATTTTACACATGAAGACACATGAGATTAATTAACTTGCTTGAGGTCAGGTAGGTAGAATCCAGATGAGAACTCAGGCACTGGGAATTTAAACTCACTTTTAATTACTGTAGAATGCTATGCTTCCAGTTAATGAATATGAGTTTTGCCAAACATTACCATTTAAGTGATAGCTCCAGAAACTGCATGGCCATTCTTCATGGAAATAATTCACTTCTAATATTAAGCGTAAAATGAAATTTTCTTCCTTAATTCCAGAGAAATAAAATGTGCCTTCTAGTGAAAGCAACACTGATACTTAATTCACATAAATATTATTTTATTTTACAGATGGAGTTTATAGAATGGAATGCATTAATTTCACTGTCCTTTTATTATATATTTTATGGTAGCTCCAGTATCCCTAGGGACAACATATGCATATATACATACACACACACACAACACTGTCCCAGAATACCAGCAGTATTTTTCATATAGCTTATACTATGTCAGTTATAGTTATGTCTTTCTTTAGGAATCATATTTGGTGACAGCCTATTATAGATTTTGCAATTAGTAGTTACATTATTGGTTAAATTTAAGGATGTGCAGACATTCTATATCTTGTTCAGATTAACTGTAAAAATATTGTGTTTAAACTTTTTTGCTTCAGGTTAAAGTAGTTTTCAGCGTGCTTCTATGTACCAATTACAGTGCTGTCTTAGTTATCCAGAAGATCAACAAACTCTCAATTAAAATTTGAAGGTTTAATAATTTCATGACTACTACTATTGACATTTAAAAAGGCATTTCAGGAAATGTATTTAGGTTTTATTGATAGGTTGTGTATGTTAGTCGCTCAATCGTGTCTGACCCTTTGCTACCCCATGAACTGTAGCCCACCACCTGGCTGCTCTGTTCATAGAATTCTCCAGGCAAGAGTACTGGTGGGGACTGCCATTTCCTTCTCCAGGGGATCTTCCTGAGCCAGGTATCGAACCCCGGTCTCCTGAATTTCAGGAAGATTTTATATCATTTGAGCCACCAGGGAAGCCCTTGACATAACTATTTAAAAAGGCATTTCAGGAAATGTATTTAGGTTCTATTGATAGGTTAACTCAAGAATAAAAGCTCATATTTGTTTAACTTTCATGAAAAACCATACTGTCAAGGTTCAAAGCATCTAAATTAATCTCATCTACTGTGGGTTCTGACAGTTTAAGTTGATATGTTTTATGACAGAATTCGGTATACTACATTTTGCATTGATATACACACACATACACATACACACACACAAAGGTTTTACCACCATCAGATTTTAGCTCAAAATTTGTTCAGGTGATATAATATTTTTTTAAACAGTTGACTTTTTGTAGGTAATTGCAAAATGCTGAATTATTTTTCATGACTAGTCAAAATATATATTTCAAGAGAACATTAAAGTGATAAAATCATGGTATCCAAAATACCAGTAAATAATATATTTGTTGTATATTTTTTGGAATAGCAGGCTTTAGGTTTTACCTGGTTATGCTCTAAAAAGCCTGAAACAGGACTCTTCAAAACATAATGTTTCAATTCTCTAATGACAACGTAAAATTTTCACAAATATTTTTGTAACACTTTAATTTAAAATAGTTTTTTTGTTTATGTTCTTTCAAAGAAATTTAAGATATTAAGTAATCTTTCACTTAAGTTAGAAAGTCTTTAAATGTAAAAAAAAAGTATATCTAAATTTAACTCTTTTGTTCTATGCTTATCAATTTTATTGAGTTTATATATATGTAAATAACTGATAGCAGATTAATTAAATATACTACTAGGCTCTAAAGGGTTATTTTCAATTTTTATTCAATTTCTAAATTCCAATTGAAAGTGAAAAGAGAAGTGAAAGTGAAGTCACTCAGTCGTGTTCAACTTTTTGCGATCCTGTGGACTGTGTCCGTGGGATTTTCCAGGCAAGAATATTGGAGTGGGTTGCCATTTTCTTCTCCAGGGTATCTTTCCAACCCAGGAATCAAACCTGAGTCTCCTGCATTGTAGGCAGATCCTTTACCATCCGAGCCACCAAGCAAGTCTAAATTAAAATTAGTCATTTTAATATAGTCTAATTTTCAATGCATTCTGTGCTTGTCAATATGTGCTATGTGATTGCCTCTGATAATTCTAATTACAAAATGCACTATGACCAATAATTAGTAATTAGAGAAAGGCAATGTTACTAGTAAACTACCACAATGATGACTACTATTAATACTACCACTTCTACTAATAGTGAAGTCGCTCAGTCGTGTCCAACTCTTTGTGACCCCATGGACTGTAGCCCACCAGGCTTCTCTGTCCATGAGATTTTCCAGGTGAGAATACTTCTACTACTACCTGTCATTTATTCAGTAACTACTATGTGCCCCACCTCAGTTCAGTTCAGTTCAGTTGCTTAGTTGTGTCCAACTCTTTGCAACCCCATGGACTGCTGCACACCAGGCTTCCCTGTCCGTCACCAACTCCTGGAGCTTGCTCAAACTTATGTCCATTGAGTTGGTGATCCCATCCAACCATCTCATCCTGTCATCCCCTTCTGCTTTCAGTCTTTCCCAGCATCAGTTTCTAATGAGTTGGCTCTTCACATCAGGTGGCCAAAGTATTGGAGCTTTAGCTTCATCATCAATCTTTCCAATGAATATTCAGGACTGAGATTTCCTTTATGATTGACTGGTTTGATATCCTTGCAGTCCAAGGGACTCTCGAGAGTGTTCTTCAAAAGCATTAGTTCTTCATGTCCCACCTGGTTCTAGACAACTTAAATTTCTGATTTCTATTTCTTACTAGTACAGGAGAAATTTTCCTTAATTCAGGGCTTCCCTGGTAGCTCAAACAGTAAAGAATCTGCCTGCAATGCAGGAGACCTGGGTTCGATCCCAGGGTTAGGAAGATCCCCTGAAGAAGGAAATGGCAACCTACTCCAGTATTCTTGCCTGGGAAACCCCAGGGATAGAGGAGCGTGGCAGGCTAGAGTCCATGGGGTTGCAAAGATTCAGACATGGCTGAACGACTAAGAGTTTCAGTTACTTAATTCACTGCTAAGAAAACTGAGGTATAAAGTTAAGTACTTGCCAAAAATCAGTTGGCCTGCAAGTGACAAAGTTGGATTTGAAGTCAGATGCATCTGATTTCAAAACACACTCCCTCTATGTGCAGAGTTGTCATCTGAGGGAGCAACATGATTGATAATTGTGTTGAAGCCTCAAAGAGTGACATTACCCTGGGCATTAGTCCCCTAACTTAGGACCATATTGCATGGTGTGAAAGAGTGGCATTTTCCTGGGCGTTAATTCCCTAACTCAGGACCTTGTTGCATGGTGTGAACTCAACTTTGTGAAGTCTTCTCAGTGTTTTTATGTACCAGATAAGATTCGTTATATAAATGTATTAATTTATTAGAAGAGGGATATATTTTATTCCACAGTCACACTATTCATTGTCATCATCATGTTATTTATTAATTCAGATTGTCAGGGACATCAAATCAGTAATCAGAATGTGGTGTGGTGATCCAAGAATCTGAGCGAAGTGAGACAATCATTCTAGAAACCTATTTCTCCTAGGCCATACTGAAGGTTTCAATGGCCCCCTCTCCCAACTTCTTCCTCCTAACACACATACATACACACACTATAAAATAGCTTCAGGGTGAAATGGAGACCTCTTTTGCAAAGGTCTTGTGTATGTGTTCACCATAGACAGCTAAATTATTTTTCTTAGTGTTGGGGGAGTTTGTAATTTCTTCCATTCTGTCTTGTCACGACAAAAATTTGAAGCGAGGGATGGACCAGTGTTACAGCCCTGTGTAGTTTCTTCCGACTGACCAGTGTTACAGCTCCATGTTACAGCTCAGTTTTATTTAGAAAGCAAAGGAAAATAAATCCTTGAGGCATGAGGACAAGCTGACCCAAAAGATGCGAAGAGAAGAGAAGTCCCTAGCCCAATTTTGGCTACTCTTTTTATATGTTTTTTCTCCTCACCCTGAGCCTGCCCTATGTAAACTGGGCTATTCTGGATGGGGGTGGGGGGGGGCTGTTTGTTTTACTTGAGATTCTCACTCAGGTCCTCGGACCTTCCTTTGTTCTATTTTTGCAGGCTTTTTCCTTCTTTGTCTTTTAGCCACCACTGTTCTGGACTCCTTTTACCTATTCTATCTACCTAGCATTAGAATTTATTTTTAAGACTTCAAGTTAGCTATGTTGTTCTAAAATGAAGCATTCTATTTCAAACCAAGATCTATGCAGAGTTAGAAATTAAATTTATTTTTAGTTTAAATCTCATTCTCTGCATGCCTTTCAGATGCCTGTCACCAGGATTGGAAGTTGAGTGTTTTCAGAAGCCTCTTAAGAACCAATTTAGTATGCCAATGTTACCTTTTAGAGATGGGTTTTAATTCATTTCCAGATACTTTAAAAAGTTTTTTTTTTAAATACTCTACTGTTGTAGTCATGGTTAAGCATAAAAATGAAAGTTGTTGAATTAATTCATCTCCCAGACTTACCCATTACAGATTAGGGTAATCATAAAGAAGGAACCATCTTTATTCACATTTCCTGGGGTAAAAAATAGCAATAGTCTTATTAAATCTATTTTTACAACAAATTTGTACCTAGTTTTAGATGAATTTGGAAAAAAATTTGAGCTTAATGCTCTAAATACTATTTTAACTAATGCAAATTTACTGAGTATCCATTCAGTTATATCTACTCTAGCCTGACCACTCTGCTAGGTAATTGAGATATAGTGTCTAACAGCAATGATAAGTTCCTTAACTTCAAAGAACAAACAGTCTGAGGCAGATATAAGCAGGAAAATAGGCAATTTTAATAGAATGTAATAATTGTCTGAATAGAGGAGTAACTTCCCAAAGGAAGTGATCTTTAATGGAGAGTACGGGATAAGAAGGCATATGTTACAAGTGACTGGGGAGGATGATAGAAATTTGTATGGATTGAAACTATCATGGAAGAATTTTTGAGGAATATGTTTATGTGTGTGTGTGTGTAATGTCCCAACTGTAGCATATTAAAATAACATTTTGACCAAGAACATCTCAAATAAGTTAAGTATGAACATAATATTCTTAATTTTGTCTCCAAGAAAGTTTTGTCTGGATTTAAAAAAGAATACTCAGCAAAAGCTCCTAGTATTTACTTTCAAACAGCAACTAGCTTAGCATTCATAAACTGTGCTGAAATTTTAACACTTAAAAGTTGTACATAGTGGTCACATTTTGTGTTTTATATTCCTCATCACAATTGAAACTCTTAAATCATGTGCACATTTTCTATAGCAATAAACGAAGAGGTAAAAGCATAAATTGATAAATCTAAAGTAGTACTGTTCTTTCTTTTTAATTTAATATTGCTTTAAACATGTTTTCAGCATTTTATAGTATGTTGTAGACTGCTATCTTCTACATTAATAAAGTATATCATGGAAGTTAGCCATATTTGTTGTATTTTGTCACATCAACTTCCATTCTAAAGTTTCTTTCTCTTTAAATTCTGGAGTTTGCATAATCACATCTTAATGAGTGCTTGGATGCTTGAAAGAAAATTTTATAAGATAACAAACAGAACATGTAAATTATAATAATAGTGACTGTTAAAATAACAGTAAAGTAATGATGAGTAACAGCTTACTCATCATCTGCTTCACCAGAGTTTGTTCCCAATTCAGAGTCTCAATGATTTTTTAAAGACGTGCATCTTAGAATCCCTCTATGTTTGGCCCTCTTTTTATCAGAACCTGAATAGAGTAGGAGAGGGGAGAACAGAGCATGGTAGAAGAGGGAAAATAGGATGCAGTAAGGGCAGAGAGATAAGAGGGTAGATTATGTCATATAGGGCTTTGCTGACCATTACAAGGACAGGTTTTACTAAGAATGAGATGGAAAACCATTGAAGTATTCTGAGATTGTCAAAGTATCAAACATAGAGGGATCCTAGAATATCTAACTCTTAAAGCTCATTCAGGCTCTGAGATGAGAATAGACTCTAGAGGAGAACGAGTAGAAGCAGAAAAAGTGGTGAGTTTGCTACAAAAGTGATTAAGGCATTCCAGCCATGGTGGTTTCTTTGATATTTCCCCAAGTGCCAAACACATTCCCACATTACCTGTTCCCTCTGCCTATGACACTTTTCCCTAAATAACTGCATAGTTGCTCAATTACCTCCTTTAGATCTCTGCTCAAATGGGACTTCCCAGTGAATACTCTCAATGAATACCTTTCCTATGCCTTTTCTCTAATTTGTTTTTTCTCTTAGCACTTACTACCATCTGACTAGTTGTTTGATTTCCTTATTTCTCTATCTTTATTTATTTCCTGTTTATTCTCACAGGAATTGATGCTTCATGAATATAAGGATTTCCATCTCTCTCTCTTTTTCTCCATGGCTAAATCTCTAGTACAAAGAATAGTGTTTAGTACATATTAGACATTCAGTAATTATTTGTGAGATGAATCAACAAATTTCACTGCAATCACTCCTAGGTATTTCTTACTCAGAGCTGCTGCTGCTAAGTTGTTTCAGTCATGTCCAACTCTGTGCGACCCCATCGATGGCAGCCCATTAGGCTCCCCTGTCCCTGGGATTCTCCAGGCAAGAGCACTGAAGTGGGTTGCCATTTCCTTCTCCAATGCATGAAAGCAAAAAGTGAAAGTGAAGTTGCTCAGTCATGGCCAGCTCTTCGCGACCCCATAGACTGCAGCCTACCAGCCTCCTCCATCCATGGGCTTCTCCAGGCAAAAGTACTGGAGTGGGGTGCCCTTGCCTTCTCCCTTACTCAGAGCATAGTGCACCAAAGAGTGGCAGGCATTTCCAGTTAAAATAAAAGGGGACAGTCATGTGGCATCAAAGTAGGTATGGTTTGCAACCAATTTGGTCCACAGTTTTGAAACTGTGAGATTCTTTATTATTTTTTAATTGAAATATTCCTCTCTTTCTTGGAATGTGTTTAGCCACAGTTCCAAGTTCATAAGAGTTATGAAAACTGCCATTACTGCTGGTTATTTTGTAGCAGCTTGTTGTTATTTAGTTGCTCAGTCATGTCTGACTCTTTGCAGCCCCATGGACTGTAGTGCACCAGGCTCCTCTGTCCATGGTATTTTCCAGGCAAGAATACTGAAGTGGGTTGCCTATTCCTTCTCCAGGGGTCTTCCCAACCTTGGTATTGAACCTGTGTCTCCTGCATTGGCAAGTGGATTCTTAACCACTGAGTTACCAGGGAAGCCCTTAGCTGAAATATTTATGTAAATTAAAATTATTTATATACAATGAGAATTCATTAATATTTGCATTATTAATATGTTTAAAATTTGTATAATTCAAATTTATATAATGAAATCTACACATGTGGTCTGCTGTAAGATTTTCTCCTTTTAATTTTTGCTTTAAAGAACACTTTTTTCTATAAAGAAATTTAAGCAAAAGAGTACACTAACAAAATAAAGACAAAACTTCTATCTTAATAGGAACATAGTGGAGAAAATAGGAGCAGGGAAAGAAGAACAGAACATAACACATGCTGGTAAAGGAAAAAGAAAAATACAGGCACTTTCATGTGGTAATATGCTAGCAGAATACTCAAAGCATGTGTATAAATATCATTTTCTTTCAATTAGTTTTAGAACACATGGACTTTGCTTTAAAAATTAATTTTAAGTTTGTAATTGGCACTACCTAAAAATATACACTGAAAAATCACAATGCTTATCCCTTTTAATTTTTTTTTTCGAAAAATCACTGATCTCAAACTCTGCTTGTAATTTATCTATTGTGGAATCAGTAATGTTGCTTGGAGAAGTCAGGGAGAGGCTGGTCACCACTCTCCACCTGGTCCTGTAATTTATAAGCTCCTGGCATGTTGCCCCATACTGCAGTCTATTTCATAAATACTTATGATTTATAAGTTACATCCCATTCTGATACAAGGTAGGGAATGTACAGCTATGGTCTTCAATGAATCTTCAGTCCATTCACTGCCCATAAGAAACTGATGCAAAGAAGACTAGGGAAGTGGAATAGTTTCTTACTCACATTCATGCAGACCTTAGTTCTCTTAAAATAAAATTTCAGTGTTCATATATCTGTTATACCTGGTTGGTAATGTCTCTTAAGAACTTGGGGAACATAATGAGATGAGATATTTCTTAGGGAAAGCACAGATATTGTCCAGTTGTTTTAGCAGAGTACACTTCATGTCTTCAAAACCTGAATAGATTTCACTTTCTCTATGGGCTTTCCTCAACTTCTCAGGCAAAATTGTGTATTCCATTCACAGTGCTCCCATTGAAGCTGTTCATATGTGTTTTTATAGCACATAGCATATCGCATAACAATTTATTTAATCTGTTTGTTTCAATCTTCTCTATTCCCAACAAATAACACAGTCTCTGCTATGCATTAGAATTTCTATTCATCTCTCCTGTGTTTAAAATGTAAGTTTTAAATTCAGTGGTATATTTTAGATGCTTACATTTCTCAGCACCGAGGGGGAATTTGAATTCTCACATTTTATTTTGACAAACTACTCTGTGTGCAGTTTGGCTGTCCAGTAGACCCAAGAAAGCACATTTGAATTTAATTTCATTAACTAGAATCCATAATGGAGGTATAAAAATGTGTTGTTGTCTGCAACAAATGCCACACTAATACCAATGAGTCATACCTAGTGGAATGGAAAAGCCTTCTTCCAAAGCCAATAGTCTGTTAAGGATCATGCTTTGGAGCAAAACATACAGCTGGCACTATCAAACCTTCACTATCTTGCTTCTGACTGTTTGAATTATTTTTAGGTTTCTGGATTTTGTGTGTGTGTGTTTGTGGAATCCTAAGTGCTCATTCAAAATTGGACTGCTCTTTCCTGAAGATATTTTTTCTAACTCTTTTAGCTATTAATATCAAGCAAATTACAACTAATTAGTTAATTACAGTGTCAAAACTCAAGATAGTCATTTCCTTGGGTTAATTTATTAAATAACATAGAATGTAGATTCTCACTATGCTTCCTGTAAGGAATGTTTGGAAAGGTATTTAGCAGCCTGAAGGTATACCTTCTGGCATATATGTAGAGTTGGGACTCTTTCTTCTGATTGTTGTATTCACAGATATAAAATCCAGACTTGTCCACAATATAACTCCTCAGTCCTTTTATCCCCTTGAAACCTTAGAAGTTGAGCTAAAACTTTCCATTGTGAAGTTATTTAGAAATAACTAAGTTGTTAATATGTTGTTTTTCTTGATATACTTAATTTGCAAAAAAAAAAAATTCAGTCCATAGTAAAGCCTCTCACGTTTGAAAATTCATCTAAAATGCCACTATTTCCCAAAAATCAGTTCTAGTATGCTTTACAGTATATGTAACTATTGAGAACCTAGCATGTACATTTTTATACAGTTTAAGAAGGAAAGCATGAATATTTTCCCTGAATTGAAATTGTGACATTATATAAATTAACCAAAGAGAAGGCCACTGTTGGAGTCTCAATGGACTTTCAGGGCCTGAAGTCTACTCCCTTTCTCTTCCAGAGTATAGCTGAGAGATGAGAATAGAAGATGATGCTTAGCTGATGAAGGGACTAGGGACTTTCCTTATTAGATTTTGTTTTTGTTTGTTTGTTCTTTAGAAACTTGGGAGGGGTCTTTTTATGATTTCTGCAGAACTAGAAAGGTACTAGTCAAAGTGGCCCTTCATCACTTATTTATTTGTTAATTAGATCATGTACAATTGTTCTTTAACACCAGTAAGAAGGAAAAAAAGTGGTGAAATTAACAGTAACTTGGATTTGAAATAGCCGGGAAAATCTTATATTTACCACTGTCATTTCAAACTCACTTCACTGGTGGCTCAGATGGTAAACAATCTGCCTTCAATGCAGGAGACCCAGATTCAATCCCTGGATTGGGAACATCCCCTGGAGAAGGAAATGGCAACCCACCCCACTGTTCTTGCCTGGAGAATTCCATGGACAGAATGACCTGGCAGGCTATACTCACTGGGGTCTCAAAGAATCGGACACAACTGAGTGACTAAAACACACACAGTTTTCAAACTCAGTCATAGGAACCAAGGAAATAACAGTCAATTGGAATTATGTATGTTACCTGAAGGACAGAGATTCTGAGAGATCAAAACATTCCCTTATTTTTACTGAGACTCCTTTATAGTGTTTCTCTAAGTATGAGAAACAGGGCTTTCAAATTAATCTTAGAGCAGGATCAGCACATCATACCAGAAATTTTTTATAATAAATACCAAACAATTATTATTGACTATATTTGTGGAGATGAGCCTTGGAAACAGTTCTTAAAGTTTTCAGGACTTTTAGAATTCAAGGAGAAATAGGGTAACCACCTTCCTAACCCCACCTGAAAAAAATCATTTAAATGAAAAGTTGTATGTTGCATTTTGAAAAACAAATATTATTGGCTATGGAGCATTTAAATGGGAATAAATAGCTATCATCTATATTCAGAACATTTTTTATTTCATATAAACAACAAAATGCAAATCAGTAATCCTGCTTAAATGACAAGATTTGCTTACTGCAGATTTTATTTATTTATCTATTTAAAGAATGCTCAAACTACCACACAATTGCACTCATCTCACACACTAGTAAAGTGATACTCAAAATTCTTCAATCCAGGTTTCAACAATATGTGAACTGTGAACTTCCAGATGTTCAAGCTGGTTTTATAAAAGGCAGAGGAACCAGACATCAAAATGCCAACATCTGTTGGATTATCGAAAAAGCAAGAGAGTTCCATAAAACCATCTATTTCTGCTTTATTGACTATGCCAAAGCCTTTGACTGTGTGGATCACTATGAACTGTGGAAAATTCTGAAAGAGACGGGAATACCAGACCACCTGACGTGCCTCTTGAGAAACCTGTATGCTGGTCAGGAAGCAACAGTTAGAACTGGATAGGGAACAACAGACTGGTTCCAAATAGGAAAAGGAGTGCATCCAAGTTCTCACCACCTTCTAATTAAAATGCTGCAATAATCTTCTCTAGGTCTTTCTCCCTTTAGGATGCCAGGGCTATAATCCATTCGCCATAGAACTGCCTTGATGGGTTTCTCAAATCTGATCGTATTTTTCACCTTAAAACACTACAGTGGATCTCTAGTGCTTGTGTGATAAAATCTGAATTTCTTAGAACAGCATATAGAGCCATTGGTTCCTTTAACTGTGTCAGTCCATATGTGTTTGCATTTTAGCAGATTCCTTGGCCTAGAATCTCTTTTTCATATATTTTGATTAGCATTGTAATCACTTTTTTGCATCAGACTAAGGATGACCTACTGCATGAAGTTGTCCCTGATATTATTTTCTTATTGATACTTGAAAAAGTATAGATTCCTTATTTTGGCCATCCCAGGCAATTGCGCAAACTTGTATCACACTACAGATTGCATATTCATACATGTACCAGTTTCCTTATCTATCTCTCCTCTAGACTGCATATGACTTTAGGACAAGGGGCATATCCTAAAAACCTAAATGACACAATACCTGCTGTGTCTTTAGGTGTTATTGTTGGTAATATTATTTATAATGAATAAATAAACTTAGTACAGTTCAGTTCACTCAGTCATGTCTGACTATTTGCAACCCCATGAATAGCAGCACATCAGGCCTCCCTGTGCATAACTTAACTCTGGAGGCTACCCAAACCCATGTTCATCAGGTTGATGATGCCATCCAGGCATCTCCTCCTATGTTGTACCCTTTTCTTCTTACCCCCAATCCTTCCCAGCATTAGAGTCTTATCCAATGAGTCAACTGTTTGCATCAAGTGGCCAAAGTATTGGAGTTTCAGCTTCAACATCAGTCCTTCCAATGATCATCCAGGACTGATCTCCTTTAGGATGGACTGGTTGGATCTCCTTGTAGTCCAAGGAACTCTCAAGAGTCTTCTCCAACACCACAGTTCAAAAGCATCAGTTCTTCAGGGCTCAGCTTTATTCACTGTCCAACTCTTACATCCATATATAACTACTGGAAAAATCATAGCCTTGACTTGATGGACCTTTATTGGCAAAGTAATGTCTCTGATTTTTAATATGCTATATAGGTTGTCATTTCTTTCCAAGGAGTAAGCATCTTTTAATTTCATGGCTGCAGTCACTATCTACAGTGATTTTGGAGCCCCCACAAATAAAGTCTGACATGGTTTCCACTGTTTCCCCATTTATCTGACATGAAGTAATGGGACCAGATGCCATGATATTAGTTTTCTGAATGTTGAGCTTTAAGCCAACTTTTTCACTCTCCTCTTTTACTTTCATCAGGAGGCTTTTTAGTTCCTTTTCACTTTCTGCCATAAGGGTGGTGTCATCTGCATATCTGAGGTTATTGATATTTTTCCCAGCAATCTTGATTCCAGCTTGTGCTTCTTCCAGCCCAGCATTTCTCATGATGTACTCGGCAAATAAGTTAAATAAGCAGGGGGACAATGTACAACCTTGACATACTCCTTTTCTTATTTGGAACCAGTCTGTTGCTCCATGTCCAGTTCTAATTGTTGCTTCCTGACCTGCATACAGGTTTCTCAAGAAACAGGTCAGATGGTCTGGTATTCCCATCTTTCAGGATTTTCCGCAGTTTATTGTGATCCACATAGTCAAAGGCTTTGGCATAGTCAATAAAACAGAAATAGACGTTTTTGTGGAACTCTATTGCTTTTTCAATGATCCAGCAGATGTTGGCAATTTGATCTCTGGTTCCTCTGCTTTTTCTAAAACTGGCTTGAACATCTAGATGTTCACAGTTTATGTATTGCTGAGGCCTGGCTTGGAGAAAATTGAGCATTACTTTACTAGTGTGTGAGATGAGTGCAATTGTGTGGTAGTTCGAGCATTCTTTGACATTGCCTTTCTTTGGGATTGGAATGAAAACTGACCATTTCCAATACTGTGGCTGAGTTTTCCAAATTTGCTGGCATATTGAGTACAGCACTTTCACAGCATCATCTTTCAGAATTTGAAATAGCTCAACTGGAATTCCATCACCTCCACTAGCTTTGTTCGTAGTGATGCTTCCTAAGGACCACTTGACTTCACATTCCAGAATGTTTGACTCTGTTTGAGTGTGATTGATCACATCATCATGATTATATGGGTTCTGAAGATCTTTCTTGTTTAGTTCTCGTGTGTATTCTTGCTACCTCTTCTTAATATCTTCTGCTTCTGTTAGGTCCCTATCATTTCTATCCTTTATTGTGCCCATCTTTGCATGAAATGTTCCCTTGGTATCTCTAATTTTCTTGAGCAGATCTCTAGTCCTTCCCATTCTATTGTTTTCCTCCATTTCTTTGCATTGATCTCTGAGGAAGGCTTTCTTATCTCTTGGCTCTTCTTTGGAACTCTGGATTCAAATGAGTATATCTTTCCTTTTCTCCTTTGCTTTTAACTTCTCTTCCTTTCACAGCAATTTGTATGGTCTCCTCACAGAGCCATTTTGCTTTTTTGCATTTTTTTTTTCCCTTGGGGATGGTCTTGATCCCTGTCTCTTGTTCAGTGTCACAATCCTCCATCTATAGTTTATCAGGCACTTTGTCTATCAGATCTAGTCCCTTGAATGTATTTCTCACTTCCATTGTATAGTCATAAGGGATTTGATTTAGGTCATACCTGAATGATCTTGTGGTTTCCCCACTTTCTTCTTTTTAAGGCTGAATTAGGCAAAAAGGAGTTCATGATCTGAGCTGCAGTCAGCTCCCAGTCTTGTTTTTGCTTTCTGTATAGACCTTCTCCACCTTTGGCTACAAAGAATAAAATCAATCTGATTTCAGTGTTGACCATCTGGTGATGTCCATGTGTAGAGTCTTCATTTTTTTGTTGTTGGAAGAGGGTGTTTGCTATGACCAGTGCATTCTCATGGCAGAACTCTATTAGCCTTTTCCCTGCTTCATTCTGTACTCCAAGGTCAAATTTGCCTGTTACTCCAGGTGTTTCTTGATTTGTTACTTTTGCATTCCAGTCCCCTATAATGAAAAAGATATATTTTGGGGGTGTTAACTCGAGAAGGTCTTCTAGGTCATCATAGAACCATTCAACTTCAGCTTTTCAGTTTTACTGGTCGAGGCATAGACTTGGATTATTGTGATACTGAATGGTTTGCCTTGGAAATGAACAGATCATTCTGTCGTTTTTGAGATCGCATCCAAGTACTGCATTTCGGACTGTTTTGTTGACTATGATGGCTGCTCCATTTCTTTTCAGGGATCCCTGCCCACAGTAGTAGATATAATGGTCATCTGAGTTAAACTCACCCAATCCAGTCCATCTTAGTTTGCTGATTCCTAGAATGTCAATGTTCACTCTTGCCATTTCCCATTTGACCACTTCCAATCTGCCTTGATTCATGGACCTAACATTCCAGGTTCCTATGGAATATTGCTCTTTATAACATCGGACCTTGCTTCTATCACCAGTCCCATCCAAAACTGGATGTTGTTTTTGCTTTGGCTCCATCCCTTCATTCTTTCTGCAGTTATTTCTCCACTCATCTTCAGTAGCAATTTGGGCCCCTACAGCCCTAGGAAGTTCATCTTTCAGTGTCCTATATTTTTGCCTTTTCATACTGTTTATGGGGTTCTCAAGGCAAGAATACTGAAGTGGTTTGCCATTCCCTTCTCCAGTGAACCACATTCTGTCAGACTTCTCCACCATGACCTGTCCATCTTGGGTGGCCCCACAAGCATGGCTTAGTTTTTTTGAGTTAGACAAGGCTATGGTCTGTGTGATCAGATTGGCTAGTTTTCTGTGATTGTGGTTTCAGTCTCTCTGCCATCTCTCCATGCCTACCATCCTACCTGGTTTCTCTTACCTTGCATAGGCTGGCCTGTTGTTTTGTAAGAAAAATTTGAAATTCAATGAGTATCCTAGTTCTACTGAATTCTGTACTGTAGCTGTAACTCTTATCACCTGAGTTCAGTACATGTATCTCTTCTACCCCAATCCAAACAAAGCCACATTCATTGACATACTATTTTCAACTCAGCAAAGAGTTTAATTTTGATAACACAAATAGATTTCTTAATCTGTAGATTTAAATTTTTAAAAAGATATTTTATATGTGTAGAACTTGTTTTTCATAAACAAAAGAATCATAAGCAGAATGTAGACTGGAAATTGCATAGAACATATTTATATTATATAATGAGCATGAGAGACCATCTCTAAAATAATGTTTCCCCAATATTCTGCTAAATTGTATGTTTTCATATTATTAATTTGTATGATTTAAAGATTATCATTCAGTTAAAATCAGAGGAGATACTATCACCTAATTAATAGTGGTTATTTGACATTGATTATTTTGTAGAAAACTCATAATAACAAGGTGGCACTAGTGGTAAAGAATCTGCCGGCCAATGCATGAGACACAAGAGATATGAGTCCAGTCCTTGAAATGTGATGATCCCATGGAGTAGAGCGGTTGTCACCCGCTCCGGTATTCTTGCCTGAAAAATTCCATGGACAGGAGCCTGGAAAGCCACAGTCCTTGCGATCACAGAGTCAGACATGACTGAGTAACTGAACATGCACATGTATATTAACAAATGTAGGCTTTAAAAGGTAGAGACGTTAGTTATCAAGAACATGTATTCATTCTAGACCAAATAAGGGCGGGGGCGGGGGGTTCTGAACTTACATTAAGGTAGGGAAAAGTGTGCTTTCTTCACTTCCATGAAATACTGCAGACCCTGAACTCTGATGAAATAGTTTTCTAACCCAAAATCTCAAAACAAAAATTTTATGAATGTAGTGTAGCTCATTCAGTCTTCTCCTCTAGTCTTCATCTTCTGCCACCCACTTAGTGACACTCTCCTTTCATACATACCTCAGAAAAAAACATTTCCTCCATCATACCAGGTAAACAACAGAGACCCTACCTCTAACTTAACATTGCATGCATGTTCAGTCACTTTCGTGTGTCTGACTCTTTGTGACCTTATGGACTGTAGCCCACCAAGCTCTCCTCTGTCCGTGGCAAGAAGACTGGAATGTGTTGCCATGCCCTCCCCTAAGGGAACCTCCTGACCCAAGGATAGAACACATGTATCTTATGTCTCCTGCATTGGCAGGTGGGTTCTTTCCCACAATCTTTCTCATACTGTATATTTCAGTTCTCAGAACCTGTCATGGGCCCCTCATAATGTTTTCAGACCCGTTCCTTCTGTGTAGGCTATTCTTTCTCCCAACCCACCTTCTGCCATCACCCTTAATATACTAATTTCAGTCCCTCAGGGAAGTCTTGACTTTACTCAAAAAAACAAGGCTTCCAACTACCTGTTTTTGCATGTAATATGGTTATTTGGATAATTACAAAGTAAACATCTTTATTTCTGCTAGAAAGTAAATTATGTGAGGAGCTGCAACATGCTACCTCCTATGTACAGTATATAATAAGGATTTCATAAATTTTATCAAATGAATCAGTTTTTCCAAATCAGACCATATTATCTGTGTCTAGCCATTTCAAACATTTTAGTGTACATTACCTACCAATATACTCTGTAAAGCTTGCATTTATCAGAGCAAATGTTTCATATATAGATATGTGGGCTTCCTTGATGGCTCACCAGGTAAAAACTGAGGCACAGGAGAATCAAGTTTGATCCCTGGGTCTGCAGGATCCTTGGAGAAGGAAATAGCAATCACTCAAGTATTACTGTTCATGGGGTTCTCAAGGCAAGAATACTGAAGTGATTTGCCATTCCCTTCTCCAGCGGACCACATTTTGTCAGAACTCTCCACTATGACCTGTCTATCTTGATTGGCCTGACAAGGCCTGGCTCATAATTTCATTAAGTTAGACAAGGCTGTGATCCATGTGATCAGATTGGTTAATTTCCTGTGATTGTGGTTTTCATTCTGTCTGACCTCTGATGGATAAGGATAAAAGGCTTGTGGAAGCTTACTGATAAGAAGTACTGGCTGTGGGGTAAACTGGATGCAGGGTATCATTTTTTGGTGGGATCCAGCATTCTCCTGCAGATGATTGTTCAGCAGCTAGTTGCAATTTTGGAGTTCTTGCAGGAGAAGATGAGCACACATCCTTCTACTCTGCCATCTTGTCCATGGAAGAAAGTAGAGAAAACCAATAGGCAGTTCAGGTATGACCTAAATCAAATCCCTTACGATTAGATAGTAGAAGTGACAGATCAATTCAAGGGATTAGATCTGATAGAGTGTCTGAAGAACTATCCACTGAACAACAACCACACCAGTATTCTTGCCTGAATAGAGGAGCCTAGCCGGCTACAATCCATTGGATTCCAGAGAGCTGGACATGATTTAGTAACTATTACCTTATATATGTAATTCATCACAGCACCTGACTGAAACCCTAGCACTGCACTGATGGCAATACATCACGGATTTGTTTGTTCGGTGATAGCTACACACTTATAAATGTCATTTTGATGGGGGATGATGACTACTTTTCAGCTCATCTTTTTTCAGCTCAACTTGGATTTTATAGTTTCCCTTTGTCAAACTCTTCTTTTATGTGTAGTTGACATTGTTGTCTTTATTTTAAATAACCTTACTTTCCTAGAGTCAAATAGCCATTCTTCTCCTCTTCTCAGTTAATTTTAGTGTATCTTGAGGATATTCAATAACAGTTTGCTAATAATATGCCTTGTAAAAAGGTGCTGTGATGGTTATGTCATATGCAATGAAAAATGTCATAGTTTAGGTATTTTTTCTGGACATTCATGAGCATTGCAACCAGGACTATTTATGGGAATTATCCCTGATAATTCAATGTAACATTGTTTGATTTATTCTTTACACTATCACCGCCACTTAATGCTGGAAAGAACTGTAATAGTATTATTTCTTATTAAGTCATTTTCTTCTTTATTTGGATCCTGAAACTGCATCCCTCTGGACTAAAGGTTGTGCTTACAAGTGGAGAAAGCAAAATGTACAAAGGCTTGGAATGTGAGACTGTAGCAAAGGGCCAGTAACTGAGGATAAGCAAATTACAAGGCCAGGGGAAATAATGGTGGGTAATAGCTACCAAGGCAAGGGTAACATTATAAAATGGCCTTATGTGACATTCTGTGGATTTGCTGATGGTATTTGATAGGCAGAAAGTACAGGATTAGATTTGCAGTTGGAAAATATCATTGCATTAGCTTAGTACAGAACAGACATAGAAATAGGTTCATTGCTAGACTTGAAGTGAAAGTGAAAATTGCTCAGTCGTGGTTCTCCAAGCCAGATCCAGGGGATCTTCCCAATCCAGGGATCCAACCAGGTCTCCCACATTACAGGCAGATTCTTTACCAGCTGAGCTAGATTTGGGAGATGGTCAAACTGTGCAAAGTTAATTGTTAATTTCAACATTCAATCCTGTGAAATTCCAGTTGGCAAACAAAACTTGTATCTGAAGTGTAGAAAGAGCCGGGCAGATGTTAGTACTGCATCAAGTGCTAAGAAGCCAGTGTTTGGTATATTATAAATTAAAAGATAAAATCAAAGATGAGATTCCATGTGAAAAGAAGTTTATTAATCAGATAACTTCTGGGGTTTAGCACTGTGGCTAAATAAGTTACTCTCTAACGTATTGTTAGTAGAACATTTTATTTTGTTAAAACTCATAAAAATTAAATTTGTTTGCTTTTCTGTATACATAGGTAGCACATTCTGAACATATTTTCATCTTTTTATGTTTAAGATGTTTCCATGATATGATATCATCATCCCAAGCATTAATAATTGTATATGATAGAATGAAGATTTATAAATTATATGTATTCTGACCTACAGGATATACCCCAGACTGCACAAAATAATGCTTTTAATTTTTAATATAATGCCCTTAAATAAAGTATGCATCAAAGAATAAATTAAAAACCAATCCATTTCAGTTTATCTGGAATAGTCTTTTTTTTTATAGTTTAATGTATTTTAATAGCAAACTTACAGGAACAGCACAGAAGACAGACAACATTAAAAACATGTAGTTGCATGTAGGACAACTCAGTTAGAAAAGTATAGTGAATGGATGGGATCTACCGTATGATAAAAATGCTACAAACACCATTTAGTTGCAGTCAATAAGAAATTTACTAGTTTAAAAAAAATCCAAATGCTGGCATTGTCCAGAAAAATTTAACAGGTTTATTTATAATTGTTATAAAGTTGAACTGCTGAAACTTGTTCACTGAAACATTTTGACTTTCATTAATGCTTTATGTCCCACATTTATATTAAAAATTCACACACAAATGAAAATGGAAAAACTGACAATACCTGATTTCTGTCCCCTATTTTTCCACTTGCAATCATATACTTAGGTACCTTTTGACCCCATGGAAAAAAAATATCTAACGTTCAAGAACTACCAATAACAGGAAGAAGAGATTTTTTTTTTTTAAAGAATGAAATGTTTTCCATCATAGTGGATTCTTAAGCACATTCTCCACGTATGCGGCGTGCTAGCTGGATGTCTTTTGGCATAATTGTTACACGTTTGGCATGGAGAGCACACAGGTTGGTGTCTTCAAAAAGGCCAACCAGATAGGCCTCACTTGCCTCCTGCAAAGCACCAATAGCTGCACTCTGGAAGCGCAGATCTGTTTTGAAGTCCTGAGCAATTTCCCACACCAGACGCTGGAAGGGAAGTTTGCGAATCAGAAGTTCAGTGGACTTCTGATAACGTCTAATTTCACGGAGTGCCACAGTACCAGGCCTGTAACGATGAGGTTTCTTCACCCATCCAGTAGAGGGCGCACTCTTGCGAGCGGCTTTTGTAGCGAGTTGCTTCCTCGGTGCTTTACCACCGGTCGATTTGCGGGCAGTCTGCTTTGTACGAGCCATGGTATAGAGACTTCCTTACTTACCCCCCTTCTCCTTCGGCTGGAGCTTGGGGAGCTAGAGGCGGCGCTGGCGTTGGAGAGCGACGGCGGCGCGGCGGCGGCTGCGAACACCAGTTTATCTGGAATAGTCTTAATTTACAACTGCTCTGTGGGATAGTTATTAATAATCCCTCATTTCACACTAAAAATGTATTTTGATCTGAAAGAGAAATTATGTGTTCACTCCTTTAACACCATGGACAATGACAGATAAATAAATATCAGCTCTGATACACACCATTTGTCCAATTTTAGCAAGGAAGGTCAGTTTGATGTTTTCATCTATAAAACTAGAGAAGATAAGTTTTACTTTGTAGATTTGTTACAAAAAATAAATGCAGAATTGGCTTTATGGATGTGAAATCCATGCAGTCCCACAGTAGGGGCTTCACACTGAGAAGGGCCATGGTTAGTTTAATGTTCTATTGATTTCTTGAAATTCTTAACATGTTTTCAACAAGTACAGTACATTTCACTTTTGTTCTGGGCCCACAATTTATAATGATTCCTGACTAAATGAGAAATGTTCTAATGTAATTCAGGTTTTCTTCCTTTATTCTTCTTTTCTGGTTTCAGTCCTGATTGTTATTTCACCAAATTTGTAGCTAGTTTACAATGGAAATGTCAATGGAAATATTAAATAAAAAGGAATAGAAAAACGTTCTGAGCAAAACTGAGGATTATAGCCTGGAGACAAGCCTCTCATATAACTTAAAGAATTGTTCCAAAGATGCATGGTTTTTAGCACAGTTTTATATCCTTTCAGAACAAAGGGGGAAAAAATCAAACAAGTCAGGAATACATCATTTCAAGGCTTCAAAAAAACCAAATCGCCATGTGTATAGTGGGTCAGAATGTCATCAGCACCTGTGAAGGGAGTCTTATAAATCAAAGAAGTACCAACATTGGCATCTCTGAAAAGGAGGCATTTAATAGTTGTTTTTAACATAGGCATTCTGTACTTCTGGTCAGTGTAACTTATTTTTTTAATGATTGAAGCAGATATGCAATATATCTTTGGTAAACTACAAATAGTCTGTTTTAATTGGCATAAAATTCAAGTTAAATCATGAATTAGCTGGAATGATTTCTCTATACTTCAGTATGTAAAAATGTCTTCCATTAGAACCAACTGAAATAATAAAACATACGCAAAGCAGGTTATTTTTCATATAAAATGAAACTTTCCTTTAAATTATATACTAAAAACCAATGTTTAGAGTAGATGTCACTTAATACCTATTCAAGTGTTGAGAACATTACAATAAATTATTAGTATATTTTGAATGGTAGCTGAAGTCACCTATCATTTCGCCTTTATTGGGGGACTTGTGATAGGTTCTATTAACATAATTTTAATAATTAAGTTAATAATTATGTTAAATCATTTTAATAATTTAAATAATTCTCCAAAATTAGGAAGAATCTGTTGGCTTTTCACACCTAAATGCCTTTCTATCACATTGGGGCAATTTACATATCCTATTTTTCTTTGTATATAGCATGATGCCACCATTAGTACTTATACATAAAATATTCATATCAATAGCTTTAATTTATTGAGTTCTTGTGTCCAATTCTTTGTGACCCCATGGACTGTAGTCCCCCCAGATTCCTCCATCCCTTGAATTCTCCAGGCAAGAACACTAGAGTTGGGTACCCATCCCCTACTCCAGCGTGTTTTCCCAACCTAGGAATCAAATCTGGGTCTTCTTCATTTCAGGCAGATTCCCATCTGAGCCACCAGTGAAGCCCTTCTTGTCAGCCAGTTCTCTGCTAAATGCTCTACATGTATTATTTACATGTAATAATATACATACAAACATCCTTTGAAGAGGGTATTATTATTTCCACTGTAATAATAACAGTATTGAGGCTTAGAGAGAACAAATAACTTGACAAAATCATATATATAAAAGATAGAGCTCTATGGAAAACAGTGTGGAGGTTCCTTAAAAAATTGCAAATAGACCTGCCATATGACCCAGCAATCCCACTGCTGGGCATATACACCGAGGAAACCAGAATTGAAAGAGCCATGTGTACCCCAATGTTCATCGCTGCTTTGTTTACAATAGCCAGGACATGGAAAAACCTAGATGTCCATCAACTGACGAATGGATAAGAAAGCTGTGGTACATATACACAATGGAATATTACTCAGCATTAAAAAAAAATTCATTTGAATCAGTTCTACTCAGATGGACGAAACTGGAGCCCATTATCCAGAGTGAAGTAAGCCAGAAGCAAAAACAACAATATAGTATATTAATGCATATATATGGAATTTAGAAAGACGGTAACAAGAACCCAGCATGCGAGACAGCAAAAGGAATGCAGATGTATAGAATAGACTCGTGGACTCTGTGGATGAGGGAAAGGGTGGGATGATATGGGAGAATGGCATTGAAACATGTTAATTATCATATGTCTAATCAATCGCCAGCCCAGGATTGATGCTCGGGGCTGGTGCAACGAGATTTCCTGGGGGGAAGGAGGAGGGAGGGGGGTTCTGGAGAGGGAGCATATGTAAACCCATGGTGATATGATGTCATTGTATGGCAAAACTAATAAAAAAAATGATAGAGCTTAATTTTGAAATTAATCTCTAAATATTAAATCTTGGGCTATTAATCAGTCTTTTAGTATTTTGCAAGCTGTTATATTTTCATAACTCCATTATTCTGTAACATAATTTAAAAGTATATGCATTCCCTAATAAATAATCTAACCAATAAACATATGTATATGCTGGGTCTTTTGTATTATCTGAGAACATTTATCTTAACCCCATGAGCATGCCTCGATTCGAATAAGCTGAGGAGGAAAAAAGCAGGCAAATGTAAATTAGAAATTATTCCACCAAGATAAGGAACAAGACAAAGATATCCACTCTTGCCACTTTTATTAAACATAGTTTTGGAAGTCCTAAGCATAGTAAAGGAGAAGGAAAAGAAATAAAAGGAATCCAAATTTGAAAAAAAAAAGTAAAACCGTTATTGTTTGCAGATGGCATGAAACTGCATATAGGAAATCCTAAATATGCTACCAGAACATTACTAGAGCTTATCAATGAATCTAGTAAAGTTGCAGCAGGAAAAATTAATACATAGGGATTTCTTACATTTCTATACACTAACAATCAGTATCAAAAATAATAAAATACCTAGAAATAAACCTATATAAGGAAGCAAAAGACCTATACTCAGGAAACTATAAGATACTGATGAAAGAAATCAGAGATGACACAAACAGATGGAAGGATGTACTATGTTCTTAAATTGGAAGAATTAATACTGTCAAAATGACCATACTATCCAAGGTAATCCATAGATAGATTCAGTGCAATCCCCATCAAGATAGCAATGGCATATTTTGCAGAATTAGAACAAAAAAATGTTTACAATTTGTTTGGAAGCACAATGGACCCAAGTAGCCAAAGCGATCTTGAGAAAGAAAAACAGAGGTTGGGAAATCAGGCTCCCTGATTTCAGAATGTACTACAAGATGACAATAATTAAACACCATGGTACTGGCACAGAAACAGAAATATAGATCAGTGGAACAGAGCGGAAAGTCCAGAGATAAGCTCCTCTGATCACTTAAACTTTGACAAAGAAGGAAAGAATATATAATGAAGAAAAGTCACTTCAATAAGTGATGCTGAGAAAGCTGACCACTACATGTATAAAATAAAGCAAAAATGAAATTAGAACACTCCCTAGCACCAAACACAAAAGTAAACTCAAAATGGATTAAAGCCCTAAATTTAACACTGTATACTATAAAACTCTTAAGAGGAAAACACAGACAGAACACTCTCTAGCATAAATCACAGGAAGATCTTTTTTAATCCTCTTCCTAGAGGAGTGCAAATAAAAATATTTAAATAAACAAATGTGACCTAATTAATCTTAAAAGCTTTTGTACAGCAAAGAAAACCTTAAATAAAACAAGAAAACAACTCAAAAATGATAGAAAATATTTGCAAATTAGGTGATCAACAAGGGATTAACCTTCAAAATACACAAACAGCTCATTCAGCTCAATATCAAAACAAACAACCCAATCAGAAAATGGGTGAGAGATCTAAATATGCATTTCTCCAAAGAAGACATTCAATTGACCAAAAAACACATGAAAAGATGCCCAACATCACTAATCATCAGTGAAATGAAATACAAAACTACAATGAGATATCACCTCACACTAGTCAGAATGACCATCATCAAAAAATCTACAAACAATAAATGCTGGAGAAGTGTGGAGAAAAGAGAACCCTCCTACAATGTTGGTGGACATTAGTACAACTATTGTTGGTATGACTATTATGAAGAACACTATGGAGGTTCCTTAACAAACTAAAAATAGAGCTACCATACGATCCTGCAATCCCCCTCCTAGGCAAATATCTCAAGAAATCCATAATTTGAAGAGATACATGCACCCCAGTTGCAGCACTATTTGCGATAGCCAGGACGTGGAAACAACCTAAGTGTCTATCAGCGGATGAATGGATAGAGAAAATATGATGCATATATACAATGGAATATCAGTCAGCCATAAAAAGAAATGGAATAATGCCATTTGCAGCAACATGGGTAGACCTATGTTTACTCAGATTATCATACTGAGTAAAGTAATCAGACAGAGAAATGATATTGCTTACATGTGGAATCTAAAAAAAAAAGATATGGATGAACTTATTTACAAAATAGAAATAGAGTCACAGATGTAAAAAATAAATTTATGATTACTGGGGGGAAAGTGAAAATCTCTCAGTCATGTCTGACTCTTTGCGACCCCATGGACTATACAGTCCATGGAATTCTCCAGGCCAGAATATTGGAGTGGATAGCCATTTCCTTCTCCAAGGGATCTTTCTGACCCAGGGTTCAATCCCAGGTCTCCCGCATTGCAGGCAGATTCTTTACCAGCTGAGCCACAAGGGAAGCTGGCTGGAGGAAAAGGAGAGTATAAATTAGGAGACTGAGATTAACATATACATACTACTAATCATTTGCAATGTAGGGTCAGGAATATCCCCTGGGGAAGGAAATGGAAACTCACTCCAGTATTCTTTCTGAGAAAACCCCGTGGAGAGAGGAGCCTGGCAGGCTACAGTCCATGGGATCTCAAAGAGTTGGACATGCTTGAGTGACAGCACAGCATAGCACCATGGGAAAATAATCTAAAACAGAGTATATATATATATATATATAGATAGATAGATAGATAGATAGATAGATATAAAATTCACTTTGCTGTACAGCAGAAACTAACACAACATTTTAAGTCAAATGCACTCCAGTAAAAAAAAAATAACTAAAATAGAAATGACTTTTTCCCACTAGGTGAAAGATGCATTGTGTTATGGTGTCCTATACTGATGAATTTCTCAGTAACTCAAAGATGATTAGAGGTGAAGGAGAATTGGATTATTACACAGCATGATCCTTTGGTCCGTGAGATCCCCTAGAGAAGGGAATGGCAACCCACTCTTGTATTCTTGCCTGGAGAATTCTGTGGACAGAGGAGCCTGACAGACTACAGTCCATGGGGTCACAGAGTTGGACATGACTGAGCAACTAACACTTCACTTTTCATAGTGTAATTAAAGGCATTTCAATCTCTACAAGTTTTTGCTCTATCGGCTGATTCCATATTCATGTTGTAAATGGCAATTTAGTTTCAAGGAAACAAAACCTTCCGCTGCATAAGATATATAGTTTAAATCAATATTGGGAGTCTATGAAGTTTTTTGTTTTTCTTTTACCTTAAAAGTAGCTTGAGGGAGCTTTACTAGGTGACATGTCATGTGACTAGTTGATTTTTAGTATCGCATCATTAGTTTTATTATTTTCTTCTATGTTGATGTTATACTACTTCCTCTTGATCATTTTCAGTTCCTCATTAGGCTTTTTCTTCTGACAGATTATTGTTAATGTTTTAGCATTTAAAAAGTAAAGCAATTCATCATCTTTCACCTTGTTGTGTATTTGGTGTATACTTCCTATGACTCTTCCCATGAATCATTAATTTAAAAATCTTATTTCTAAAAGGTAATAACCTTGAATAATATGACTCTCCCTAGCCTATGGAATGGTAATATGAAGCAAGTTATTAGATAAGATAGAAAGCTGAGTTCATTGAATTTATAATACCTAAAGAACATGTTTGGGAATTATAAAGACTCATTTGATTTTGCATCATTACTACAATGTTTTTGAAGTAATACATTAAAATTAAATTTTAAAAATATGAAAAATTCATAGTTCTCTTTAAGTGGTTAGACACTCAAATTTTGCAAAGTTAGTCCTGGGGAATTAGCAGTATCACATGCTGATTATGAGAATGCCTTAACCCATTCTATCTTTGAAACTAGATAAATTGATAGAATTTCCAAAAATGCCAAGATTTCTGCCATTATTGATTGGTTTGTGGGTTTCACCTATTGTATCCATTTTCAGAGACACTGTAGTCTTTATTCTACTTTTTCTTACTGAAGTTCTTGGATTAGAAAAAAACTGACTAGTGGGAGGAAGAAGGGGCATTATTCTAAAAAGGTAAAAATGAAAAGATTAAATAAGAATCATTCTAAAAATTGATCTACATTTTTATAATTTAAAATAAGTAGATTTTAAAATACTAATGATTGCAGCCCTGAAATCAAAAGATGCCTACTCCTTGGAAGGAAAGTTATGGCCAACCTGGATAGCATATTGAAAAGCAGAGACATTACTTTGCCAACAAAGGTCCGTCTAGTCAAGGCTATGGTTTTTCCAGTGGTCATGTATGGATGTGAGAGTTGGAAGTGAAAAAAGCTGAGCACTGAAGAATTGGTGCTTTTGAACTGTGGTGTTGGAGAAGACTCTTGAGAGTCCCTTGGACTGCAAGGAGATCCAACCAGTCCATCCTAAAGGAGATCAGTCCTGAGTGTTCATTGGAAGGACTGATGTTGAAGCTGAAACTCCAATACTTTGGCCACCTGATGTGAAGTGTTGACTCATTGGAAAAGACCCTGATGCTGGGAAGGATTGGGGACAGGAGGAGAAGGGGAAGACAGAAGATGAGATGGCTGGATGGCATAACCAACTCGATGGACATGGGTTTGGATGGACTCCGGCAGTTGGTGATGGACAGGGAGGCCTGGTGTGCTGCTGTTCATGGGGTCACAAAGAGTAGGACCCGACTGAGCAACTGAACTGATACTGAAATTAGTTAGAGATCTACAAACTGAAAATGCATCCTGAAAATATTTTACTCTCATTCTTTTTCTATGTTGTCCCTTCATACAAGGCCAGGAAATACTGAAACTATTGTGTGTTTCTATTTATGTATAAGTGTTCTGTCCAAGGGCAGTAGTGTAGTAGTTCCTTCTTCCTATTTATTGTTTGAGAGAGAATGAGTAATCTTCAACACAGAACCATTCTGTACATTTTGTTTATGTTAGACTCCAGTTAAAGTAAAATACATCTACACTTACATACTTTACATTGCTTTAAATGATAATGGTTTCTATTAAACTGTGTTTTTTTCAACATTCTGTTTTACCTGCAGCTGAATGTGGTGCATCTGCAACAAATAATGAAGGCATTTTGCTCTCTCCAAATTATCCACTGAACTATGAAAACAACCATGAATGCATTTATAGTATTCAGGTTCAAGCAGGAAAGGGAATCAATATTTCAGCCAGAACATTTCATTTAGCACAAGGAGATGTTCTTAAGGTAAGTGAACTGAGAATATTTATATTTTGATCATTTTAATCATTAAGTATACATTAATGTATGCATATAATCTACCATAAATTTATTCTGCATTCATAGGTTTAAATTATACATTATTTATTTATGAAACATAATTAGCCCATAAATAGTCATTTATTTATTTTTATTTTTTTGTTTTTTAAGTAACCTATTTAACTCTGTTCGTACAAGGAAAATTTTGCATTTATGACAAAGGAAATTTTATAATTTATGAATAAATCAAACAATATCTATAAATTATTTATGAAAAATATACTCTGCCAATAATAAACACTTAACTAAAAATTTTCAATTTATTTTAAAAATTTTAAATGATCACATTTAAAGACCTAATTCAGGGGAGTTCCCTGGTGGTCCAGTGGTTAGGACTTAGTGCATTAATTGCTGTGGCCCCAGGTTCAATCCCTGGCCAGGTAACTAAGATCCTGCAGACTTCATGGTGTAGCCAAAAATTTTTTTTTTTTGAAAATGATACAGTAAATATATATTTTCATATTTATTGATCTATGTTTTGCAAATTAAACATTTTGATAAATATAGTTGATATTCATTATTGGAATAACAGTAAACACTTCTATAAAATCATATATAAACACTTAAAAAATGATCACATATGTTTTTCTCATTATCAAGATGTCCTTAATCCAGGTAAGAAATTTAAGATATTTAAGATTTTTCACAAATCTTGAAAAAAAAATTATGCTATCCCAGCTTGGGGGAGTTTTCATTGAAGTAGTGATTTTAAGATATCAGTTATGTCCTTTTGAAAATAATATTAATCTGGTGAAAATTGTAGGTTGTCTAACACAAATAGTTCTGTATAGTTGCAACATTTGTGAAGATATGGGAAAGATTTTCTTCAGTACACCTGAATATATACAATTTTATTATTAATTTAAAGCAATTCTTGTTTTTTTGTGCTTTTCCCCCATAGACAACAGAACTTCACTTTGTATATGATGTCTTCAATTTATAGCTCATTGTTTGGGTTTTCTTGTTAAAAATAAATTTATTTGCTAAATTGAAGTCAAATTGAGATTAATGGAAAGCTTGTACTTAGAAGAAAGCCAGTGCTTTTTCTTTCTTTTTCTTTTTTTCTGATTAACTGTGGGGAGGCGTTCAGGAATGTATCAAGACATAGATTAGGAGTACCAGTGTAGCTACTAATCTGTATCACATAAGTAACAATAGTAAATATGCATTTATAAGTTAAAAGTCAAGAAATGCTTCCCCCTGTCTACCACATGTTTCCTAAAATATTTTTCTCCTCTCAATGTTGCTTGAAATGTATATATTAATTTTCCATACTGAATAATGTTTATTATTTGGGAAGTCCATTTAGAATACTTGGTGATGCCTTTTTAAAAATAGTCCTATTATTTCTTAGAGTGCTTTCTGATTAATGTCTTATTGTTTGGAATAAGGTCACATGCATTTGTTATGTGTGTTACCTTGAGGAAGAATGGAATTTAGTAATGAGTGACAGTGTGAGGGGATTTGATGGTGAGAGACAAAGGAAGGCAGGAAAACTCACTTTCAAGCTCAGTAGCGGATTTCATTAAATAGTGATTTTTCTTTCATGAGTGAAAGAATAAAAATATATATTCCCAGAATTTTTTTTAAAAAATTTATCTTTCTTGGAATAAATATATTTTCCAAAGTTGAAAAGATTTTTTACTAGATATTAACCTGGAAGCACACCAATTCAATCATCCTCCTACTAATAGTTTAACCTGGGATTTATTCTAAATTATTATTTTAAAATAACTTTGGTAAGTCACACTATTCAGACAGGTGGGGGTGGGCTTTTAAACATGGTCTATCTTCATGGTCTCTCCACCAGTATAAAGTGTAAAATGCCTATATGCTGTTCTTCTCAGTAATCCCATGAACAACTATCAGTTCAAAGATACTGACACAGGGACAGTTAGGCATGCAGAAGTAAACAGTGTACTTTGCAGAGTTAATTAATTCTCAGAGATTTGTAAGCCCAGCATCATTTCAGGGTGGAAGGTCATTTGCCTTACTGCAAACTAACTCAACATTCAGAAAACTAGAATCATGGCATCCAGTCCCATATCTTTGCTTGGTTATATTACTTTCAGGAGGCAAGAATACTGAACTTCCCAATCCATCACTCAAACTATATAACTTGATTAATTGTTTTTAATTAACATTTATAGATGGTGTTTATCATATGTAGGCTCTAAACAGTCAAAAGTAAGTTGCTTCCTTGTCACCTGAATAGAACAAAATTTGAATACTAATCAAATCTACTATTTATGTTTCTGTTATCACTGTATTTGTTTTTATTTTCAGAAAAAGGCTAAGCATTATATTTAGATAAAGGAATGTAGCAGGGAGAAAAAAGACAATCTCTTTACTATAGTTGCCACTGTGAAGTTTAAAGACTTATTTCTTATGCAGAAATAGAAAGTGAAAATCCTGTCTGACTCCTTGAGACCCCATGGACTATACAGCCCATGGAATTCTCTAGGCCAGAATACTGGAGTGGGTAGCCTATTCCTTCTCCAGAAGATCTTCCCAACCCAGTAATCAAACCAGGGTCTACTGCATTACAGGCAGATTCTTTACCAGCTGAGCTAACAGGGAAAATGTCTGTATTTGACAAATAAATCGCAGAGTGTTATACTAGGCCTCATAAAACCCTTCCTTTTCTCTCAAACTGATGATCACAGAAGTAAAAGGATATGTGACATGCCAGTCAGCTTTGAGGGTAGAGTTGGGATTTCAACAGAACCACAAAGCTAAGGCCCCTGAAAACCTGACCCTTCATTTCACCCCCAACTCTCTCACTGAAGCACACAAGCTCTTATAATTGACTACACATTACATAACTGTTATAAAGACATATAAAGATCTGAGTACAAACAAATGTTCTCCTTTGCTACATATTGTCTTTGGAGAGAACACCGAAAGATTTAAAATATTTTCCTTTGTAACAATTGAAAAATATATTTTTTTATTTTTCATTCAAAAATTGAGATCTAACTCAACTCAATACAAAAATTATATAAATTCTTAATCAATCTGTAAAGCAAATGGCCAAATTGAAAATTCTAGTACCATGAGCAGGAATAAATTGAAGGTTTGAATAATTAATCTCATGTACACGTGTAATTTCTCTCTTTTGATTTTACTTTTTTTGCTCTTGGGTTCAGATAACATCTTAGTTGCTAATTCATTAGAATAATGAGTGAGAATATGCTTTCTAATATATTTCTTATGTCATTAGTGACAACAGCAGCTTTGAGTGTCCATAAGCAGATAATCATGATGGTGTGATCACTCACCTAGAGCCAGAAATCCTCTGGCTGTGACTTCTGGAATGTGAAGTCAAGTGGGCCGTAGGAAGCATCATTACAAACAAAGCTAGTGGAGGTGATGGAATTCTCGTTGAACTATTTCAGATCCTAAAAGATCATGCTGTTAAAGTGCCACACTCAATATGCGAGCAAATTTGGAAAACTCAGCAGTGACCACAAAACTGGAAAAGGTCAGTTTTCATTCCAGTCTCTAAGAAAAGCAATGCCAAAGAATGCTCAAATTACTGCAAAATTGCACTCATCTCACATGCTAGTAAAGTAATGCTTAAAATTCTCCAAGCCAGGCTTAAATAGTACATGAATCAAGAACTTCCAGATGTTCAAGCTGGATTTAGAAAAGGCAGAGGAACCAGAAATCAAATTGCCAACATCCGCTGGATCATTGAAAAAGCAAGAGAGATCCAGAAAAATATCTACTTCTGCTTTATTGACTATGCCAAAGCCTTTGACTATATGGATCACAACGAACTGTGGGAAATTCTTAAAAAGATGGGAATACCAGACCATCTGACCTGCCTCTTGAGAAATCTATATGCAGGTCAGGAAGCAACAGTTAGAACTGGACGTGGAACAACAGACTGATTCCAAATAAGAAAAGGAGTACGTCAAGGCTGTATATTGTCACTGTGTTTATTTAACTTATACGCAGAGTACATCATGAGAAACACTGGGCTGGATGAAGCACAAACTGGAATCAAGATTACTGGGAGAAATATCAATAACCTCAGATATGCAGATGACACCACCCTTATGGCAGAAAGTGAAGAAGAACTAAAGAGCCTCTTGAAAGTGAAAGAGGAGGTGAAAAAGTTGGCTTAAAGCTAAACATTCAGAAAACTAAGATCATGGCATCCAGTCCCATCACTTCATGGGAAACAGATGGAGAAACAGTGTCAGACTTTATTTTTGGGGGGCTCCAAAATCACCATAGATGGTGACTGCAGCCATGAAATTAAAAGACGCTTACTCCTTGAAAGGAAAGTTATGACCAACCTAGACAGCATATTAAAAAGCAGAGATGTTACTTTGCCAACAAAAGTCCATCTTGTCAAGGCTATGTTTCTTCCGGTAGTCATGTATGTATAGGAGAGTTGGACTATAAAGAAAACTGAGTGCTGAAGAATGGTTGCTTTTAAACTGTGTTTTGGAGAAGACTCTTGAGAGTCCCTTGGACTGCGAGCAGATGCAACCAGTCCATCCTAAAGGAGATGAGTCCTGGGTTTTATTGGAAGGACTGATGCTGAAGCTGAAACTACAATACTTTGGCCACCTGATGTGAAGAACTGACTCCTTGGAAAAGGCCCTGATGCTGGGAAAGATTGAAAGCAGAAGGAGAAGGGCTCGACAGAGGATGAGATTGTTGGATGCTATCACTGACTCAATGGACATGAGTTTGAGTAAACTCTGGGAGTTGTTGATGGCAGGGAAGCCTGGCGTGCTGCAGTCCATGGGGTCACAAAGGGTCTGACACGACTGAGCAACTGAAGTGAACTGAACTGACTGAAGCAATTCATCATAATAAAGTTTGACCTTTTAGAAGTGGGATGGCCTGTACACTGTAACAAATGTCAAGCCCTGATTCATTACAAAAGGTTTGATAATTGAAACATGGCAATATTAAGTTCTCATCTGTTCTTGTGTAAGACTACCAAATTAATTGTAATTAACAACAGTAGCAGTCTTTTCAAAGAACTTCATTAATGTTATTAAAGCCTGCAATGCCTTTGACAATATTAATTCTTGAGAAAACTTGAATTCTACATTTGACATAAAAATAATTCATTATCTGAATTAAGTAAGCACTAAGTAGGCGAGACCATTTCTATGGGGGCAGGGGAGCACTCGAGTCCTCTCTGAGCTTCTGTATGCTATTATAGTTTCCTTATTCCTTTTAGCTTTCTAAATTTCTGAAAACTAAAAATAGATATTAAGACATATCTCAAAAATAATAATAACCTTTAGAAAAAGGAAAAAAAAACTCAAATAAATAAAAATATACCTAAGTATCCTGATTTAAGTAGAAAAGAAATGAGAAGTAATATCCTTAAAGTTTCTATGAGGTTCTGATCAAACCCAACATAATCACTCTGTACCATAAAATTATTTTAAAATGTAAAACACATTTTGTTTATTTTATTTTCTTATCTGTATGAATGCAATCATGTCTATTTCAGATATAATTAGTCTTTTACTGTATACACTGATTTTTCCTTCCTTGTTGCTTTTATGTGTTCATATATATTTGAATACACTGAGGTACTTTATTTACAGATTAAATAGTATTTTACTTGATCATAACTATAAAACTCTTCTCATTTTAAAGCCTTCTTAATTAACACTTGCTTTTCATTTTGACTTAATAATTTATATACATTTCCAAAATTTCATAGCTGAATGATCACACTTCATTTAATTTTGATAATTATATTGGTGCTTCTACATTATTTGTTTTCTTCCTTTTGATTTTACATTCTTAAATAAATGGTAGTTAGCTTTGGTAAATTATATTCTCCCAGCTGAGTTTAAGATAATTGTTTTCATTTGAAAATTTAACTCCTTTTTCATACATTCTTCTTCAATGATTATTTAAAAATCATTTCTTAAATAAAGTTTCTTTTGAAAAAGCAAAAAGTGTGCTTCTGTCTTGGAAGAAAATATTAATATAAGTATGTATCTCTTGTGGCAGACAATTTGGGTTATTTTTAAAATTCTTCTTAGGGTTATACATGTGGAGTGAAATAATGATCTCTGCTGTTGTTAAACTCTTTTATTATTATTATTATTACCACTGAAAATTTGAGGAAAAAATTAGGAGAGACCTTTTTTAAAGTTAAAAGTAAATTTTAATTTCCATTTACTCAATTGCAACTATTAGTCATTTATATTTCTTCTTTATTTGGTTGTTTTTGACAAGCTGAAAGTTCTTAAAATGGATCCACACTTGAAAGCAGAACTAGTTGAATCCAAGAAAGCTTATCTATGTTTAACATATGAATGAAATTGTATGTTAGTTAACAGTAAGAGAAATAAAAGGAAAAAATTCTATGTGGTTGTGTTAGTCACTCAAGTTGTGTCCAACTTTTATGACTGCATGGGCTGTAGCCTGCCAGGCTCCTCTGTCCATTGCATTCTCCAAGCAAGAATACTGGAGTGAGTTGTCATTTCCTTCTCCAGGGCGTCTTACCAACCCAGGAAATGAATCTAGGTCTTCTGCATTGTAGAAGGATTCTTTACCATCTGAGCTATCAGAGAAGCCTATTGTATGTGGTTTTGACAGTGTTAACTACAAATAAGGTCCACTGGATCATGGTGGACCATCACTGGTTACATGGTTTGATTGTGATTGTGTACCTCCAACCACAGGATTTATAAACTACAGCATATGTAGAGTCATAACTGTATTCAGAAATCGATTTATGAGCATACTGAACATTTGAAACTCAAACACAAAGGTTGTTTTTCCTGACAAGCAGTGTTTCTTTGGCTCTAAATTATTCCTCAAGAGTGCTATTCTTAAGAAATGAAAAGTTGACTCTTATGTACTCAGACAAACATATTCCTGACCAAACAACCTTAGCATTTGCTTTGGCTTTGCTGAAGACAAATTCTAACAGAACTATATTTGTATGATAAATTAGATTCCAAGAGGGGTTCCTGGTACTGCCATATAATTTTAGAGAATTATCCATACATCCCTTTATCTAGAAGTCAAATGTTCCTTAAACAGTCAACACATTAAAAAAAAAATGACAAAAAGACCTTTTAAAAAGAGAAAGGAAACTAGTAAGATGTTTGCTGTTAGGAATTTAGTAAGCATGTTGAATTGATTTTATGACTCACTTCCTCTCTTTCTCACTCTTATTTCCACTTCCTTTTCATTGGTATTAAAACAAATAAATAAATTGGTGGAGGCTGGAGGATTATAATATGAAGTTTTAGATTCCCACGGGCACAAAGGGAGAGAGCAGGAAATGCCTGGACACTGGAGACTTCACAGCGTCTGGGCAGAAAAGTTATAAAATGTTTTTGGAAAAGATACTAGGGGCTCTGAACAAAGCTACATTTATAAAGTGTGTTAAATAAAATTATTGTTGCTTTTGCAATGTTTAAAACCTGTATCTGTAATAAGAAAATATAAAACTATAAGTTCAGTTCAGTTGCTTAGTCGTGAACCAGGCTTCCTGTCTATCACCAACTCCCAGAGCTTCCACAAACTCATGTCCATCAAGTCGCTGATGCCATCCAACCATCTCATCCTCTGCCACCCACTTCTCCTCCTACCTTCAGTCCTTCCCAGCATCAGGGTCTTTTCCAATGAGCCAGTTTGTTGCTTCCAATGGTCAAAGTATTGGAGCTTCAGCTTCAGCATCAGACCTTCCAATGAATATTCAGGACTGATTTCCTTTGGGATGGACTTGTTTGATCTTCTTGAAGTTAAGGGACTCTCAGGAGTCTTTTCAGACACCACAGTTTAAAAGCATCCATTCTAGGGTGCTCAGCTTTCTTTATAGTCCAATTCTCACATCCATACATGACTACTGGAAAAACCATAGCTGACTGGCTCAGATCATGAACTCCTTATTACCAAATTCAGACTGAAACTGAAGAAAGTGGTGACCTAAATTAAATCCCTTATGACTATACAGTGGAAGTTAGAAATAGATTTAAAGAACTAGATCTGATAGACAGAATGCCTGAAGAACTATGGATGGAGGTTCCTGACATGGTACAGGAGACAGGAATCAAGACCATGGCTAAGAAAAAAAAAAAAAAAAATGCAAGAAAGCAAAATGGCTGTCTGAGGAGGCCTTACAAATAGCTGTGAAAAGAAGAGACGTGAAAAGCAAAGGAGAAAAAGAAAGTTATACCCATTTGAATTCAGAGTTCTAAAGAATAGCCAGAAGAAATAAGAAGCCTTCCTCAATGATCAATGCAAATAAATAGAGGAAAACAATAGAATGGCAAAGACTAGAGATTGGTTCAAGAAAATTAGAGACACCAAGGGAACATTTCATGCAAAGATGGGCTCAATAAAGGACAGAAAAGGTAGGGACCTAACAGAAGCAGAAGATATTAAGAAGAGGTGGCAAGAATACACAGAAGAACTGTACAAAAAAGATCTTCACAACCCAGATAATCATGATGGTATGATCACTCACCTGGAGCCAGACATCCTGGAATGTGAAGTCAAGTGGGCTTTAGAAAGCATCACTATGAACAAAGCTAGTGGGGGTGATGGAATTCCAACATCCACTGGATCATCGAAAAAGCAAGAGAGTTCCAGAAAAACATACATTTCTGTTTTATTGACTATGCCAAAGCCTTTGACTGTGTGAATCACAATAAACCGTGGGAAATTCTTGAAGAGATGGGCATTACCAGACCACTTAACCTACCTCTTGAGAAACTTGTATGCAGGTCAGGAAGTGACAGTTAGAACTGGACATGGAACAACAGACTGGTTCCAAATAGGAAAAGGAGTATGTCAAGGCTGTATATTGTCACCCTGCTTATTTAACTTATATACAGAATACATCATGAGAAATGCTTGGCTGGAGGAAGCACAAGCTGGAATCAAAATTGCCAGGAGAATTATCAGTAACCTCAGATATGCAGATGACACTAATCTTATGGCAGAAAGTGAAGAAGGACTAAAGAGCCTCTTGATGAAAGTGAAAGAGGAGGTGAAAAGGTTGGCTTAAAACTCAACATTCAGAAAACTAAGATCATGGAATCCGGTCCCATCATTTCATGGCAGATAGATGGGGAAACAGTGGAAACAGTGTGAGAGTTTATTTTTCTGGGCTCCAAAATCACTGCAGATGGTGATTGCATCCATGAAATTAAAAGACACTTATTTCTTGAAAGGAAAGTTATTATCAACCTAGACAGCATATTAAAAAATAGAGACATTACTTTGCCAGCAAAAGTCTGTATAGTCAAGGCTATGGTTTTTCCAGTGTTCATGTATGCATGTGAGAGTTGGACTATAAAAAAACTGAGTGCTAACAAACACATGAAAAGATGCTCAACATCACTCATTATCAGAGAAATGCAAATCAAAACTACAATGAGGTACCACTTTACACCAGTCAGAATGGCTGCCATCCAAAAGTCTACAAGCAATAAATGCTGGAGAGGATGTGGAGAAAAGGGAACCCTCTTACACTGTTGGTGGGAATGCAAACTAGTACAACCACTATGGAAAACAGTGTGGAGGTTCCTTAAAAAGCTGCAAATAGACCTGCCATATGACCCAGCAATCCCACTGCTGGGCATATACACCGAGGAAACCAGAATTGAAAGAGCCATGTGTACCCCAATGTTCATCGCTGCATTGTTTACAATAGCCAGGACATGGAAGCAACCTAGATGCCCATCAACTGACGAATGGATAAGAAAGCTGTGGTACATATACACAATGGAATATTACTCAGCATTAAAAAAAAATTCATTTGAAGCAATTCTACTCAGATGGACGAAACTGGAGCCCATTATCCAGAGTGAAGTAAGCCAGAAGCAAAAACAACAATACAGTATATTAACGCATATATATGGAATTTAGAAAGACAGTAATGAGAACCCAACATACGAGACAGCAAAAGGAACGCAGATGTATAGAATAGACTTGTGGATTTTGTGGATGAGGGTAAGGGTGGGATGATATGGGAGAAGGGCATTGAAGCATGTTAATTTTCATATGTCTAATCAATCGCCAGCCCAGGACTGATGCTCGGGGCTGGTGCAGCGAGATTTCCCGGGGGGGGGGGGGAAGAGGGAGGGGGCTTCCAGAGGGGAAGCATATGTAAACCCATGGTGATATCATGACAATGTATGGCAAAAACAATTAAAAAAAATTAATTTAAAAAAAATTTTAAAAAAAATAATAAAACAAACAAACAACAAAAAACTGAGTGCTGAAGAATTGATGCTTTTGAACTGTGGTGTTGGAGAAGACTTGAGAGTCCCTTGGACTACAAGCAGATCCAACAAGCCCATCCTAAAGGAGATTGGACGGACTGATGTTGAAGCTCAAACTCTAATATTTTGGCCACCTGGTGCGAAGAGCTGACTCCTTGGAAAAGACCCTGATGCTGGGAAAGATTGAGGGCAGAAGGAGAAGGGAAGGACAGAGGATGAGATGGTTGGATGGAGTCATCTACTCGATGGCCATGGATTTGGGTGGACTCTAGGAGTTGGTGATGGACAGGGAGGCCTGGGGTGCTGCAATTCATGGGGTCTCAAAGAGTCGGACACAACTGAGAGACTGAACTGAACTGAACTGAACTTACTACATGGACCTTTGTCAGCAATGTAATGTCTGTGCTTTTTTATATGCTGCTTAGGAGCAAACATCTTTTAATTTAATGGCTACAGTCACCTTCTACAGTGATTTTGGAGCCCAAGAAAATAAATCTATCACTGTTTCCATTGTTTCCCCATCTATTTGCCATGAAGTGATGGGACCGGATGACATATCTTAGTTTTCTGAATGTTGAGCTTTACGCCAACTTTTTCACTCTCCTCTTTCACTTTAATCAAGTATCTCTTTAGTTCCTCTTCAGTTTCTGCCATAAGGGTGATGTCATCTGCATATCTGAGGTTATTGATATTTCTCTCAGCAATTTTGATTTGATAATGCAATTTGAGAACCAAAAACAGAGACTGGGAAAAGAGAGGGAAGAAGATGAAGACAGACAGATAGACTGACTTTCTAGAACTTGACTGACCTGTCTATTAATGGAACTTAAAATTTAAGATTTTAATAGAAGACATAAAAAGAGATTAGTTACTGCTGAAAATTTAATTGTTAATATGAAAGTTCCATAATATAGAAGGAATATAGATAAATTTAAGAAGAAAAACATGTAAAATTCAATACAATTTGGAGACCGAATATGTAAATAATAGGCAATCAAGATGAAAATAAAATAATAAAATATACAGGGAATAATTAAATAACCCAAAACTCTAGAACATTTCCTTGAATTGAAGAATATCTTGAATCCATAGATCTCAAAGTCTCATCATTTTATTTCAGTAAATTAGATTTTGAAATATAGTATTTTTTTTCTAATTTGCTTTGTTATCATAAACATAATATAATACCTCATAGGGATAATTTGATAAAAAGGAAAAAAGTTATACATCAGCTTTTATTTAAAAATTTTAGAAAACATTATAAAAAGGTAATCACTTTAAATCAAACATTTTAGCACAAGAATCATGTATCATACAAATTAATGAAATAATAATAAAATTTCTATCATATACCATCTAAGTATCATTTCTTAGGTGACACGAACATAATGAATACCATTTTGGGGGAACATTGGTGCTGTGGCAAGATCACCCGGTTAGAAGCTTAGTGACATAATTTTTACTCTTATAATAGGTCAGAAGTAAGGCAGTTTTGGCAAAATACAAGTAACTTTCAGAAGTATTTCTCAACTTTTTCTATTTGTTATCATTTACAGAAGGAGCCCCCAGATTCAGCTTCATAAAACTAAGTACTGTGGAATGAGATTTGTCACCTAGAGTTTGTCTTTGTAGATCAGCAAAATCATCATAATACCCAAGGTTTTATCAACTCTAAGAACTAATTTTCATACCATTGGGAGTAATAACTAAAAATGCATGCTTTAAAAAAGAATGGCAATATGCATTGTTGACAAATCCTCAGCTTAATTACTCTACACTTTTTGGAAAATAATCTGACAATATACCTACATTTGAAGCACCCAAATTCAATGTATTAAATGTATGAAAACTTTCTTACTGAAATACAAATACAAAAAAGAAAGGTGAGATAATATGTAAAAGGTGTTTTTTTCAGGATCACTTTTAGTGGCAAAAATCTTTGTTAGTATGGAAATGTTAATTGTTAATATAGGAATGGTAAGGCAAGTTGTGATAGTGTAACTGGATGAAATATTACACAGTTCTCAAAAGCAAGAATTTATATCTACTGATGTGAAGAAATGTCTATAATGCTTTGATAAGATAAAAGCAAATTAGAGGACAATGAGAAGCTACACCTTCAGAAGAATGGAAATGAGGTAGGGATCTTTGGGAAGGTATCAGTTTTGTTTTGTTTATTTTTGCCTTGTTAAATCAGTTTCTAAAAACATTTAGCACAGTTTTAGCATTTTTAAAGTGTCAAAAATTAAATAAGTTAAAAGTTGTGGATAAACAGAATGTACAAAGAAGCAAGTATATTTTATATTAATCATATTATTAGAAAACCAAGTGTTTGGTGCCCTTGCAAAAGTTCAGAACGAAAACCAACCAACCAATTCTCAGTTTTAAATTGTCTGCCATAAAAAAGCATTGTTTTTAAAATAAGAGCAAAAACTTTACAACGTGAGTTTGAGTGTTACTTAGTGTCTACTGAGCTTGAAATATTGTGGAATCTTAACTCTTTTACTGTGACATTTGTAAAAACAATTAATAATATATGCGGTTTTTCTTGGGAAACATGTAATGACTTGATTTAGGGAGTATAATTGCTTATGTTGTCCATAGATAAAAATACATGCTCAGAATTGTTTATTATTTACACATTTTCATTTTAATTGTAAATATATTTTGCAGATTTATGATGGAAAAGATAAAACAACTCATCTCCTAGGTGCTTTTACTGGTGCATCTATGCGAGGACTGACACTTAGTAGTACTTCAAACCAGCTCTGGCTAGAATTTAATTCTGATTCTGAAGGGACGGATGAAGGCTTTCAACTTGTCTATACTAGTAAGTATTTTGCGAGAAAACAAAATGGCCAAACACAGATGCTAAATATTTATTAGTAATTGCAATACACCACATGAAGTAATATTCAACACTTGATTATCAGTTTGAAGTTTACAACTCCTTTCCATGTGTATAATTTTATTTGACCCTAACAACTTCAAAAATTACAGGTATTCTAGCTATTGCTATTTTGTGGTTGAAACAACAGGTTCAGAAAGTTTAAGTAACGTGTGACATTGAACTTATTTATTTAGGTACTTTAAAATAACAGTATTATCCCCATGAAATATTTAAGAAGCACCATTAAAAATTTTAATAAATGGGAATCCAGTGCTTGAGCTCCTACCTGTCACTGCAAAACATATGCAATACATGTGTATTAGTGATAGTTAGTCAACCCTTAATGATAACTGGATGGTTTCAGATGATTTTACACTGAAGAACAGCTAAGATTTTAGTTTGTTTTGCTTTTTTGTTAAATTGTCTTGTTAAAAATAAATTTTTATAGAACTACTGTGTTATACACAAATCAACTTTCTGACACTTAAAACAGGTAGAAGCTCATAGACTGAGAATCATTGAAAACCATAAGTGGGTTACATCAATTGTTATATGAACAAAATGAATTTATTTTACCAGCATCATAATAAGAAGTAGACTAACTACATCAATGAGAATTAAATTGTATTCTTTACTGTTAGAATATTTGAAAAAATCAAATGAGTTCTATAAATTTTCTCAAGAAGTCAGGTGAATGAAAACTTTTATAGAAATTGGAAAGTTGAAAATGTTGCAGCATCAAAGATATTCACATGGGATTTTAAAGGTAATTGGAATCAAATTATGTCAAGAGACATAATACTGAGATATGATTCTTTCTCCTTGTCTATTTTAAAATTTTTTTCCTACCTGTGCTAGAATTATTACATCATTAACACAAGATAAATTAACAAAATGATGTTTAATACATATTTTTAAACCCTGGGAACTGTTGTGTATACTGTGATTTCCTGTAAAGTGCTCCCAAAGACAAATGAAAATCCAAGCAAATTGTGTTTACAGATATTGCTGTGTGATGAACTTAAGGTAACAGTGCTGTGGATTATTGCTCAAATATAATTGCTGCAGTGTGCTCAGAAGGGCAAATTTTTCTCAATCTGCTTTCCTCTTTCCTTTTTTTTTCCTTTTTTTTAATCTGACAGGGCTGGTGACATTTTTCAAGTCATAGCTTAGTGTTTACATAATGGTCTTTCTTTGTTCTGCATCATTTTATATTTCTCTTTGTCTAAAAGGTCAATGGGGTTCATAAAGGAAACCTAAATTTCCTTTTCTGGTATTTAAATTGTATGTAATGTGAGATTATTGATGCAAAGATACTGGGCTTTGTAGCAATATCTGAATTTTAAATTGTATAGGATGCTCAGGGGTCTGAAGTAAAATCATTGACTTCTTTGTCATTGCTGTGAACTACTGCTTGTGCTTGTCAAAGAAAGAGAAAGAAAGAAATGCTTAATAAGAAAAGACTTGAAGTCATTTTTTTTTTCTTAGTGATTCTGGCTGTTCATTAAAGGATGTGCATCAGTATGAAGGTAGAAGGCTTTAGAACTAGGAAAAGAATACAAAAGCAATTATTTTTTTTAAGAAGGGCAGACATACATCTATAAATATTTTTCAGTCCCAGAACTGAAACTAAAATATTTCAGTCTCAAATATGGAATTAAATGTTTATAGTCTACTTCGGAGGTGTCTCTGAATATCACCAGGTCAGTAAATGCTTCTAAGATTTTCTGATCCAGTGGCTATGTGCTGAGCTCTTTTGTTGAGAAAGGCCCTGGAAGTAGTGGCACATCAGCTATTAACTGTATTTGTTCCTAAGTGTCACTTCTGAGTGTTACAATGGCAGCCTTACTATCAGCACATATCTGCAATGATGTTAATAGTTAACCATACATTTCCTATCTTTGAAGGAAGTTACTTCTCATTCTCCAAGTATACTTTGGTTTCCAGCCTTAGAATCGTGTACCCAAGCTTCTTTTTCCCTTCAGTATGCCCCATCCACCTGTGGCATCAATTGAACTATTCAACTTCAAAACCATTTCAAACATTTCCCTGCTAGGTTGACCCTGACTCCTTCAGCCACAGTTAGTCTACTTTTTAACACTTCTTTTGTAGTAGTCTATATCCACAGCTATATAGCTCTTATCACATGGTATTGTGGTTATGTTTTTTGTTTGTTTTGGTTTTCTTGCAAGCATATTAAACATAATTCTTCATGAGGCCATTTCACTTCATAATGCCTTTAGTCAGTTTTAGATCAATTACAATTTTTCACATATATTGGTAAATTAACATATACTCTGAATACTGATTTTATAAAATATTTTTTGTGATATAGAAGATTCTACTAGGCCACATATTTTATATTCCTTAAGTTCTTAGATAGAGCAATTAATTTCTGAACACAAGAGAATTTGCCAAGGTGTGCAGACATGAGGGAAAATGGAAAAGAACATTTTTTTGTGTTTGGATCCCTGTATCCAGTTATTTCTAATCCCACCTCTGCCATTCTGTGTTATGTTCCCCTTAAAAGTATTCCACCTTTGTTTCTGGAATATCTAAGAGAACACCATGAGATACAAATGAGTTCTAGTATTCATATTCAGGAGATTTGGAGGCAGGAGAGAGGAAATTTGGCTAGGGCAGATCAGATTAGGATTCATGAATGAGGTAGTATTAAAGGTTGTGTTGGTGGATCACAGAAAGAAATGGTGGACTGTATTCCAGGCAAAGAGATCAGTATAAAGAAAGGCACAGAGATTATAAAATGCATGCTAAATAAGCACATTCAAGGCAAATAGAGTAAATAACTTAATTCAGATTAATCCCACTTGCCTAGCTTCTCACAATTCTAGGTTTAGCATATACAGGCCTTTTATGATCATCTTTATCTAATGATACCTGCTCTATGTAATGACAGTCACAGACAGAATTGCATTTGGCTGGGATTAAAATGAAGAAATGTTTTAGAACAAGCCTTTAAGATGTGTTTTATTTCAACTATCTTATTGGTCCATTCATTATATAATCACTAAGAATAGCAAATGGACTAGTAGAAACAGTTGAGATGCTGCTTTTGGCTTCAACGTAAACCTAGGGCCTTCCCAGGGAGCTCAGTGGTAAAGAGTGTGCCTGTCAAGCAAGAGATGGAGGTTTGATCCCTGGGTTGGGAAAATCCCATAGAAAAGGAAATGTCAACCCCCTGAAGTGTTCTTGCCTGGAAAATCCCATGGATGAACCTGGTGGTCCATGGAGTTGCAAAGAGTTGGACACAATTTAGCAAATAAGCAGCAGCAGCAATAGGAAACTTAACCATGGCTTAAACAGCCAGGATTTATGTTAATTATATAAGACCTGTGAAGACAAAAAAGGTAAGCAGGTCCTGATTCAGTTGCTAAACCTAAGTTACCAGGGGGCATGTTCCTTTTTTGTTATAGCATTCCTAGTATGTTTACTTCTTGTTCTCACGATTGTTGTGACATGGTCACAAGATGGCTACTTTAACACTGGGCATATTCAAGGCAAAACGAAGGAGATAGTGTTTACCATATATGTTCCTTTCATCAGGAATACAAAATCTTGTGTTAGACATTCTGGTATCACTCTTTATCTATCCAAAATAGGGCTATATGGATACATTTTCCAGCAACGGAAGCTGGAAAAATGAAGTATATGTCAGACTAAATTATTGGATTATTATTTGACTATCATGATATACTGCCTGATATGCTTCAGTTATTGCTGGAAGCAAAATCAAGATTTTGTTCATGAGGGAGAAGAAAAGATATATTGAGAAGACAGTGTACAGTGTCTCCTATGATGCATAGATATAACAGATATTCCAAAACAAAATAAGTTAAAATATATTGTATTAACAGATGCCTCTATGATCGGTGGTGTCATGAAAGTACAGAGACCCTTGAGTGCCTAGAAGGAAAAGCATTTGGTTCACCCATTATTAACAGTTTTAGTTCTACTCTACTAAGAAGTCCATGAGCTTCTCTGTCTTTCCTCCACCAATAAATAAATTATAACATACCTGGTATGAAAATGCTACACCTCATTTGAGGGAAGAAAATGTCCCATTCCTTTACTTTTCTGAAGCAAATTAAATCTCTTCAGTCCTCATCCTTTAGAGTTGTCAAGAATAATCTTATTTAGTTTTTTGTACAGATACCCTTCTTCTCCAAAATTAGTTTTTTAGTCAATTCTAGTTTGATTTAGAGAAATGAAACGTGGACGGCCACACAGGTTGGATATAAAATATCTGTGACAAACTTGGTCAGACCTTGACTGACATTAGGGAATCTAATTGCTCTTCCATCCCTCCAGCCTCTCTGAATTAACTCCCTCCTTGAGTTAGATCACTCTTCAATTCTTTTCAAAAATGGCTAATAATTATGCTTGCCCTTGAGAAATCTGAAAGTTAATCCAATCAAAGTTCTAGATGAGACATATTTTCAGGTGCTTTATGCAACACAAGTTAATTAAATCTGTAGTTGTGTTTTCCTGGACAGTGTAGGGGAGTACAGTGAGAGAAAATTACCATTACCTTCTTCTAAAGTGAGAAGAGCAGATCAGAAATTAGGATCTCAATACAATATCCTTCATAATACATCACTCTGCTGTGGATAATTCAATAATAGAAGTTAGCAGAACTTAATAGGATACTCTAGCCAGATTCCCTCAGCCCCTCAATACACATTCAAGAATGCATTCCTTAATCTGATGTCTTTTACTGTATTTCTCTCTGTAGGCTGAGTTGTAGAAATGTCACTCCTTTTTCAGTCCATAAATCTTGTCTTCTCTTTTATTCCTCTATTGGAATTAACTTGTCAACATAGAAGTTATTCATTGAATCATAAGTTTAAATTTTGTCTTTCTCCACTGAAATTGTTTATGCTATGGGGATGAAGAGAACACTAAAGACAAAGTTCCTGCTCATATGGAGCCAACGTTTTAGTGAGACAGACAGAAAACAAAAATGTGAACAAAAGATAAAAGAACTGCATTAGAAATAATTTGTAATAGGGTGATAGGATACGTAGTATGGAAGATGAGTCTACTATATCCAGTTTATTCAAGGACAGTGTCTCAGGAGGTATCACCTGATTTGATATAATAAGAGATCTGAGAGTAGAAGATTGTAGGCAGATAGATCAGCAAATGCAAAGGCCTAAGAGAAGACTTAAGCTTGAGTTATTTGGCTGGAGGTGGATAAGAAAGGAGAATTGTACAAAATGAGAGGTAAAGTTTGAAGCTAAACGGGGGGAGGTAGACTATAGTAAGGGACTTAGATTTTATTTAAAAGGCACACAGAGATATTTAACATTATTTAAACATTAAATATCAGTTAAAAATAATAGCCAACATTTATTTAATACCTACTAAATACAGATATAACTCTCTGAGGGAAGTACTATTATACTCAGTGAGAAGAGGAGGAAAAACAGAGCACAGAAAAGTTGTTACCTGCTCAAGGTGACATACCTCATAAGTGCAGAAATGGAAATTTAGTTGAGGAGCTCTGCCTTTAGAATTCCCAAACTTAATCACTATACTATATTATCTCCATGTAAATTTGAATAGTTTATATTTAAAATTCATGAATTTACATTTTTTGTTGTTGAACTACATGTAAAAAATATAATAAATTTTTTAAATGTTAATGCGATTCCTCCTAAAGAAATCTCTGTCCTTTTTATACTTAACAATCTGAATACTTTGTTATTGGCCAAATTCACTATCAAAGAATGATTCAGGCCTGTTGTTCATGACATCTTTAAACTCTATTTCTTCAAAATATTCTTCACTGAAGATTCTATTAGCTGCATTCATTTCTAGTTATCCCACTTTCATGCAATAGAAAGGAATTAGGTATTTTAAACAACCATCCATTGAAAAGCTAAAGTACACCTTTTTGATTGATTATAACATTGTCTTCTCAAAAGCTGATCTGGCAAATGTTTATGATGCCCATCTGTTAGACATTGCCTCTGGGCTCAAATGCCTTCTTGTTATCACCTCCGCACATTTAATTTTCTAAACATCCCATTTGTGAAATGTCCATTATCCCAAGGATATTGTTCAGATATATTTGTTATGTCCTTAGCTCTTGAGTTTTGTTGCTTGAAATAATCTCGTAATCCACATGGAACATGTCCATTTCAAATTTCAAATTAAAGGTGAACAATAGCCAATTTGTGATGGCATGTCTTATATACTTGCTTTGTAAATATAAAATAAATTTCCCTATTTAAGCTCTTTAGTTACCAATAAAGTTTTGGCAATGTTAATAATGAAAAATAATCAGATATCCTATTAATGCTAACTCTACTCTTAGTATATAATTTATTTAATGCAAATATAAGTAGAAAATAAATGAATTACAAGGAAGCAACAAAGTTAGTCTATGTGAATCTATATCCTATAAACTTAACAAGTACATTTTGAATTTCTGTTACTCTTTAAATATTGAAGATTAACTAGGAGATAAATGAAGTATTGACAAAGACTGCATTATATAATACAAGGTATTCTAAATAAAATGCTAAAGAAATATTTCTTGATTAACAGTCATTTATATATACAATACTGGATATAATTTCTTCATGTTAGAATAACAAACAAGCCATTTTTATAACCTTCAAATCCCAAAAGTTTTGTAAATTTTAAACTTAGATATCTAATGACCTAGTAGCATACTCCTTTTTAAAGTTAACACCTGGCAGATTGAAGACATATGTGTCAAAACTTTAAAATGCTTAGAAAAAAATGTGACCTACAGTAGTTACATCTTTCACTTGAAGAAAGATTTCTCAAAGAAGATAGACAAGCAAAAATTTGTCAATACTCAGTATCATCCATGCCCTTCTAAGCACTTCTCTTAAGTGTAGAGTCTAAAAATCTGGCAGCTACATATCTCCTGCCCTTGTCAGCTAAGATCTCTGCTTAGATTCCACCAACTAAAGGCAATCTGATGAGACCTGAAAGATAGGATGGATTAAGAAGCCATTATTTTTCACCAAAATATGTAGGCAAGAGCGTGGTGCTGCTAGGTGGTTGTATGTGGTGGCAACTTCCCTGAACTGCTGGATTCCTGAAAGCCAACAGTGATCCTTGACCTTCACACTCTCTGCATTTCTTTGTATTTTTCCTTCTAATTTCTTGTACTGAATTTTAGCAACTCAAAATATCAAATGGCTTCTATTTTACTGAAGCGCAATAAATAAGTCCCAGTCCTTATTATCATTATGTTTTTACAAATCTCTCTTTAGCTAAATATACAATAAAAAATATTTTTCAGTTCAGTTCAGTCGCTCGGTCATGTCAGACTCTTTGTGACCCCATGGACTGCAGCATACCTGGCTTCCCTGTCCATCACCAACTCCTGGAGCTTACTCAAGTTCATGTCCATTGAGTCAGTGATGCCATCCAAACATCTCATCCTCTGTCGTCTCCTTCTCCTCCTGCTTTCAATCATTCCCAGCATCAAGGTCTTTTCAAATGAGTCAGTTCTTCTCATCAGGTGGTCAAATTATTGGAGTTTCAGCTTCAGCAGCAATCCTTCCATGAATATTCAGAACTGAATTCCTTTAGGATTGACTGGCTGGATCTCCTTGAATCTTCTCTAATACCACAGTTCAAAAGCATCAATTCTTCAGTGCTCAGCTTTCTTTATAAGTCCAAATCTCACATTCATACATGACTACTGGAAAAACCATAGCTTTGACTAGACGGACCTTTGTTAGCAAGATTTTTAAATGATACATAATTAGAAGGAGATATTCACAATATAGTAGAAAAACTCTGTGGCTTAGATGGTAAAGATCTGCCTGCAGTGCGGGAGACCTGAGCTCGATCTCTGGGTTGGGAAGATCCCCTGGAGGAGGGCATGGTGACCCACTCCAGTATTCATGCCTGGAGCATCCTCATGGATAGCGAAATCTAACAGCTACAGTCCATAGGGTTACAAAAACTTAGAGGCGACTGAGCAAATAAGCTCAGCACAGCACAGAAAAACATATACTCCATAGAAAGAAATCCTACAAATCAACTTAAAAATAGCCTAGAAGCACATATGGGCAAAAAAATTTCACAGTATAGAATATTCCAGTACAGTAATCAAAAGACAGAAAGTGCTTGATAGAAATTAAGAAATAAAAATTAAAGTCAAAATACTTTTCTATTGCACACTCCTAAAATTGGTAAAAATGAAAAAGCAGTAACTCCCTCCCCACTCAATCCCTCTGGGTTATCCCAGTGCACCAGCCCTGAGCATCCTCTTTCATTCATTGAACTGGAGATCTGTTTCACATATGATAATATACATGTTTTAATGCTATTCTCTCAAATCATTCCACCCTCGTCTTCTCCCACAGAGTCCTAAAGATTGTTCTGTACATCTCTGTCTATTTTGGTGTCTCGTGTATAGGGTCATCGTTACCATCTTTCTAATTCCATATGTATGCGTTAGTATACTGTATTGGTGTTTTTCTTTCTGGCTTACTTCACTCTGTATAATAGGCTCCAGTTTCATCCACCTCACTAGAGCTGATTCACATTGATGTTTGGATCCCTGCATGGTACATAACCCATAGAAACACTTGCATATGTGCAGATGAGGACATGTAACTGTAGCATTTTTATAACAGTGAATAATGTAAGCAATATAACAATATAAATACCCACCAGCTGCTGGAGAATACGTAAATCAATTTTGGGGTATACATTCAATAGGATATCATTGGTAGTTAAAATGAGTAAAATGTATGTAAAAGTGTATGTGTGTGTAAATATAACAGTAAAAACATAATGCTGCACAAAAAAATAAAGCCTCAGAAGAATGTTATTTTAATTATATAATTTATAAAATGTGTAAATGCTTACAAACCATACTGTATATTGTTCATTGAAATATAGACGTTTTAAAATATAAATTGGACTTTCCTGGTGGCTCAGTGGTAAAGAATCCACCTGCCAATTCAAGAGACACAGGTTGGGAAGTTCTCCTGGGAAAGGCAATGTCAACCTACTCCAGTATGCTTGCCTGGAGAACCCCATGGACTGAGGAGCCTGGCACACTACAGTCCATGGGGTCACAAAGAGTTGGACATGACTTGGAGACTAAACAACAACAACAAAAATGTAAATTATGTCTAAAAATAATATACTAATTCAGAATATTTGCTAGCTCTCAGTAGAGAAAGACTAGAAAGGAATTAGGACCAAACATAAACGGAGTTTTAAGTTACTTAGCATTAGACTAAGATCATGACATCTGGTCCCATTACTTCATGGCAAATAGATGGGGAAACAGTAGAAACAGTGACAGACTTTATTTTGGGGGGCTCCAAAATCACTGCAGATCATGACTGCAGCCATGAATATAAAAGACGCTTGCTCCTTGGAAAAAAAGCTATAAACAACCTAGACAGTATGTTATAAAGCAGAACATTACTTTACCAACAAATGTTCACCTAGTAAATCTATAGTTTTTCCAGTAGTTGTGTATGGATGTGAGAGTTGGACTATAAAGAAAGCTGAGCGCTGAGGAATTTATGCTTTTGAACTGTGGTGTCCAAGAAGGCTGTTAAGAGTTCCTTGAACTGCAAGGAGATCAAACCAGTCAATCCTAAAGAAAATTAGTCCTGCATATTCATTGGATGGACTGATGCTGAAACTGAAACTCCAATATTTTGGCCACCTGATGCAAAGAACCAAATCATTTGAAAAGACCCTGATGCTGGGAAAGATTGAAGGTGGGAGGAGAAGGGGATGACAGAGGATGAGATGGTTGGATGGTATCACCAATGCAATGGATATGAGTTTGAGTAAGCTCTGGGAGTTAGTGATGGACAGGGAAGCCTGGCATGCTGCAGTCCATGGGGTCACAAAGAGTCAGACATGACTGAGCAACTGAACTGAACTGACTGAACTAAACTGAGCATTATTTATGAATAACAATGTTAATGTGAATATTAACAAATTAGTATAAATATTAATCTGAAAAGTAATCTGGACTAATATTACTGTTAACCTGAAACAACTATCAATAGAACCAGATGATGAAGTTGTTTTATCTTTTCTCCTCTATTGTAGATATCAAATAGTAATTTTAAAATGTTAGAAATCTGCTTTACGGTGGCAGGAAGGAAATTAGAACTCAGTTTAAGTTATTTAGCAAGTCAAAAAGGTTTAGATAATTGAGAATTTCTAGTTCATATTTGCTCCAGAAGTTTTAATTTCATCACAGTATCAAATTTCACAAGGAATGGTGAATATTTATAGTATATGTGGCTTTTCATACACATCTTTATTTAATTGTCAGTTTCATGTATTTGAGCTTTTCAGTGAAATGACTGGCAGCTGAATGTTTCCATAAAGATAAGGCACTTCTGAATATTTATGAATAAGCAACAATAATTCCACCAAATTGGACTAAATTGTGTTGTGCTTTGTATCTTACATACTATTGTCCATGTGCATTTTCATCTACAATGCAAAGTATTATAAATTATCTTAATTTGCAAAGAATATCTCCATTATACCTCATCACCAGCAATTGCCAGTTACATTTATAGAACATTCAAATTAAAGGAGGATGAATTTGGTAATAAACCTTGAAAAGAGGGCTTGATTTCAATTTTTATTTTGATAAATGATATGTGGTAAAACTCAAAAGTGGCTTAATCTTGAATAATAAACTGAATATTATGTCTGGTAGAAGGAATTCAAGCTTGCTACTTTTGAGCAGAGATATTTTAAATACACTCTTTATTATACAGAGTTATACAAAATATATTTTAAAATTTTTGTTACTACTTCTACTGATTCTACTTCTGTTATTCCAAGACTGACTTGCTCAGCAACCTCCGACCACTTGTATGACTCTGTGTTTGAAGCTGTCTCCTTTTACCTTATTTTATCATATTTCCACCCAAATGAGGTTGTCACAAATTAATCCATATAGGAATTTCCTGCAGTTTTTTTTTAAGCTCTATCATAAACTTCAGTTTTTTCATCAAAATTACTTTAGCTTAGTTTTCAGTTGTCGCCTAGAGATAACTGCCCTAAGAATCACATTCATTCATAAATATTATTGAACATCTGTTATATACCAGATTTTGTGCTGTGAAGGCTTTGTGGGAGAAAAAAGTTGATTGTAAATAAATGAAGATATGTGAAACAATTCTGTTGGTTGGCAGAGGAAGGAAAGATAAAGAACCCTTCAAAGAGACTAAGAAGAGGCTCCTTATGTTTCCCAAGAGCTAAGGTAGCCCTCAGCATACAGAAATTAAAGTATAAATTTGGTACTTTTAGCTGTACATTTCTGGTAATTTTATGCTTGTTTCGACACTCTAGGAAGTCAGTACGACAAATTAATGACTTGTCATCAGTGAGCTATACATGCTTTTTTGCTTTTTAGTTCAAATTTAGATTAATTTGGTCAAGGACCTATGCCCACAAAAGAGATACAAATCTATTTTTGATTATCATATGATTTAAGATGTGCAAAAGTTGTTCACTTCTCCAATACTATTTGTCTTGAAATCATATATTTCCCTTACCCATGTAGCTATCTAGAATTTTATCATAGTCCTCTAGTCTCAGAAGTTATAACTGATATAATTTAACATCTAATTGGGAAATAATGAAGGACAAGGAAGACTGGCATTCTGCACACCATGGGATCACAGAGAGTTGGACATGACTTAGTCACTGAACAGCAACAAGCAATTAATTATCTTTGTCACATTTTATCATTATATGATTTATCTTGTTGTTGTTATTATTGTTTAGTGGCTAAAGTCAAGTCTGACTCTTTTGCGACTCCATGGGACTGTGGCCTTACCAGGCTCCTCTATCCATGGGATTCCCCAGGCAAGAATACTGGAGTGGGTTGCCATTTTCTTCTCCAGAAGATCTTCCTGACTCAGGGATCAAACCTGTGTCTCCCACATTGGCAGGCCAATTCTTTGCCATTTTTTCACAAAGGAAGCCCATCATTTAACTTACATTTATAAAATTTATAAAACACTAAATACAGAAGAATTCAATAGATAGATTTAGATTTTTGTAACAAGTGTCGTATTTTATTTACCTTCTAAAGTACCCTTTTCTAGTTCTTTCAGGATCTTAAGAGCAAGTTGTGCTATGACTGTTTCATTTTTAATATTCACCTTTATTAATTTTATTCTGAATAGGCACACTAGGTGTACTGGATCTAAAGAGATTAATTATTATTTAAGTGATAGAATTGAAAAATTAAATATGATAATAATAATAGTAATAAGTATGTCAGCATCCCTTTGACCTAGTCCTTACCTCTGTAGTAACACAATGAAAATCAGATGGAAAAACTTACCACATGACCCAGGACAGGGAATAAAGAAAAATGGACTTTCTGTGCTTGACAGGGTTATCTCTCTCTCTCCTCTCCTGAAAGGAGGAAGAAAAACTTTTGTTCTTTGGAGATGGGATGGAAAGAATTCTGTTTTCATTCTAACCTTAGGAATGTAAATTTGGGATTTCAACAGTCAGATTAACCTCCTGTGTCTCCAGTTTTTATAATCTAAAGATTTCTGTAAAGTCTTGGGTCTCATTCTTCCTTAAAATGTAAACACAGACCCTCTCCAGAGGTACCTTAATCTCTCTGGAGTTCTCTCACTACTCATATAAACATATCTTCTCAAGATCACAAGCTTCCAGGTAAAGTCATGTGGAAAGTCTCAACTTCAGAAATCAAAAATATTTATTTTTATGAACTACTGGTTTTTTTTGGTTTTATTTCTCGTGAGAATATTTGAGAGTTGTGTATTCTGAAGGCAGAATATAAAAACTCAGAGTTCTTCAGACTGATTACTGGGTTATATTAACTCTTGCTAGTTATTTTAAATATGTTTATTTCATTTTCTTTCAAGACTATAAAAGTAAAGCAATCTAAAGTTATGTTTGCGTTGGACATGTTTCTTACCTGAACAGTTGTGGTTTCACATATTTTATATGAATTTTAAAGTTTTCTTGATTTGATCCTAATAGTTACATTGGTCAGACTATATTAGTTGCAAATCCTTTGAAGCAGGCAAGAATGTTAGTACTATAACACGTTATGATATAGTCATATAGCCCATGGAGTATCATTGCTAAATTTGAATAATACAACAAATTTTAATTTTTTGAGGGAAAAAAACTCTCTGGTGGCTGTATGCTATCAAAATTAAATATTTTAAGTAATAAAACAGGGAAAATATGTAATCATATTAAAAACAATAAAAGGGATGATTTATGCAGTTTTAAATCCTCCTGTTAAATTTTGTCTTTAATAAATTTATATTCTTCTCATAGGTTTTGAACTTTCACATTGTGAGGATCCTGGCATTCCACAATTTGGATACAAAATCAGCGACCAAGGGCATTTTGCTGGTAGCACTATCATTTACGGATGCAATCCAGGCTACACTCTCCATGGAAGTAGCCTTCTCAAGTGCATGACAGGGGAGAGAAGGGCTTGGGACTATCCTCTGCCATCCTGTATTGGTAGGATACTATTTTAGTTTTTCATGCAATATTTTTATGGAAGTGTTATCAAAATATACTGTACCTTTTCAAGTTATTTTATCTGTCCACACCCAACTCATACCTTAATCAAAAAGTTAATGAATACATAGCTCAAATTTGTGGTAAGTCAGAGGGTTCTTTTCATAATCAGTGAGTACATTCTTTTTTGGGGCAAAAAATAGTTCATATGTCATTACACTTATCCTATATTGATATAAAATTTAACTTGCTACAAAATATGTTGAAACTCTTAATCATACACATTTATTGAACTTCATTGATCAGATTTGTTTTAGTATACAAAATTAATGCTTCTGCTGGTATAAAGGTGGATTAAAAAAACTAAATATTCTCAATAACTTCAAAGACTTTCTCGATATACATACCTTTTCAAAAACTAAGAAAGTGTATATGTTTTCCTTATTTTAAGTATCATGACATAATTTAATGAATTTCAATAAGAAAAGGCAAGTGAGAGTTAGTCATATAAGATATATTGCCTACATGAAATTATAGAATGATCATTTTCTCTCTTCTTTGTATAGCTGGAGAAGAATTTTATTACTACCATCTCATAAATCAATTAACATAATAACTAGGCATGTGTGAGAAAGAGTGTGGATAGAAAAGTGTTGATAAAGAACTATGCTCTTTTTTTTGGTCTGAAAATAGGTGCCAGGCTGGATGGAATACTAGGACAACAAAAGGAAAAAAATCAAAAACAAACATTTAAACAAAACACAAAGTCCTCAATAGGGAACAAACAAGATTCTTTAATGATTCTTATTTAATGGCAGTTGTGGTAGCACAAATCCACTGTGTCAGGCTCATATGGATAAAATTGACTTAATTTTTTTTCATGATTTATTAAGGCATAATTTATATTGAAAAAATTCCACATGTTTCATGTATACAATTTGATGAATTTGGAGACCTGAACATTTTGAGATATATTTTAATGTTTGTTAATTGATACAGTCCACACAGGAATTTTCACAAAACTTGATAGACTTCAAATAAGAAAGAAATGAAATTCTAGCTATTAGAGGTCTTGCAGTTGTAGTGTTTTTGATGACATGAGACTTCTATTCGTTTGTTAAAAGACTGACGAGCAGAAAGCAAACATTATTCTATCCAACCAAAATACAGTTATACTTCTTTCCTTTCAGATGCATCTGAATTTTGGATGTATTATGAGGATAAACCTAAAATAACAATCAACCAAAATTGACCAAGCTTAGTATTCTGGAATATGACCAGCAGTCAGCCTGCTGGTGTTGGTTATGAGAAAAATGTACACTGATTAATTCTCCCTGAAGTTATATTCTTTAGTGTGAATATCAAATTATTCAGAAAATCATTAAAGATTCCAATAGCACAAAACTATAAACTTAAAAATACTGACTTGCTATGTTGTCAGTAAAATTAAAATCACAAACTAATACATTAAAATATATATATTTTCCTTATATGTTGAATTGACATTTGAAATGTCAGTTTCAAATATGTTGAAATGAAATGAAGACATTTTCATTTTTTTGGAAAACTTCATGCAAGTAGAATAACATTTGATCTTGGATCAGAAGATTTAATTATTTTTGTGACAAATAAATGCACTTTATGAATCTGCCACGTCAAAATTTAGTAATACCACTGCTCAAGCCTTCATGAGAAGGGTAACCTTTTTTTTTTTTTAATGATAGATGATCAGGAATAAAAGCTTAAAACAGCTGGATACATAATGTGTCATGCTGATGATTTTCATGACAGTAGAAGATGAAATTCTATTTAAGATGGTGTTCTTTACTGTCAATAATTAACAACTTTACCACTTGGCCTAAAATCATAATTATCCATTCCTATTAACCTTAACTATCTATTATGGTTATATTTTTGCCTTGGTCAAATAAGAAACTTTTTCTTAATTATATGAATTTTTCTAGGTAATTATGTTTCTGTAGTTTATATATTGAGCAAAAAAAATTAATTTTTAGTCACCATAGCCAGAGGTATTTAGCCTGCACACATTCAATTTTATCTGTAAACATACGACTTCTGACAGAATGTGAACTCCAATGTTACAGCATATCACACTGGTTTATTTGAAATCAAATAGCCAAGTAATATTTGTAACAAGGAAATATGGAGAAAGAAAGAGCTATGTTTAAATGCAATATAAAAACAGTTCCCAAAGCTCCAGTTCTTGGAGTTGCTTAAAATTAATCTGGTAGATTGTTGTTTTTGTTCAGTCACCCAGTTATATCCAACTCTTTGAACCCTTGGACTGCAGCATGCCAGGCCTCTCTGTCCCACACCATCTCCCAAATTTTGTTCAAGTTTGTGTTTGTTGCATCAGTGATGCCATCCGGTCATGTCACCTTCTGATGCCCTCTTCACCTACTGCACTCAATCTTTGCCAGCATCGGGGACTTTTCCAATGAGTCAGCTATTCAAATCAGATGACCAAAATACTGGAGCTTCAGCTTCAGCATGAGTCCTTCCAATGAGTATTCAGGGTTGATTTCCCTTAAGATTGGCTGGTTTGATCTCATTGCTCTCCAAGGGACTTTCGGGAATCTTCTCCAGCATCACCGTTTGAAGGCATCAATTCTTTGGTGCTCTGCCTTCTTTACAGTTCAGCTCTCAAAACTGTATGTGACTAACAGGAAGATAATAGCCTTGATTATACAGACCTTTGTCAGTAGAGTAATGTCTCTGCTTTTCAACACACTGTCTAGGTTTGTCATAGCTTTCCTGCAGATAAGCAATCATCTTCTGATTTCATGGCTGCAGTCACCATCTGCAATGATTTTAGAGCCCAAGAAGATGAAATCCATCACTACTTTCACCTTTTCTCCTTCTAGTAGTGGGACTGGATGCTATGATCTTAGTTTGTTAATATTTAGTTTTCAGCCAGCTCTTTCACTGTCTTCCTTCACCGTCATCAAGAGATTCTTTAGTTCCTCTTTGCTTACTGCCATTAGAATGGTTGTTATTCAGTTGCTCAGTCATGGCTGACTCTTTGCTACCCCATGGACTGCAGCACGCCAGGCTTCCCTGTCCTTCACCATCTCCTGGAGCTTACCGTTAGAATGGTATCATCCTCGTATCTGAGGTGTTGATGTTTTTCCTGCTTATCTTCACTCCAGCTTGCAACTCATCCAGCCTGGCATTTCTCATGTGTTCAGTATATAGGTTAAAAAAACAGGGGGGCAGCAGACAGCCCTGTTGCACTCCTTTCTCAATCTTGAACCAACAGTTTGTTCCATTCAGGGTTCTAACTGTTGTTTCTTGACTTGCATACAGGTTTCTCTAGAGACAAGTAAGATGGTCTGGTATCCCCACCTCTTTAAGAACTTTCCACAGTTATGATCCACACAGTCAAAGACTTTAGTGTAGTCAATGAAACAAAGGTAGATGTTTTTCTGGAATTCCTTGCTTTCTTTATGATCCAGGGAATGTTGGCAATTTGATCTCTGGTTCCTCTTCTTTGTCTAAACCAAGCTTAGACAACTGGAAGTTCTCAATTTGCATAATGCTGGAGCCCAGCAAGCAAGATATTAAGCATGACCTTACTAGATTGGTAGACGAGTGCAATTGTCTGACAGTTAGCACATTCTTTAGCATGCATTCTTTAGTACTACCCTTCTTGGGAACTGGGATGAGGATTGACCTTTTCCAGTCTGTGTTCAGTCTTCCACAATTGCTGACATGTTGAATGCATCACCTTAAGGGTATCATCCTTTAGGGTTTTGATTAGCTCTACTGGCACTCCATTTATTAACAACAATGCTTCCTAATGCCCACTTGACTTCACACTCTAGAATGTCTGGCTCTGGATGACTGACCACAACATTGTAGTGATCCCTTTACGGATCACTGTCTTGTCATGGCAAAAGGCCTTGCATAGGCCAATGAAGCTATGAGACATGCTGTATAGTGCTACTCAAGATGGTTGAGTCATAGCAGCTAGTTCTAACAAAATGGGATCCACTGGAGGAGGGAATGGTAAACTACCCCAGTATACTTGCTGTGAGAACCTCACGGATTGTATGAAAAGGACAAGACTGGCAGAATGAAGTCACTGGAGGAGGGAATGGCAAACTACCCCAGTATACTTGCTGTGAGAACCTCATGGATTGTATAAAAAGGACAAGTCTGGCAGAATGAAGTATCAAATTTGTTCTCATCAGAAATATGTCAATAATAGTGAATAAATCATTAAAAATGACAAAAAATGAATTATTTCAGTTACAGCATTCTAGATTGTCCAACAAAGTTCTTATTATAAAATGAGAAAAACCACAGTAAGCGATGGTAACTTCTTAAATATATATATATTATTTATTTTCAAAATAACAAATTTATTATTATAAATTAAATTAAACTAATGTTACAATACAAAATAAACTTGTAGTCCTCTATAGGTGTGTATATCATTCAGGGTTCACCAAAGAAAAAGAATCGGTAGATCTATATGTGATCTATTTAGCTATCATCTATCAAGAAATGTATTTATTTATATTGAGGAATTAACTCATGCAGTTGTTGGGGCTGACAAGTTCAAAATCCATAGGGAAGATCAAAAAGCTGGAAACTAGGGCAGGAATTAATGAGGCAATCTTGAGGGAAAATCTTCTTTTCCAGAAGACTCAGTTTTCATTGTCAAGGCCTTCCAATTGATTGGATGAAGTCTACCCACATTATCAAGTGTAATCTTAAAGTCAGTTGATTGTAAATGTTAACCAGGTCTATAAATAGCAACACCTAGACTAGTGTTTGATAAAATAACTGGGTACTATAACTTGGCCAAGTTGATACATTAAAAATAACTCTAATATTATACTAAAATATAAGATCTAAAATCCATTTTATCTGTATGAATAGAACTTACAAATTTGAATCATGATATTCAGTTGTTATTCAGTCTTTTCAGAGTGCTAAAACCTTGTCTTTGACCTTTGTTCTAATAATCAATACAAAACAAAAATTCAAGATGCTTAGTTCAGCACTGCATTTGAGTAAGATAATAACACTGCAGAGAACAACAAAAATAAATGTAGTAATATATTCAAGTATATAAGAAAAAAGTAAAATACCTTGGATTTAGTTTTATTTTTTAGTAGTACAGTAATTTGGAGAACTTTCAAAAATATATTATTACACCTTGTGGTTTTTAGGATTTAGAGAAGTAGAGTAATATACTAAGTAAACTACTTCATTTCTCTCTTCTCTAGCAAGAGGATTCTTTCTAGATTTCTTGCTTATCAATGTAAAATCATTCCAGATTTCCCAATACATTAAAATTATTATAATGGATAAGGAATGCCCCAAAAGATATACAGATTTTTTTATTATATTGTATGATGATGTTTACATTTTTAATTTGTTGAATTTTATAAAAATTAGAGACCACTTTAAATCAAAATGGAACCAGTTTAACTGAAGTAAAATCTAATAAAAATGCACTTTGACTTTTGGGAGGTTAAAAGCAAAAGAGTTTAGAGTGATTGAAAGGGGAATAAGAGGACAATGAAATTTAGAAGGCCTGAGGGAACTGCAGTAAAGCTTAGAGGTAAGTTAGTAAGATGATGAGTTAGTTAGCCTAAAACCAGCTGTAAGTGAGCAACTTGCCATCTGTTTTCCCTTGTTGCATTAACATTATTTTGCCATACATCTTAAAAAGTTTGAAGCCTAAACTCAGAGCTTTGAGTGTGTACTTTAAAATTCCCTAATTTGCTTACTATATTATCATCTATATACTCTAACATGAGATTCTTGTTTTATTGTGCAATGTGTTCTTGCTTTAATTAATACCTTAATCTGAGAAAGCATATACACATATATAATTTCTTTTTTTTTATTAGTTTTGCATACAATGACATGATATCACCATGGGTTTACATATGCTCCCTCTCCAGAACCCCCCTCCCTCCTCCTTCCCCCCAGGAAATCTCGTTGCACCAGCCCCGAGCATCAATCCTGGGCTGGCGATTGATTAGACATATGATAATTAACATGTTTCAATGCCATTCTCCCATATCATCCCACCCTTTCCCTCATCCACAGAGTCCACAAGTCTATTCTATACATCTGCGTTCCTTTTTCTGTCTCGCATGCTGGGTTCTCGTATATACTTTCAATAAGAGGAGAAATCAATCCTTATTTTCCTTCAGGTGAAAAATATATACTCAAGAAATTTGTAGATGTTTAGAAAGCTTAAATTGTGACATAAAATTGAATTAATTTTTTCTAGCTGAATGTGGAGGTCGTTTTAAAGGAGAATCATCAGGAAGAATTTTATCTCCTGGTTATCCCTTTCCATATGACAATAATCTGCGTTGCATGTGGATGATTGAGGTAGATCCAGGAAATATTGTCAGGTAAATGGATTTTATCTTTTCAAAATGACTGAGGAATCTGAATTTCCTGATCAGACCCTATATACAATTAACATTAAGATTTTTATTTTTATTTTTTACCATTGGTAAAGAAAAACATGGTTTTTATCTATCACAAAATAGGGGGGAAAAGTATTGATAAGCATGACATATTAATTCATAGGCCACAGCATTGGTTCATATAGCCCCTTAGAAACTTTTCAGTTAGAAGAGGACACAAAAGATGAGAATTTTTCCTGCTGCTTGGGAGTTCTGCTCTTTCAAATCTTCATGACTTAAGATGCTGTAATTCAACAGAATTCTGAGATTTTTAAAAATTAAAGAATTTTTGATATTAAATTGTAACCCAGATTTAAAGCTGTGACAATTCACATATCAAACATGGATGTGAGATAAAGATATATATATATATTATATATATATATATATATATATATAAAAGAGAGAGAGAGAGAGAGAGAGAGGGAGGGAGGTGAAGAGAGTTGAGCGTGTTGATATAATTGGATTTCTAGTTTTTGGATTAGGCACAAGAAAATTTGATATTAATTTTGTCTAGATTAGACATAAAGCGTATTAAATAGATTTAACATGAAGCATTTTTTTTCTTTTATGTGCGTTTTTGTGGTGGGGGACCATTTTCACATTAAGGAAGTTTCCTTTTACTTTAATTCTTCTTTTTTGAATGTGAACTGTTTGTGCATTTGTGGAGATAAATCTTTGATTCTAATTAAACAAACACACTAAAAACTTGATACAGTGGCAGTAACACATACTACCACATTAGATAACTTGAGTTCAGTTCATGACTCTGCCACTCTTTGGGCAGTCTTATTTAATCTGAATCCCACCTGCCACATTTGTAACATTGAGATGAAACTTGTTCCTGCTTCACTGGATCATTATAACAATTAAAGGAAGAAAATAGATGTAATGCATTTCGCACAGCATGTGGCACACATGAGCTCCTCTTAAGTGTCACCTGTCATTGCCACAATTAAGTCATGAACACTAAAAGGAAAGTATAGGTAGGTCTTTCTTGGGTTACATGCTGATAAATTGAACTTAAGTCAAAAATGTCATAAACTGAAAATGCATGTAACTAATCTACCAAAAATCATCACTCACCCTCGCCTACTCTAAACATGCTCAGAGCATTTACTTTAGTCTACAGTTGAGCAAATCATCTAACATGAAGTCTATTTTATAATAAAGTATTGAGTATCTCATGTAATTTTATTGAATACTATACTGAAAATGAAAAACAGAACTGTTTTATTGACTGCATTATGGTTGTAAATGTGTTAGTGGCTTGTTTTTGTGATCTTGTGACTGACTGGGAACTTAGTCCCCTGTTGCTGCCCAGTGTCATAAGAGAGTATCACAAATGGGAAAAGATCAAACTTCAGAGTACAGTTTCTACTAAATATGTATCTCTTCTGTACCATCTTAAAGTCAAAAATTCCTAAATTGAATCATCATAAGTCAGGGATGGTCTGTATACCTAAAGTTTTTATAATTTGCAGAATTGATATAATAGTATATTTAATCATATTCTAAAAAAATATACTGTTCAAGAAAAATGCATTAAGTTTGTATATACATTTTGCATTATTCATTTTATTTGCTAAAATAAAAGGAATACCTGGTATAAGCAAAGATGTTTTATATTCTTTATTTAAAACTGGATCCATGTTTAAAATAATCAGAGATATGTGATTCTCCCACAGCCTACAGTTTCTTGCTTTTGATACGGAAGCATCACATGATATACTCCGAGTTTGGGATGGTCCACCTGAAAATGAGATGCTTTTAAAGGAAATTAGTGGGTCTCTTATTCCTGAAGGAATCCATAGCACTCTCAACGTAGTAACCATTCAGTTCGACACAGATTTTTATATCAGCAAATCTGGATTTGCAATTCAATTTTCAAGTGAGTTGTTTTTTTTTTCAAATAGAAAATATAGAAGTGTTACTCAAATCCTTCTGTTACTTTATTACTCAAAAACTTTCATTTAAAAAATTTTAAGTATCTTTTTTTTTAATTTTTATTTTTTAATTGGAGGAAAGTTGATTTACAATGTTGTGTTGTTAATCACCTTAAATATTCTTATTTCTCTTCTTCTTATTCATCTGGAGTTAAGATAAACCATAGACTAAAGAAATAAAATTAAATTCTAATTAATTAATTAATTAATTGTTGATACCTTCTCTCCAATTATCATACCAATTTTCCTTAAAATAAAGGTGGTATTAAAGTTAATTCATAAAGTGAAATGATTACATTATGCAAACTGATAATTTGAATTTACTATAAAAGTATATTTTAAAATGTAAAATATTTAGAGATAAGGAAAGGAATGAGTATTTGCCATTACAAAAAGCAACCCTATATTTTTACGAATTTTATTTTCTTCTGTTAAAGATATTAATTATATATTCACAGAAAACTTTGACAAAATATTTTAAATCAACTTTTACATTAAAAATCTCCTACCACAATGAAATGTCATTCACTTTAATTACCATTAAAGTGGTAATTTAATTTGATGGCTGATTTTTATTTATTTTCTTTTCTTTCCTTTTATGGTACCACTAAGTGGTTAACTATATGCTATTTCATTAAAGGGATTTTGGTTTAGTGGCTGAAAAAAATAAATGAGAACTCAAAAAAGTTTAGTTGCTATTTTTTCACTCTTACCATCAACACACATTATCTCTTTGAGAAAAATATTCTAAGGGATCTTCTAATTGCATAGCCTTAAAAATCCTTGTAGTTGAAACTTATTTAGATTTCCAACACCATCTATAGAAAGAGTGCAAACCAGTATTCTTCATATGTGCGTTAATTCATCTTGGCTTCTTACTAATTGCTGATTTTGGGCACTTCACCTCATCACCTGAGTCTGAGCTTTCTAATTCACATAGGAATAATGATTCTCATTTCATAAATAGATTATTAAGATTTAATATGATCATGTGTGCACAGTACTTAGTATTGAATAAATAGTTGGTGCCCAGTGAACTATTATCATCATATGAATAAATGTAAAATTGGAATCCTTTGGAAAAAGCATGAAGAACTTATTTAATGACTGGCCTGAAAGTAAGTCACTCTAAGTTAATGACTAACAATGCAAATATATAATTACCTTGATATTTTTTTGTTCATGAAAGACAATTATGTGGCATAATCAACTAACATAAGTATATGAATTGTTTTCTGTTATAAATAAGGCTCAGAGGTATACATCAGTATAGATGAGTCAATGTCTTTAGATTTGTATCCTTAGTATATCTTTTAAGACAGAAAAAAAAGGAATGAAAAATGAGAGAATGATTATATAATTAATGAACATAAAGGACTTCTAATTCTGAAACATACATTAAGCGTTCTTCATATTATCTTGACTTGCTAATTTTTTTTTAAGTCAGGGACAATATGTCAGCTAACTGCTTGTGATATCTGTTTGATTTCAGTTTTTTATGATGATAGTTTGGCAACTAACAACTCTCATTTACCTTAAATTAGTAATGTTTTACACTTAAATGGTTATTGTGATTAAATATCTGAATGCAAGCATGTGAAAAGGTGCTTCAGGCTATTGTTTATGAATGCCAAGTGCATCTGCTTAATAGAAACAAGTTGCTTTATATGCATTTCTGGAAATTTTAATGTTCATCTGTCAGTGAAGTTAGTAATATATTTTTATACTTATTGTATCTGTAGATCATACTAAAGTTATAGAAATAATATGTATCCTACCAGAGTTTTAATAAATCTGCCTTCATAATATTCTTTGTAAATGCATAGAAATATATATCATTGATCAGAGACAAAAAATTGATGCACTAAAATAAAATTATCTTGATAGTTAATATATTGTGAATAGCATCAACTCAGATTTCTAATGTGAAAAGTTTTTTTTTTTTTCCATGAATGAGGTCTTGCTTGGTGCCAAGAATCACATTGTGCTGTGCATAGTCACTCAGTTGTGTCTGACTCCTTGTGAGCCCTTGGACTGTAGCCACCAGGCTCCTCTATCCCTGGGCTTCTCCAGGCAAGAATACTGGAGTGGGTTGAGTGAATTCCCATTTCCTTCTCCAGGGAGATTTGCTATGTCATCCCCATTTACTAAAAAAAAGAAAAAAATACACTGAGGTTCAGAGAGTGAGTTAATTTATTCAAGGTCAAACCCTAGAAGGTGTTTGCAACTGTGGCTCAAATCCACCTCTGTCTGAAAGGAGATTAACACTGTGCCTGATGCTTAGTAAATGCCTAGCAGTCACTACTGCTCATTAATATTCCAGAGGAAAGACAAAGATCTTAGTTATGTTTATTAGTTACAGTGAAGTTCTACAATTTCATCAGCTTATCTTCTGATTATGCTCCCAAGAACCACATCTAAGGTCACACTTCCAAAAAGCAGGTGAAGAAGTGAGAAGGAAGGAAGAAAAGTGGTAATATGTGCATTCCCATTTAAAGGGGACATTTGCCCCCTCTGGCCATCTTCATTTCACCCTGTAGGAAGACAAACTGATTTTAAAGTGGAAATTGAAATAATTGTCAAAAAAAGCAACTAATCTTGAAGAGATCACTATAGTCCAGTAAATCACTTCTGTAGGTCAAATTTGGCTTGTAGGTCAGAATTTGCCACTTCAGTGCTTTACTGGAATTTCTCCTTTTCCTCAGATAAATCTGTCTCATGTTACCCATTTATTTGTTTGTCTGTCCATTCTAGGAGAGTCTATTAAAGGACCAGATATTAAGCATATTTATCTCCAACTGTTTCTCAAGTGCATCTTTCCTTTCACCCAGGCAGTCATCTTAGTTATATAAACACGCACGCACACGCGCGCACACACACACACACACACACACACACACACACACACACACACACACACACCCTGTACTGTTTTCTGTCCTTAAAGTTTCTTTTACTTTAAATGTTTTCCTGCTCTTTTTTCATAAATCTTTCACTTTCTTCCAGACTTGGCACCAAGAACTCTATTATAAAATGTTTTCTGACCTCTGCATAAAACATTTAAAAATGTTTATGAATCCATCTATTTTTTAAAGCTTCTCTGACCCCTTTTTATAAAATGCATTCCATCCTGTCTTCTAGGCACTTGCTGTAGTTTTTTCCAAACAAAGATGAGAAAACATGGATTGTTCAGTGTTCCAAAGATGTTTTAATTATGTGAGCTTTGCCTCTCCAAATGTCTGTAAAGAACAAATATTTTCTTCGGGGTGATCATGTAATTCATTGTTCATATCTAAGATGATTTTTGAGAGTAACGGGACACTGTTAAAAATTTAGCTGAACAATAGCCGTAAACCAGAACAATACTATCCAAGTCAGTTTGTATTATTATTTTAATCGAGTCAGGTATACATTCTGTTCTCTTTCCACTCTCCATCACTACCACAATGCCCGCTCCTCTTTTGAGTGAATAGCTGTCAAATAATAAATAAAAAAGGAATGAGACAGCCAATAGTAGCAAAATCATCTTAAGCAACAAAATACAACCAAGAAAATGTATTTCAGTTAACTTTATACAAAGTGAGTGTAACTGAAATGTAGGTCCCATTCTGACTTCATAATTTTGTCAAGCCACTATCAGCAGCCTCATGCCTTCTATTTCACAGTCTATGCATTCTTTGTAGTATGTCACTTTGCCACTTGGTGTTATAGTCTGCAAGGCAGTTTTGCTTAATCAGAATTACTTAAGTCTGACATTGCCACCTCATGCTGTCCTGTGTTCTGTCCTTGGTTCTCAGCAGTCAGCCTCTGTATCCCCTACTTAAATTTGTGATCTGTTTGTCTCATACCACTTTAGTTCCTCAGGAAGGATATCTTTAGGTATCATGCTGTCATTTGCCCACAGAATAGCTGATTTTGATCACTTAAATTTGTGATCTGTTTGTCTCATACCACTTTAGTTCCTCAGGAAGGATATCTTTAGGTATCATGCTGTCATTTACCCACAGAATAGCTGATTTTGACAGAGCATTTTCTATGTTTTTCACTCTTTGACCTCTCTGTTAAGAATTTGCCCCTGCTGGATAATACAAGATACCAAGGCCCAAAGCTTATACTGTTGAAAATTCTTAAGGAGATGGATTCCTTTCTAATGAGAGGTTCATGCCTCTGGCTTTTAAGAACTGTATGGTGCCCTTGCATTTGTTTCCATCCTCACTATTGCTTGCATTGCTGTAGCCCCTTACTTCATTATCTGTAGCTAGACTTTTGCCTACATTTCTAACTGACTAATGTTTTGAGAACATAAATCAGACATTCCTTCTCTGTTTAAAAATTTTTAATGGCTACACAGTCATAAATTTAAAATTGTGGAGTTACGTTGAAAGCAATTTGCACCCAAATTACCTGCCAGCTTCATCCCTGACTATTCAGTTACATACATCTAGTCGTCTAACTGTACTGTCCTGAGAAGACATTGGCCATTCACATTTCCAGTTCTTTCGCAAACTTTCTTCCATGTTCCTAGTACATTTATGTCCACATTAAAAAATCCATAATTCTTAGTCATTTTCCAAAGCCCAGGTCAAATGATACTTTAATTACTGATGAACGTCTAGACAGAATCAGTCACTTCCATATCTGCAGCTCCCGGACACTATGTGTGTGTTATCTTAGAATGGCTATATAACCTAGTTTGCCCAAGACAGTTCTGAGTTATGCCCATTTTCTGGGCGTCCTGACTAGGTTGGCATTTGGGCTGTATTTTCCATTTTTAACAAAGTATCATTATTAATATTTCTGTTAAAATAGCCAAGGTATATTTATAAGCTGTCATGTTTGTATTTGATCTCATCTAGTAGTGTGTGAGGTATATTCTCAGTGCTCAGAGTAATTATAATACATGATTAATTTTGCAAGGCAAATATACTGCAAACCCATCTCTATTTTCCAATCTTTTGTGGATTTCAGGTAACTTATACTTTCTTTTCATGAGTAACATATAGGTCACTCAAGGAAAAAATGAAAATATTCTCAGATATTAATGTCTAACCCATTCTGACCTTGAAATGTAATGTAAGAAGTATTTGATGCTGTTGCCTTGCAAGCTTTTTTGTATAACAGCACATTATGTCATAATCTATGGTTTGAAAGATACATAAAGCTGTCAGGCCATGAGTTAGCCAGATAAGTGAGAAATATGTATTCTTGAAATACGCACAGAAGTTGAACAGATGTGCTATAAAGCTATAGTCTGAATGTCTTTGTTATTTATTTTATGGGGTAAATTAGCATCAATTTACTTTATCATAGAAATATTGTTTTATTGTTTTACAGTAGATGTTTATGGTAGTTGTGGCCTTATTTATTTAAACTCCACATTTAAGGAGAAAGTGTATACTGAATATTCATTTCTTAAGAAAGCTAATTACACCATGACCCATGACGTGAAAAAGAAAGTTCACCTGAAGGTTGCAGTGAAGAAGAGCCCAAGCAGAAATTAAGAAGGAGGTCAGACAGACTTATTGTAACAGTTGAAACTGAGCTCAAAAAGATAGCAGGAAGGGATCTAGAAGAATATTTTGTTTTTTATAATTTGTGAATCAAAGCATCTTAGTACATCCAGAAACACATTTTAAACAAGCAAGGGATCCCACATGATCCACATCAATAAAACATATTTAGGTAAGTTGTAAAAATAATTTTAGAAGGTAAATTATGTATGGATTGGTTATATTTATGTACAATCAAGTAATTAGTAGAATACAAAATTAAATGAAACTTTCTTGGCTTCTGTGTTATATTAACATTTTGTAAGCTATGGTGGGGCTCATTTTATATTCTAAAATATGAAACATTATTAAATGGTGATTGGGAGTCATAATACACTGACGAAATCTGTCATTTTAAATTACCTGATGTGCAAAACCAACACAATAAAGTAAATAAAATTTAAAAAAAAATTACCTGATGTATTAAATAAGGTAGTTGATTTTTTAAAAGTATCTAACTACTATAGGCATGTTCTTTTTGTTTGAATGTTTCCTAAAAAAAAAATGATTGTTTGAATTATTTCCTTAATGAAATTTCTCCCTGGTTTTAGATTTATCCTGGGGACTCTGGTATAATTGGTATTAATAGATGAATTTTTTCCTAATAACTTGTTAACGTCATGTGAAAGATGGGATATTTTGATTGAGAATTTAATATATATGATATTAAAACATGAGATTTAGACTTGAAAGAGTATTAATATTTTAAGATGCTAATCCTTGGATTTTTATTTTAGGAACAAATTGAGAGTAACGGGACACTGTTAAAAATTTTAATATGATATGTTATTGAAATACCTATTTGGATTAACTCTGTGTTTCTTAGATTTTTATTATCTACATACTAAGGATTTTGTACAACTTGCTCAAAATATCTGCTAATCATCATGCTTTTTAAATTTTAATGTGCTGATCATCAAAAAACCCAATAACTTCTCAATTAAAACTAAAAAAAATTAATGCTGAAAATAAAACTTGTGCACAATATATGTTAACATATATGGGGATATTAGTGATGTCATTAACCATGTGAAAACTATAAGACATAAATCTGTTTTTAAAAAAAACATCATTTTTCATCTAGAATAAATGATAACCCTACTGAACTAATTTCATCACTTTAGTTCTTAATTCTCTTCTGCTTATGTGGAAAGTGTTAACATGCCAGCTTCCTTAGCAGAAGGAGTTCCCAAATAGCAATTTTAAATTCACTTAGACTTTTTTTTTTTTAATGGTCTAGCATATGTGTTTCTGGGCTTCCCTAGTAGCTCAGCTGGTAAGCTATCCACCTGCAATGCGGGAGACCTTGGTTTGATTCCTGGATCGAGATTGAGAAGATCCCCTGGAGAAGGGATAGGCCACCCACTCCAGTATTCTTGGGCTTCCCTGGTGGCTCAGATATTAAAGAGTTGCCTGCAGTGTGGGAGATCTGGGTTCTACCCTGGGGTTGGGAAGATCCCATGGAGGACATGACAACACACTCCTGTATTCTTGCTTGGAGAATCCCCATGAACAGAGGAGCCTGGTGGACTACAGTCCATGGGTCACAAAGAACCACGTGCATTTAAAAAGATAAGAATGTACACTTGCTATTACTTGAAATTAAATACCAATGAGATACACTTGGTTGATAACACTATTCTTGAAGTGTTCTATGTTATTATTGCTATTTGTCTACTTCTTTTTTAATCTACTAGTGAAAAAGCAGTGTTTAACCACCCAACTGCAATTGTGTATTTGCCTATTTATTCTTTCTATTTTATCATGTCCTGTCATATCTGTGTATTATGAATATCTGTTGTTAGGTGTGTACATTTGAGGTGCTATACCTTCTTAATGAGTTGACTCATTACAATGAAATAGCTTTCTTTTTCTCTGGCAATTTTCCTTGTCTTGAAGTTTGCCTTGTTCGATATGAATATCTTATATCAATAATTAGTGTTTGCATTGTATTTTATTTAGCGTCCATTTAACTTGTTAGTGTCTTTATATTTACAGTACATTTCCAGTTTAAATAGAACATGACTGGGATAGCACTTTTGAGTCCTATTTTTAATACAATCTGAAGATTTCTACCTTTTAATTTTAGTCTTTAAATCATTAGATCATTCACACATAATGTAATCATTATGGTTGAGTTTATCTACCGTATTGATAATCAGTTTTTATTGGACCCACTTGTGCATTTCCACCATCATTATCCCCCTCTGTTAAATTATTAGTTAAACATTTTGGAGGTGGGATATACTTTCTCTAATATTAATAACATACATTTTTTTTAAATCAAAATCTACTATCAAATTCTATTACACAACCTCACATATAATGTAAGAACCTTACAATAATGTACTTTCAGTTCTCTCTTCTTTCCTTTGGCAAATTGTTTTCTCTTATCTAACTTCTATTTATGTTAACAGCACATAACTCTTTCTTTTAAACTTTTAAGCAAATAATTATCTTTTAAACATTTTAAAAATGAGACAAAGAACATATTTTAAAATTATAGTATTAAAGTTAAACTATTTGTTTTTGATAATAGTACAAATATAAATTTTGTTGACACAATTTCATGATAAAAACAAAGCTCTTATTTTTTTCCTTTATTTATTTTTTTATTTATTAAATCAAGAAAAAGATAATACAATTTGAATTGGCTGTGGAATGCATATGATTCATAACTGCAACCAAGCAAATTCTATGTATCAAAATAAAATTATCATTAAAATCTACAAATATTTTTATGTACAGCAAAATAATTGAATAACGTTTTCTGTGTATGTGACAAAAAAAATGCTGATTCAAAAATAAATGTATAAACTTTAGTATATCAGTACTAGCTTCTGCTTTTGCTGCTCATTGTCATTCAGACTTAGGAAAGTTTGTATCTGAAGCACTATTTTTCACACACAAAAGTGAAATATTTCAAAAAATCATATTTTAAGACAATTTGGTAAGTTTTATATTGTGCTATTTTTTATAAAAGAAAGGTGTCCAAAAAGAAGTAAAGATTTAATATCTGTGAAAATACTTAAGCTGAAATATTTACACATTGTCTTATGACATAAGATCAAATTGAAATTTTCCTCTATTTCAAAGGATTAGCTCAATGCTTACTGGATACCTCAACACCTATAAAGAGAAAACTTTCTTAATTAAAAACATTATAGCCTGTGGAGACATTTGTTGACATACCAACAATTTAAAATATATTGGAAATAGCTTTAAGAATACCAATAAAAATAAGAAAATAAGAATATATTAAAAACCATATATTTAAGGAAAAAGAGTAAAATAGCATTGGTGGAGGTGGTGTTTTAGTTACTAAGTCATGCCCAATTCTTTGCCACCTCATGGACTATAGCCCATCAGGCTCTTCTATCCATGGGATTTTCCAAGCAAGAATACTGGAGTGGGTTGAGTAAAATGACATTAAATATGTGTAAAAAAATCAATTAAAAATGTACACATGTACCACAAATGACTATTTTGCTTCTCTTATTTTTAATGTTTAATTAATCCATGTAAAGAGGGTGTTTTTTTGTGCATAGATATATGGCATTTTAACTTTTTAGAAATTATTTTAAGTAATTTTTGTATAGATAACTATTTTGAAAAGTTCCTATATGTAAAATTATAAATCAATACATATTTTAATTATATAATTTAAATCACGTTTAGCTTTTTATTTCATGCCCACAATCTTTCACTTTGTATGACAAATGTTACCTGATTTTAATAAACATTTTATTATATTAAAGACATATACATATCTGCTATCCCTCTTAGATTGTATTCCTTTGTTGGACAAGATGTTATCCTATTAATATAACCAGAACTTGGCATTACACCTGGTAGTTAGTAAATGGTAAATGAATCTGTGTTGAAATTTTTTAATAATATACAATTAGAAACACACTGGTATTATGTGCTATCAGTCAGAACTATGTAAAATATTTGTATGTTTCTTTATCTTTTTTTTTTGCTAATTAATTCTGTTAATCTCCAAATATTGGAATTCAATTTCAAATTAGACTTTTATATAATCCTTTATAAAGAAACTGCCTGCAATGTAGGAGACCCTGGTTCGCTTCCTGGGTTGGGAAGATCCCTTGGAGCAGGCCATGGCAACCTACTCCAGTATTCTTGCCTGGAGAATCTTCATGGACAGAGGAGCCTGACAGGCTACAGTCCATGGGGTGGCAAGGAGTCAGACAGAACTGAGCTACTAAGCACAGCACATAATCTTTTATAATCTTGGAAATAAAGTCAATTTCCTGTTTTGGTATCTTTGATAGTCTTCAACCTAACATGACTTTTGATTTAAAAAACATTAGACCAGTGTTTTATCCTCACTTTGTCCACATATTAGAGCACAAGAATCGATGGTGCTATGGAGGTGTTGCTGTTCAGTTGCTAAGTCATGCCTTAGTCTTTGCAGCCCTATGGAGTGCAGCATGCCAGGCCTCCCTGTCCCTGTCTCCTGAAGTGTGCCCATTTTCATGTGCATTGAGTCAGTGGTACTATCCAACCATCTGATCCTTTTCTTCCCTCTTCTCCTTTTGCCTTCAATCTTTCCCAGCATTAGGGTCTTTTCCAATGAGTCAGTTGTTGGCATCAGGTGGCCAAAGTATTGGAGCTTCAGCTTCAACATCAGTCTTTCCAGTGAATATTCAGGGTCATCTTATTAAAATACATCTCCAATACCAAGTATACTTGGCTTCTAGTGGGTTTACAACAATTACCTGGTGAAATAAATGAGTAAATATGTATTTTTAACAGGATGTTTATATAAAGTTCTTGGAAGTATACTACAACACTAGCTTTGAGGCTTCTTTTGCATCCCATGCATGAAATATCTCTGTCATCTTGTCATCTACTATAACCTTACTTGCCATATCATTAGTTGTTTCCGAAACATAATGAAATTCTAAAGATAGCCACATTGCTGAGTAGCTGGCAGAATGTAGGCCTAATAATGATGTTGAACATTCTTTATAAAATTGATGGATCTCGTACAAAGCAAGGACTCAATCAAGGGCAGAATTCTCCAGGGTGAAATCCACCTCTAGGTTGCCATTTGCATTTCAAATATTTTCTGATTGATTTGATTCTCGATGAGATTTCCTTCCAGGTTAAATATTCCTATTACCCAGCTTGATTTCCTTACTGATAGTGAAGTGGAGAATATAGTGTCATTTCTTAGTCAATACAAAAGTATAAGGCAATAAAACTGAAGAGGACAGTATAAGGCCTTGTGAATACTAAATTTGGACCATGACCTTGCTGAAGTTTCTTGACACATTGCAGCAAAAAATACATCTACTCCTTAGAGTACATAGTAAATAGTAAAATCTACTTGTCTTTATCTTAGAATTGACATTTCTATATCATATAATTTTCAATTATACAATGTAACTGTTAGAATAATACTTTAAGATTTTTTCTAATATTAAATCAGTCAAGTAAATTATTACTATGTCAGTTTTACTGACAAGGCAGACAAAATTCAGGGAACTAAGGCAATTTGATCAGTGTCCCTTTCATATTACAGTACAATTCTTCTGCTTTTGATAGTATTATTTATCCAATTGTATCAAATCTGAGGCTTTTCAAAAGTTTTTGAAATAAAAAAGTTTATGCCAAAAAATCAGCTTTCTGAACAGAAAGGATATGCAAGAACTTACAAGTGATTTTAGTGTATTTTTTCTTTGTTGTACAAAGCAATGACATAAGAAAACTGGAATATTAGCCCAAGGTAACCAAGATGGTAATTCAGTGAGGGTGCTCCTATTTTACTGCTTCTATTCTCTTAAAGAACAGTAAGGAAAGAAATCTGAAAGAAAAAAAAAAGAGAGAGAGCAGGAAGAAGAGAGAGAATGAGAAAAACAATTGGAGGGAAATGCCCTTGTTACTGTAATTACTTAATACCATTTGGCACATACATGGCTAAATTTGGCATTTTGTGTGATGTGCTATCGGCTTCAGTTGCATCGAACTGTTTGCGACCCCATGGACTATAGCCTGCCAGACTCCTCAGTCCATAGCATTCTCCAGGCAAGAATACTGGAGTGGGTTGCCGTGTCCTCCTCCAGGGGATCTTCCAGATCCAGGGACTGAACCCACATCTCTTACTGTATGTCTGCTGCATTGGCAGAAAAGCAGATTCTTTACCACTAGAGCCACCTGTGAAGCCCAAATTCAGCATATATCAGGTTAAATTTGATTTTTATTATTTCTAATGCTGCTAAGTCACTTCAATTGTGTCCAACTCTGGCGACCCCATAGACGGCAGCCCACCAGGCTCTTCTGTCCCTGGGATTTTCTAGACAAGAATACTGGAGTGGGTATTTACTTCTAATAATACCTAAAAAATAACCTTGAGTCTTTCTATTTTGTTTCCCTTTATGGTGAAATATCAGGAACAAGAAATGGGTTATAAACTGCTCTTGCCTTTCTGTTTGGAGCTAGTTCTAACTTTTTCAGCCCAGTTCTTTCATTAATAAACAACTGTCAAAGTTCCATCAGTAGGGCATGCCTTTTTATTGTTTTATCTGATAATGTGGTAGATTGTGATGAGACAATATACTCTAAAACTACGGAGCCCTGCTGTTTATTGATTTCAAATTCCACATCTGCTAAGAATAAGCACATAATACGATGAGAAGCTTATATATTACTCATTTAGAATAGGGATGATAATACTTCATAAGGATTTGTGTTTTAGTCTAAAAGTATATAAACTTAGCTTCTAGTAAAGTGTTTTGTACAATATATGCTCTCAATAGAGACAATAATCATAATTGTCATTATTTTATTGGTATCTATTTTAATTGTCATTCATGTTGTATATAGTTGTTCAACATATATCTCTTTCTTAGATAAACAGACTTTTTTTCTGTTTGACACAATGCATACCAATGAAATCCTGTGAATAAGACTGCATTGTTAATATCTGTGCAATTTAAGTAAGAAATTAATACGTATAAAGTTGTGTTATTAAATATGTAGGTTTTTGGATTTCTCCTATTGGAATGATAGTTTTTCTTCTGATTTTACAATGACATTTAAGGAGTAATAACATATTTTAGGAATTTCCATTGAAGTGATGACTTCACTTGTACTCCATACTATGGTTCATACTCAGTACTTTTTATTACAAAGGTTCTATCATTTTTACCTAAGAAATGTCCCTTGGTTATGGTCTCATGTTTGCATAGGGCACTTTGTCCCCTTTAAACAGTTATGTGATATAGAGCAGGGTTATCTTTTTTAAGCCTCAATTTTCTTATTGGAAAAATATGGATAATAATAGTGTCCAGACTTCTTGTGAATCCAATGAGAAAAAGCTCATAGTACAAGTGTTTAAAAGATAGGAAGTGTCCAATAAATATTACATATTCCTTTACTAATCACATTCTCTTCTATTTTATATACCTTTTCCCTATGAATATTAAAGTTTCTACTGAAAAATCAACTGGTTTAACAGCTGTGAAACACTTACTAATTCCTATTCTTTACTAACCAAATATAAATGGCCATTCCTTTTGGGGGGAAAGACAAAGAAAAGAAGTTTTTTTTTTATTGTCAATTTCATTAGGTTTTGCAAGCTAAATCCAAGCTTTATTTGGATAGGATAGCATTTAAGCCTAGCATTATATGCACTTTCTAGAATGTTTCTTTCTTTATTTCATTGCAGATGAGGCAAGATTGTTAAGACCTTTTAGCGCAGCTAGAATTTATGCTTACCTTACTTATTTTTGTTAAGAAAAGTCAAGAATGTCATACTTAATAGAAAAAATTCATACCTAGTAGAAAAAATTCAGATATTTGTTTTAGCAATCAAATTTGAAGTAATTTGAACTAAAGAAATTAAGACAATAAACAAATTATCTATGTTAATAATTTGGCGGCAAATATATTATTTCTAATCTGTAGCTTTTTAGATTTTATATATATAAAATAGTTGATAAATTAAAATACTTAATAGAAAAATCACCCTGTGTTTTTTGCAGAAATAAAAGCAAATGAGAATTATTTATCATGAGAATTGTATGTTCCATAAAATTAAACAATAAATGTCAAATATTCTTAACCTATTTTTACACATGTGCCTAATACTTACTATTTTCTAATATTATATAGTTGCTTTTAAATCATGCTAATTTTGTGAGATCATTTCAGTCCATGGCTTTTTAAATGGTTATTTGTTTTCTTCAATGGCTATAGCTTTTGTTTTAATACATAAAACAAAAATGATTGATGCCAAAATAAATGTTATTTTTCCTACTCACAAACACAGTGAATAACCAATATAGAGATTAAACTTTGAATAAGTAAAGAAAATAAGACAATAGCATTCACAGCAAATAATTGTTTCTATGTATATTTAACTAATTGCTTTTAGAATTCAAGTAATTCCAAAAAGAAAAAATACTTGATCTTTTACTAAACCCTATTCTCTATTTTGTTTTAAAATCTTACTCCTAATTTATTTATTAATTAAGAGAAAAGACATGGTACAATTTTACCACCTATCTTCCTTCAAGTCAACCAATCTCAAGGGCAAATGAATATTTTTACACATATTAGCTGTCATATTGAAGCCTTCAGATTTTAGTTACTAGGTTCCAATTTAAATCTTTAAGCATAGTAACTCTGATGATAGGGCCCAAACATCTTTTTTCTCTCAAATTCTGATAAGCCACAGTTATAGTAACTGCTTTCATTTCAGTATTTGTGTAACATTGCTGTATGTACATTTTTCTTTTGAGAATGCTCATATTAAGCTTCAAGATTTTTGCAGGTGCAAGAGTCCAGCACATAAGAAGCCTCAACAACAATGACAAAAACAACAAAATAAATTGATTTCATTGTCTTTTATATCATCTGCTTTTCAGTTTGAAAGCTGTAGCACATTTTACTTGTATATCACTCCTCTCCAATAAAAATTTTCTAAGTATAAATCTTATATGTAGAACGTCCCAATCCACTTTTATATTGTAAAGCCCGTTCATAGATCAGTTTTAGTGTTAGTGGAAACCACCCCAGAGCAATTCAAGAAAAACTTATAACTGAGTTAATCACAAAAATTTACCAAAAATGTGTCCATCAATATTAAAAGATTGTAATTGCCAGACCCTTTAGTGCCTGATGGATGTTCTGCTAAGGAACGCTGATAGGTATTAGAGAACAAATCCACTTAGAAATTGGAACCATGCCCTTGCCCCACTTCCCTCCATATTCTCCCATCTGAGTTTTATTTTTATCCTATTGTCAGCTAAAAATAACTCAAAAGAAGATCATTTGCATATTTTAAGATAGACACGTTTATGCACATGATAGCATTTCTGTTTATGGACATACTGTCTTTATTTTTTATAATTTCTTAATGATGTTTATTATATTTAACTGAGAAAGAAATCGTACCTTGAGGACAGTGAACAGGTAGAAGACATTCTCCAGTATCATTTAAAAATTTGGCTTCTGAAGTCAGACTAACTGGGTGTAAACCTTGGTTCTGCACTCTAATGTCTGCATTATTGAAAAAGTTACCTAATCTTCCTAAACTTTAGTTTTTTCACCTCTAAAGTATTTAAGAACAATAATGACACTTTACTGATTGGGTTGTTAGTAGAATTAAATGAATTATACATGTTAAGTCCTTGTCCTTGGCCATTGCTCAGAAATGCTAGTTTATCAGTACAGTGAAGGAAACTGGAAGATTGCTGATGATGTATGTAATGATACATGGTTTTAATTTAAATGCTAGGTAAAATGACATGTGTAGTCTACATTTTGTAACCTTTTTAAAAAGTAACTCTTTGAAAACAACTTTCTTTCACTCTTTCAAAGAAGATACATAAAACAATTTGCTCTATTCAGTTTGTGTGTGTTATATGTGTGTGTGTATGTGTGTGTGTGTGTGTGTGTGTATATATATATGAAATCACTTTTTTGATATTGCAGCTTTTATGCATACCACAAATATTAGAGTTTTTGTTATTTTTTAAATTGGTATGGTCCTCTTGATTCCCAAATTACTTGGAGACTCAAAACATTACAATATTTGTGTGAGATCCTCTGGTTTCTTTTTCGTGTATGTGTATTAAACAGATGAGCTATATAAAGAACGCCTGGTGGATTAAAACAGATTGATTGGTATATTGATGAAACTATGTATGTATGTATATATCTATCTATCTATCTATCTATAGCTACCTACCTACCTGTGTACCTGGTTATTAACCTACTAGGGATGTATGCAACAGAATCTGTTCATGGGTGCCACCACTACACAGTTTGAGCAATTCAAAGTCTGTTCAGTTTTGTGTCTGTTTATTTCCCCTTTGTATTCCTAGCACCCAACACAATGTCTGGAATATATTAAGTTAGTGAATAAATGAATGAATTCTAGTTATGTGTCTGTAATCCAGCAATTTGTGTACTTTAATATGCTGTTTAAAAAATAATTTATACAAGACTGAAGCCTACATTTATGAATATAGTTTAATAATAGCTTAAATGAAGAAGTTAATACTTTCCTTGTCTTGATACTTAATTATCATATGCTTTAGGGTAAATCTGGTTTGTAGTAATTCAAAATAATTAAGCTGTTCCTGTTCCATTAACCTGTATGATGTATTATATTATTAGATATTCAATTATATTATTGAATGTGCCATATATTGTGTATATTATTAATAAAAGAACAGTTGTTTTCCTGTGGTACCATACCACTCTCCTCTAATGATTTTTTAAACTAAAATTTAGATAATGTTAGATTTCTATGCAGTTGTCAGAAATAATAGAGATCCTGTATATCCTTTACACAATTCCCTCCAATGGCATTTTCTTGTATAACTATAGCACAATATCACAACCTGAATATTGACGTTGATATATTCAACAAACCTTATTCAGATTTCATTAATTTTACATATGCTCTTTTGTGGGTGTATGTTTGTTTTGTTTATATAGTTCTATGTAGATTTGATCACCACCACCAGAGGCAAACCGCAATGCAATTCCGTCACAAAGATCCCTCTTTTGAATGTTTTATAGTCATAGTGATTTCCTTCCATCTCCTCCCCCTACAACGTTTGGTAACTAGTAATCTGTTTTCCAACTTTGCAATTCTGTCATTTCAAGAATGTTACCTAAGTAGATGCTATTGTACTTTTTTACTCATCATAATTGCTTTCAGATACACCTAAGATATCCTATGTATCAGCATTCCTTTTTTATTGCTGAGCAATATTCCATGGTATGAATTTGGTTTAATGGTTCACCTGTTGAAGGACCTTAGGTTTGTTTGTAGTCTTTGTTTCTGACAAAGAAAACTCCTGTGAACATCCATGTTCAAATTTGTATGTGAACACAAGTTGTCATTTCACTGGAATAAATATGCAAGAGTACAGTTACTGGGTCATGGTAAGCATATATTTATTTTTTCAAAAAAATGTCATCTTTCCAGAGTGGCTGTACCATTTTACATTTCTACCAGAAGTGTATGTGTAATTCATTTTCTTTCTTTTTTTTTTTTTTAAGAATCTTCCCAGCATTTGGTGCTATCATATTATTTTTATATTAGCTAATTTGATAGGTATTTCATTGTGGTTTTAATTTGCATTTCTTTAATGGTTAATGATGCTCAACATCTTTTCCTGTGCCATCTGATATCCTCTTTACTGAAATGTTTTTTTGCCCATTTTGTAACTGGATTTTTTTCTTCTTCCCCCCCCCCCAGTTTTAAGAGTTTTTCATATATTCCAGATACTAGTACTTTGTGATATATAGGCCAAGCAAATATATTCTTCTAGTTTGCAGCTGTCTTTTCATTCTCTTCACGATGTCTCTCACAGCACATCAAAATAATGAATTTTGAGTAGATTTATTATTTAGATACTAAAATGTCATGTTACTGCTTGAAGCAAGTTAACAAATAAATTATTTATGAAAAAAACAATTTAAAAGTATTTATTTTGCAGGTATTTAAAAATTAGCAATTTTTTAATCAAATTGAGATATCATTGATTTACAAATTTGCATTACTTTCAGATGTACAGCATAGATAATTTTTATATATTATATATACAGTATCTGTTCATGCTCAGCCATGTCTAATTCTTTGTGACCCGATGGACTGTACCTCATCAGGCTCTTCTGCCCATGGAATTTTCCAGGCAAGAATAGTGGAGTGAGTAGCCATTTGCTCCTCCAAAGGATCTTACTGACACAAGGATTGAACTCACATCTCCAGCATTGCAGACAGATTCTTTACCTGCTGAGCCATCAGGGAATTATACCTCATTTAAAAAGCAACAAGGATATATTGTATAGCACAGGGAATTATGAACCGGGCATTTTTAAGTTATTTTTTTAAAGCATGTAGACACGTAAAAGCCTCTCAAATATGAGGTCTGGAACTTTGAGATTGATATTGGTTGGCATCAAAACTAAAAGTTTGTGTCTATTTGTTCACAGGTTCTGTTGCCACTGCGTGTCGTGACCCAGGGGTTCCTATGAATGGAACTCGAAATGGGGATGGACGAGAACCTGGAGACACTGTGGTTTTTCAGTGTGACCCAGGATATGAACTTCAAGGAGAGGAAAGAATAACCTGCATTCAGGTAGAAAATCGATACTTCTGGCAGCCCAGCCCACCAGTTTGTATAGGTATGATTTTAGAACAATTAAAATTTTATGCAAGTGTGAAATGATGGTTAAAAACTGGTTTAAGTGTTATTAAGAACAGAATTCTGGAATAGGTTCTAGATCTCAGAGGTCTATGACCTTCCAAAAAATTCACAAAATTGTAAATCATTATTATTTTTCCCCTGAGGAGAGAGTGAGTCTATAATTTCATTATATTCTTAGTGTTTCTAACACTCTTTAAAAAAAATTAAGAATCAGAGTTCTTGAAAAACCTTCATCTTGCCTTATCTGCTATGTTGTTTTTCAGTCACTAAGTTGCGTCCAACTCTTTGTGACCCCATGGACTACAGCACACCAGGCTTCCCTGTCTTTCACTATTTCCTGGAGTTTGTTCAAACTCATGTCCATTGAGTCATTGATGCCATCCAACCATCTCATCCTCTGTCACCCTCTTCTCCTCCTGCCCTCAATCTTTCCAGAATCAGGGTCTTTTCCAGTGAGTAGACTCTTTGCATCAGGTGGCCAAAGTATGAGGTTGCCAAAGTATATATTATCTGCCAAACAAATGTAGTTATCCAATACTTTTAAAATTTATTTTTAATATAAATTTATTTATTTTAATTGCATGCTAATTACTTTGCAATATTGTAGTGGTTTTGCCATACATTGATATAGGTTACTTTTAAAATTTAAAGAACGGATTCAGACACTGTATTTGAAATGGGTCATATTGATCTTGCCTCTATAGTGGTTATTTATTCTAAGAAAGAAAGTTGTACCAGAATTTAAATTTGAGTCTTAGGGCTTTGATTTTTCCTTCAATCCAAGTATTCCAGATCAGTTTTTATTTTGATGATACAAGGATTTGCAACCACTTGGTACATACTTCCAATTCTCTGTCTTTTGTTTCCATGCTCTGTTCTTGAATCGCCAAGTCAAACTTTTGAAAATCAGACACACATCATTTCTTTACCAAGTGTGAGAAAAACTTTATACCACCTTTGGAATAAAAATAGTGAGAAAATATGCTATGTAACCTTAACAAAAAAAAAAAAAAAAGATCTCACCATTAAGGTTCTTAAATTCAAATAATTCAATCTCAAACCTGTGGTTCAAGTGCTTTTAAATTGGTGCCATCTAGGATATATAATACATTTTCACCAAAGTTTGTCCTGTCTACTGAAAACTTTATTTATATGCATATCCTTTGCTTTGGTACACTGTAAGCAACTTGAGAGAAGATTCCAATTCTTGTTCGTTGTATTTCTTCTAGCATGCAAATTTAGCACATTTAGGAGAGAAAGGCTTATTTTTGTTCACTTATATCTAACTCATAAATACATTTTCACTAATTGATTTCACAGTCACATGATAATAGGAAGAGTGTTTAGTACTTAAGCACTCAATTATTCAGATTAATTTTATCCATTTTATATTTCTTATGCATGAGATTGATACTCAAATTCATTAGTGTGTCCTACACATTGTTATAGGCTTTGAGGATTTAGCATTAAAATAATGTAGAAGAGTTCTCTGTTTTTGTGAACCTACTTTTAGTAAAGTGAAAACTAAACAGTCTGAATTTTTATATCACATATTTTACATTTTATAGTCTGGAATTAACAAAAAGCACTTAATATGGAAAATGAAACATATCTAAAGACTCAAACCAGCCAGGGTTTGACTTCTAGGTATTTCTAGACTTCTGTAGAAAATGGGGCAGATGATAATGACAAAGCTTATTGAAGAGGCTGAAAAAAAAAGCATAAAATAAGTGCGTACCTTGAGCCAGTTCAGATTTATCCATATTTTTCTTTACAGTTTATTATTTCCTTTTATGCCTATGTTGCTCACAATGCATGTATCACTGAAAGATTCTAAATCATCAAACATCTATTACTTCATATTTTATCATAACTTCACTCATAAATGCAGACAAAAAAATACAGGGAAAAATTGCTTTCAACTGAAACTGAAATTTTCATTTATTTGTTTACTACACAGGTTACCTAAAAAATGCCAATTAAACTAAAATGCAACATTCCAATTAATTGGAATCTGACTGAGCATCTTATACAGGGCATCTGTGTAAAGAGAAAATGACAGAACTTCAGAGACTTACTTGGAATTTCTTGATTTATTGTGATTTTTACACCTATTAAATGGGTGCTATTTATTAGAATTATCAAAAAGGCTATAGTATATCAAAAGTTATGTTGAGAATTCTGAAATATTGAACAGCTTTACACTGAAATTCTAGAAAACACAAAAATATAAAGCATGAAAGACTAAATAGTCAAGTTCAGTCGCTCAGTCGTGTCTGACTCTTTGTGACCCAATGAATCACAGGACACCAGGCCTCCCTGTCCATCACCAACTCCCAGAGTTTATCCAAACTCATGTCCATTGAGTCAGTGATACCATCCAGGCATCTCATCCTCTGTCGTCCCCTTCTCCTCCTGCCCCCAATCCTTCCCAGCATCAGGGTCTTTTCCAATGAGTCATAGGCTGTTATAAAATTCCACTTGTAGATAAGAGTTTAGTCAGCAGGTAATAATTTTAGGAGAAAAATGTTGAGCACTAAATTTTACTTAAATGGAGCAGGTTTTGAGAATTTTTTATAAGGATTTTGGTGCTGTGTATTATTTTTTCATAGGAAAAGGTCACTTGAGGACAGGTTATGCATTAGAGCTTCTCTGAAGAAAATAACCTTAAAAAAATGTCTGAAAAATTGCAAAGGCTGCAGAAAGCTTGATCTCCAAAACTGATAAGAAAGGAGTCTATGATTAGAAATACTATGCCAAAGATTAAACCCTCAACTTTTTAGAAACTTCATAAGTCACCATGGAGCATAAAGCATTTTGCTTGCATGTAGAAATAGTCAGCCTTATAGCAAATACCAAACAGAAGGACAGTCATCTATAAAAGAGTTAATAGAATTCATTCCAACAAAATTGACAATGTGAAGATTACTTTGACATTGCCAGAGGTAAGGTAACAGTACTCAATATGAAGGTAAATAACAAAAGTGTTAGTGTGGGTGGGTTGCTGAGAAAGACAGTAGACACAAATAAAACTGTATTGGGGAGGAAAATTAATAATATTATAAAATCATTATCAATAGTCACCCATATAACTGTCTCACAGAAATGACACTAAGAACAAATCATTAATGTCAGAATTTCATGGAACCTAAATAAAATTTTAATTCATTAATGTACTTAATTTAAAGAGAATCTTATGATTAGATACATAAAATAAAAATGTATTTTCCAAATGTTATTTAAAGTTTTATATATTTAAAGCAAAGATAATTTTCTTTACTGTTGATTTGTTTGGGATTTATACAGATGTCAGATAATGTCTCTGCTTGTCTCAATGGTTTTTTTTACAGATTTTCAGAATCTACTGCTGCAATGAAATTTATCAGAAAAACCTCAATAAGTAATTTAAATAATTGAATCAAAAGAATTTTAAAAGACTTTATGTTCAAATAGTAGTACAATCACAAAATATACTCAGCAAGTTCCTTAAAATATATGTAATTGATTTTCCTATATCTTATGTGATAAAGAATATACACTATAAATGTAGATGTAGATGTATCCTGTGCATAAAATTGCTAATGATAAAAGATCAATATTTCCTGTTAAAAATAAAACTGAAACAAACAAAATTGCTACCACAGTGCCCCCAAATTACAAATAATACCACTTTCTTAGAATGTGAAGAAAAACACAAAAACATTCTTGCCTTAATTCATACATATATGAATTTTCTATTAGACATATTTTTCTAATACTGTCCAAATTCACATTTGATTTCAAAAGTCCCAAAGACAAAATATGCCATTATTTTTATCAAAGCATGTAGCTACAAATTAGGTTGTCATTCAATCTAGTCATCATCAATCTTCACAAAGAATGCAAAGATCCAGTAACAATTCAGCAAACAGTTATAGAATGTGTAGTATATACTAAATCTCACATAGAAAATAACATATAAGACAGTTTTTAGTTTACAGATAAAAGAATGCAGACACCTGAAAGGAATATTTAAATAAAATATAGCAAGGAAGGTAATAGAGATAGGCAAAAGTTGCTATGGATACCAGGGTGTTCAGGAGAGAGCTGCCATAGAGCCCAGGTTGAAAATTTTTAGGAAAACTCCCTGGTGTGTGCTCAGTCACTCTGTCATTTCTGACTCTTTGTGACCCCACAGACTGCAGTGGCCAGGTGCCTCTGTTCATGGGATTTTCTAGGCAAGAATACTGTAGTGGATTACCATTTCCTTCTCCAGGATATCTTCCTGGCCCAGGGATTGAACCTGGGTCTCCTGCATTGTAAGCGGATGCTTTACCCTCTGAGCTACCAGGGAAGATATTTGGCTATCCGGTTAATAAGAACTAGTGATATAATGTGCAATATGATATGAAACACAACTATATCTTACATGAATATATGACAATTGTTAGATTAAATCTTAAGAGTTCTCATCACAAGAATTTTAGTTTTTTAATTTAATTTTGTATCTCTGTGATAAGACAGATGTTCACTCAGTTCATTGTGGTGATCATTTAAAAGCTTCAAAGGGTTATTACAGGATGGGGGCAGGGGCAGACTACTGTGATAGAAAAACATGTGACTGTAACATCTTCAAACATCTGAAGAATTAGGAAAAAGGGATTTTTCTCTTATAGAAAAGAGTACATAAAGTGAAAAAGAGCAAGGTGTGGGGAAGTGAGTTGAAAGGGTGGCCCAGAATGTTGTTCTCTGGGTCCAGCCTGTCCTTAGGTTGCATGTGGGTGCATGCTGGCTCAAGGCTGAGGGAGAACCAGAGTTTAAGAACTTAGAGAAAGGAGAGAAGCTTGAGCAAAGATTGGTTGCATACGGTTTATTGTATTGTGATTGATCTGTGAGTACAAGCAATTCAACTAATCATTTGAGTCAAAGAAAGGGAGTTTATAAGGTCTGTGTCAGAAAACTGAGGGGGCTTATTTTATCTAAGATAAGTGAACCTTATCTAGTTAGATGGTAAAGAGGGGTTATTCACTGTGAGCCCATATAGCCAAACACAGAAGGATGAGGGGATTTCTTAACCATTAGGTAAAATTCAACATTTTCAGTTGGAAAAAAAAAAAAGTGAAAGGAAATAGGTTAGAGGAAGCTTTGTTTTATTTTAGGATGAAAGAGACTTGAGTTCCTATGGGCAACAAGGAAGAAGCCAGAAATAAAGGAGATGAATGAACATAATTCTCAAAAAGAGAAACTGTGACCAAATTTAGGGTGTTATCCTAATTAATAGGAGGGGCTCATTACCCTCTGATTGTAGAGAAAAATACTCAGCATTAAAGTTTGAAGAGGGAGATCTAGAGAAAGGTGAGGTAGTCTGTTTAATCATTTGATGTGATATCACAAAAACATACAGGTGATAGGGTAAATAAATTAATGCTAAGCAAATAAATATTCTAAGCAGAGTAGGTCATCTACTGTTACAGCAACACTGAGGCCAAGGTTGCAGAAGGTCATTGGAAATGAAATAGCAGGCATCCATTATTTAGATGGTAAAGATTACCAAATTCTAATAATGATATTACATATCTAGGCTCAGACAAAGAACAGAAATCTGAAATGTTGCCAGAACCAAAATTCTCCTTTTAAAACTAATTTTGTGCTGGATTCCTGATAAAATTTACCTGAGAAAAACTTATTTCAAAGCTCAGATATGAGAAGAATGATGATATGTGCATGAGACATCATGACACCATGAGACTCCCAGTCTCCATCTCAGTCACTCTCTCTCAGGTGCACACATGTGTGTTTACATCCACACTGTCTCACTCCACCACCAGGACCCTCCATATCTCAATTGCTCTAAGTTTCCTAAGCTGCCAACTTTATATATTATTTTCTAATCAAGCTGTGTTTAACAGGCTCAAACACTAACCCCCTAAAGAATCTATTCTCTGAATATCTCTGACAATTTTTTGAGCCTCTCCATTGAAGTGTTACAGAAACCTTTGTCAGGCCATAACAATAACTGTAGTAACTGTCCATTTTCATCAACAAGTCAGGCAACTAGAATTTAAGAATATTCTAACATTCAGCTTGTGCTGTGCTGTGCTTAGTCGCTCAGGCGTGTCTGACTCTTTGTGACCCCCTGGACTCTAGCCCCATCGTGCTCCTCTGTCCATCTGGACTCTCCAGATAAGGATACTGAAATGGGTTGTTATGCCCTCACCAGGGGATCTTCCTGGTCCAGGGATCGAACCCAGGTCTCCTGCATTGCAGGCGGATTATTTACCAGCTAAGCTTCCAGGGAAGTCCTAACATTCAGTTTCGGAGTGTTTTATTATAAAGTTATGTCAGTTCTCAGTTATCCATTTTCACATGTTAACTATTATCAAAGCCTCTTCTTCCATAAATATAGGTATTGGGAACATTTGAAAATGAACCAAATACTTCATATTCTATTATCCCACATATTATTAGAGATTTTGCTTTGGTTTGTTTTGTTTCTTTTTTTCTCACTAACCTTCAGAGTTTTTCTTAGTAATTAGGAGGAAATCATTTTGACTCCTCTTCTTAATGTGTTTCTTTTATAAGAATCAAAATAGTAATAGCAAGGAAGAGAAGTATAAATGTAACTTTTTCTTGTCTTTTAAATCCAATAAAGGAGCTAAATTCATTCTATGTATGTATTTAGCATTTTAATGGTCGTTCTTGAAAGATCATGCAGTATTTAAGCATCTAGTACTATAAAAAATCAAGTTTGTACAAAAACCTCTGAAGTTTTTTGTTATATATTTTCTAAATACTCATAGATAATTAATTTTATTAATCATTTAAGGGGTTTTGTTTGTTTGTTTTAAATTACAGCACCCTGTGGAGGCAATTTAACAGGATCTTCAGGATTTATTCTTTCACCAAACTTCCCTCATCCATATCCTCATAGTAGGGACTGTGACTGGACCATCACCGTCAACACAGACTATGTTATCTCCTTGGCATTTATCAGGTAAGTTCCTATACCTTTCCACAACTTAAAAATTGTTTTGTTAATTTTGCATTAGCATTTGCACTAGGAAATATTTATTTTTACATAACATTTTATTTTATTTTATTTTTTTACCAATTTCAATACTAATATTTTGCAATAAGCAATTTAAAAATCTCTATATAACAGCTTAGATTCCAATGTAGTTCTGCAGGCTAATGAGTGAGCATCTCTCACCAGCTTCCAGTATAGAGGAATCATGTTAAAGTTTGAGTAGTTTATTGATTTTCATGAAACATTATCTCCTCATAACCTTTCTTCTCTCCCTGAACTTACCATCACTGTGTTTCCTAAACTTAAGATTAAAAGGTCATCATTTTGAGGAATGTTTTCTCCCATATGTGCACCATCAAAAACCTCTTTGAGGTGTCTGTGTAGCACCATTGTTGGGCTTGGGAAGATATATATATATATATATACCATGTATCATTCTTTCTGGTGATCTCATTAAGTCAAGCTGACAAGAATTTGATGGGTAATCTTCATATAATTTCTCAGTAGAACTTGTCTCCTGATAGAACTTTACATGAGGTGTTCAAAATTTACATTTGTTGTTTAGCAGTATCTGTTGAAAGGTTAGCTTAGTACTGACATAGTGGAGGATGCAGCTTCTTGTGTGGCAAAGAAATTGCTGAGTTTAAGCCCCAGCTCTGTTACTATCATTTGTTTTACCTTGGGTAGGTTAGTATTTAAATGAATAATATTATAATATGTAATATTATAATAATATTATTTGAGCCTCTGTTTCCTCATATGAAGTAATAGCTGTATCACAAAACCTTGCCTAATTCTTTTCCTTAAGATTCCAATGGGAATGTTAGGTATCAGCAACTTGAAGAGTTTCTACCTAGAAATGTTCCTAATCTTAGTGTTCAAGACTAATGTCTGCTGGCTCTTGTAACACAGCTATTCCTTCTGCTAGCATGTCACAGATGCTTAGTTTTTATGTAAATTTTTAAGCTGAACATTTTCTCTAATGTATGAAAGTGAAAGTCACTCAGTCATGTCTACTCTTTGCGGCCACATGGACTATACAGTCCATGGAATTCTCCAGGCCAGAATACTGGAGTGAGGAGCCTTTCTCTTCTCCAGGGATCTTCCCAACCCAGAGATCAAACCCAGATCTCCTGCACTACAGGCAGATTCTTTACTAGCTGAGCCAGAAGGGAAGCCAATATAAGAAACCCAGGTTAAAAAATAAATAAATAAAACTAGAGAAAAGATAATTCAAATTAATAAAAAATTTCAAAAGTATAAAAATACAGAATTTTTATTTCTATAATTTGTAGTAGTACATTGATAATTGTAACAACAAAGCAACGCTTGATGGCAATGTTAGTTATATGCCAAGACCCAGTTATAAGACAATTTTCTGAAGTAAATACTATTATTCTCATTTTTGCAGTAGAGGAAATGGCAGTATAAACATTATAATTGACAGAATGTATGATACAGGGTTTAGTTTACTAGTTAATAACTGAGTGGTAGAAGGTTGTGTTACATGAAGTGTGTGAGCAGAAGTTGATTTACTGTTGTATCATTGATTATGTGACCTAAGAGAGACTACTGACATATCAGGGCCTCATTGGGAAAATGGAAATGATAATCTCTTCCTTATACCACAGGATTATTGACAAAAAACAAGTTAATATTTATGAAACTATTTGTAAAAGATAGAATGTACTATCTTTCCAGGTTTTTAGGAAAAATAATCATTATAGTAATGTCTTCAGTTTTCTAAGTATGTGGGTTCTATAATCATTATAGAATGATTCTCATACTTTGAAGGTTGTTAAGGCAAGTTTATTATGCAAGTTTTGAAACATTTAAATATTGATTTGAATACTTTATGTGCTAAAATGTCTTTATTTACACACTGTTTAATTTTGGTGAAGAGTGTATTCGCTCAATCTTCCTACATTAAGTTCTAAAAGAAGAAAATATATTTGCTTTCAAGGAAAAGAATACCTAGTACAATGTGCAGTGCTTTGAGTAATTTAAATGCAGATTTTATCATTCCAACTTTTGTTTGAATCTGATATGTAGAGTTCAGTTTTAAAACAAGAATGCTCTTAAATTTTGAAATTCAAGTTAAATAGTATCATGGACAAAGCAAAAAGAGATGCAAAATATCTGGTTAAAAATTTTAAAATACAGTTAATGTCTTACACATTTTACTGATATAAAGTAACTTAAGGATATGTAGCTAATAAGGACACAAGCGTCTCTAACCTAAACTGATTGCAAATCCTGTATCCTTCATCAGCTTACAAACCGTTTGCCTTGCAGTCATTTGTATTCCCTAAAAACATAATGCCAACTTAGAAATACTTGAAAATATCAAGATGTCTTCTTTCTTTTTCAAGTGCTGATTTTATATGCATATTCAATGTGCTGTTGCCAGGGGATTTTTCAAATTGACTTATTTTGACAGAATCTGTTATTTTTAAAGATAATGATTGAATTAATATATAATTTATGAAACTCTTATGATTAAAACCTTAGTAATAACCGCTCCACTTTTTTCTTCCTTCCTTCCTTTCTTTCTTTTTCTTTTCTTTTAGTTTTAGCATAGAACCAAACTATGATTTCCTCTATATATATGATGGGCCAGACAGTAATAGTCCCTTGATTGGAAGTTTTCAAGACAGCAAATTACCGGAGAGGATAGAAAGCAGCTCAAATAACATGCATTTGGCTTTTCGGAGTGATGGATCTGTTAGTTACACTGGATTTCATTTAGAGTACAAAGGTAAATGTGAACATTTGATTTTAGCATTATGATTTAAATTGTGAATATTTTATACAAGAAGATAATGTTGTATTGGCCATTGTCGGCGGCTAGTTATATGTGCAATTCTTAAAGCAGACTACCTGCAATTCATCTCACAAAAGAGCACTCACTGTAGACTTTTCCTATGAGTGAGAAGGAAATTAGCATTTCCTAATTACTACCAAAGGAAATGTATCACACAAATAAATAAGCAATTAGGATACCACAGAAGCTGTCTGAGAACACAAAATATTTCTTAAAAAGCAAAGTCATTTTTGGAAGTGAAGTTTCACTTGATTATCAAATTTTCAGAGACTACTGTCACTTATAAAAATACTCAAAAGTATACAATTCACAAAATATTTTGACAATTATAATTCTGAAAATGTTTAAATAGGTCAACATTTAGAATAGGGTGAATATAATATGCTCTAAATCAAATCCCTTATGATTATTCAGTGGAAGTGAGAAATATCTTCAAGGGATTGGATCTGATAGAGTGCCTGAAGAACTATGGATGCAAGTTAGTGACATTGTGGAGGAGACAAGGATCAAGACCATCACCAAGAAAAAGAAATGCAAAAAAGCAAAATGGTTGTCTGAGGCCTCACAAATAGATGTGAAAAGAAGAAAAGCTAAAGGCAAAGGAGAAAGGGAAAGATATGCCCATTTGAATACAGAGTGCCTAAGAATAGCAAGGAGAGATAAGAAAGCCTTCCTCAGTAATCAAGGCAAAGAAATACAGGAAAACAATCGAATGGCAAAGACTAGAGACCTGTTCAAGAAAATTGAGACACCCAGGGAACATTTCATGCAAAGAGGAGCACAGTAAAGGACAGAAATAGTATGGACCTAACAGAAGCAGAGCATAAGACATTAAGAAGAGGTGACAAGAATACACAGAAGAACTATTTAAAAAAAAAAAAAAAAAAGATCTTCACAATCCGGAAAATCACAATGGTGTGATCACTCACCTAGAGCCAGACATCCTGGAATGTGAAGTCAAGTGATCACTCACCTAGAGCCAGAAATCCTGGAATGTGAAATCAGGTGGACCTTAGGAAGCATCTCTATGAACAAAGCTAGTGAAGGTGATGGAATTCTAGCTGAGCTATTTAAAATCTTAAGAGATGATGCTATGAAAGTGCTGCACTCAGTATGCCAGCAAATTTGAAAAACTCAGCACTGGCCACTGGACTGGAAAAAGTCACTTTCATTCCAATCCCAAAGAAAGGCAATGCAAAAGAATGTTCAAATTACCGCACAATTGCACTCATCTCACACTCTAGTAAAGTAGCACTCATAATTCTCCAAGCCAGGCTTCAACAGTACATGAACTGTGAACTTCCAGATGTTTGAGCTGGATTTAGAAAAGGCAGAGGAATCAGAGATCAAATTGCCAACATCTGTTGGATCTTTGAAAAAGCAAGAGAATTTCAGGAAAAACATCTACTTCTCTTTTGTTGACTACACCAAGCCTTTGTCTGTGTGGATAACAATAAACTGTGAAAAATTCTGAAAGAGTTGGGAATACCAGACCACCTGAGCTGCCTCTTGAGAAATCTGTATGTAAGTCAGGCAGCAACAGTTAGAACTGGACATGGATCAACAGACTGGTTCCAAATAGAAAAAGAAGTACGTCAAGGTTGTATATTGTCACCATGCTTATTTAACTTATAGGCAGAGTACCTCATGAGAAACACTGAGCTGGATGAAGCACAAGATGGAATCAAGACTTCCAGGCAACTTCCAGGAGAAATATCAATAACCTCAGATATGCAGATGACACTATCCTTATGGCCAAAAGTGAAGAGGAACTAAAGAACCTCTTGATGAAAGTGAAAGAGGAGAGTGAAAAAGTTGACTTAAAACTCAACATTCAGGAAACTAAGATCATGGCATCCATTCCCATCACTTCATGGCAAATAGATGGGGAAACGGGATACAGTGGCTGACTTTATTTTTATGGTCTCCAAAATTACCACAGATGGTGACTGCAGCCATGAAATGAAAAGACACTCCTTGGAAGAAACGTTATGACCACCTAGACAGCATATTAAAAAGCAGAGACATTCCTTTGCCAACAAGGGTTCATACAGTCAAAAGTGAAAGTGAACTTGAAGTCTCTCAGTTGTGTCCAACCCTTTGCGACCCCATGGACTATATAGCCCTCCAGGCTCCTCTGTCCATGGGATTTTCCAGGCAAGAATACTGGAGTGGGTTGCCATTTCCTTCCCCAAGAGATATTCCCCACCCAGGCACTGAACCTGGGTCTCCCACATTGTAGACAGATGCTTTACCATCTGAGCCATGGTTTTTCCAGTAGCTGTGTATGGATGTGAGAGTTGGACTATAAAGAAAGCTGAGCACCGAAGAATTGATGCTTTTGAACTGTGGTTTTGGAGAAGACCCTTGAGAGTCCCTTGGATGGCAAGGAGATACAACCAGTCCATTTTAAAGGAAATCAGTCCTGAATATTCATTTGGAGAACTAATACTAATGCTAAAACTCCAATACTTTGGTCACCTGATGAGAACACCTAACTCATTTGAAAAGACCCTGATGCTGGGAAAAATTGAAGGCGGGAGGAGAAGGGGACGATAGAAGTTGAAATGGTTGGATGGAATCACCGACTCAATGGACATGAGTTTGGGTAAGCTCTGGGAGTTGGTGATGGATAGGGAGGCCTGGCATGCTGCAGGCCTTGAGGTCACAAAGAATTGGACATGACTGAGCGACTGAACTAAACTGAATGTGATATGGTGATGAATATAATATTTTAGAACATTTCTGTCTGTATTTAAATGAATTAATATCAAAATATATATGGTTATTTCTTGGGCCTCCACAGGTAGCATTAGTGATAAAGAAACCCCCTGCAAATGCAGGAGATGTAAGAGAGGTGGGTTTGATCCCAGGGTCAGGAAGGGTACAGCAACCCACTCTAGTATTCTTGCATGGAGAATCCCATGAACAAAGCAGCCTGATAGGCTATGGTCCACAAGGTCACAAAGAGTCTGACATGACTGAAGGGACTTAGCATGCACGTGTATGGATATTTATATATATATATTTTTTTTAAGTTTTCTATTCAATGCTTATAAAGACAAATTAGATTTTAGTTGTTAACTTTAAAGTTAACTTTTATTTTTCAAAGCTTGAGTCCATAAAGGATACTGATAAAGGGGTCATTTGAGTTCTGTAAATGCATACTTTGAATTTATCACTTACTGCTTTAATTTTATTTTTTCCCCACTATAGAATATTGTTAGTAGATAAAATTTATACAGAATAGTAAAACAAACTTCAGAGTATTTGCTATCCAATTTGACAGACTTTTAACGTGGTGTTAGATTTCCTTCAGATCTTGTTATTCTTGTTTTAAGAAATATGCAATTGAAATTTCTAATTTGCACTGGGAAGAGGGTTTTTTTTTTTTTTTTTTTTTTTTTTTTAGGACTATCAAAAGAAGTCAGGCTGAAACCTCACCTTAAATACATCTTCAGCTAGAGACAAAATAAAATGTTGGGAGTAGTGGTTTGGGACTTGAAAGAAGAAAAAGGCAATCCACATTGATGGAAAAGTAAATGTTTGATAAATAAATGTTTCCTGGGCTGTGCAGAGACAAGGGGATAAAGAGTGGACTCTGTGCTCTAGGCCCTGCTGAGTTTCCCCCACTGCAACCTAGCCTATAATCATTGCAGATATCTTTGGTCATCAGTCAGTCAGTTCAGTAACTTAGTCATGCCCAATTATTTGTGACTTCATGGACTACAGCATGCCAGGCTTCCCTGGAGCTTACTCAAACTCACATCACATCCAACCATCTCATCCTCTGTCGTCCCCTTCTCCTGCCTTCAATCTTTCCCAGCATCAGTGTCTTTTCTAAGGAGTCAGTTTTTCACATCACGTGGCCAAAGTATTGGAGTTTCAGCTTTAGCATCAGTCCTTCCAATGAATATTCAGGACTGATATCCTTCAGGGTTGACTGGTTTGATCTCCTTGCAGTTGTAGGGACTCTCAAGAGTCTTCTCCAACACCACAGTTCAAAACATCAGTTCTTTGGTGCTCAGCCTTGTTTATGGTCCAGCTCTCACATCTACACATGACTACTGGAAAAACCATAGCTTTGACTAGAGGGACCTTAGTTGGCAAAGTAATGTCTCTGCTCTTTAATGTGCTGTCTAGGTTGGTCATAACCTTTCTTTCGAGGAGCAAGTGTCTTTTAATTTCATGGCTGCAGTCACCATCTGCAGTGGTTTTGCAGCCAAAAAAAAAATGAATAAAGTTTCTGACTGTTTCCATTGTTTCCCCATTTATTTGCCATGAAGTGATGGGACTGGATGCCATGATCTTAAGTTTTTTGAATGTTGAGTTTTAAGGCAGCTTTTTCACTCTCCTCTTTCACTTTCATTAAGAGGCTTTCTTCTTTGCTTTCTGCCATAAAGGCCCATCTTTGGTCACAGATGATTCTATTTTAGGTACATGCCTTTTAGCTAAAATCTTTGGTAGCCAAATGGGAGGTAAAAAGGCTTTCTGAGTTTCTGTTTCTTAAAAATAATCACCCTAGATCAATATGTATGCCAAAGAGACACATTTTGAGGAGGTAAATTTTGGTCTATGAGTCTCTCATTTTACAGAGCAAAGTAAGAAAATGGCCTTGTCAGTGGGAAAATATATGAACTATTTGGTACCAAACAGTAGGTGATTTTCTGGTGGCTCAGAAGAATCTCAGATTCTTTACCATACGGGAGAGCAATGAGGGAGACCTGGGTTTAAGCCCTGGGTTGGGAAGATCCTTTGGAAAAGATCTCCTGGAGAAGAGAATGGCTACCCACTCCAATAGTCTTTCCAGGAGAACTCCATGGATAGAGGGGCCTAGTGGGCTATAGTTCATAGGGTCGCTCACAACTGAAGTGCCTAACTCTTTCACTTTCAGTAAGAATTTAGGATGACCAGCTATTTATTAGGGTTGTATGAAAATGTTAGCTGCTCCAAACCAGAGGATCATGGGCAAACTTACACTTTGTGACTATGGGTTAGGAAGCATTGCTATTCTAGAGAGCTGAACTTAAGCAATGTGCCAAACTCTCCAACTGGAAGAGGCTCCCATGCCATACACAGGGACCCAACTAACTGGCTATCTGCACAAATCATGAGTAGTCAAGATTATTTTCAGACATTCCTGTTCCTGTCATGACAGTACCCTCCTAATTCTGAATTCAATGCTTATTTTTTCCATGTATGTATGCTTATACATATATTTTTAATCATGTACATTTCCTTCATTCTATTTTCATAAAACATATTTTCATCATGTACACGTTCTTATGAAAACTGTTTTTTTCCCATTGCATTGTTTCTGAGATATACCAATGATAAGCGACATGTAGACTTAGTTCACTGATTTCTTTATGATATTCTATCATATGACTGTCACAAGTAATTTGGAAATTTTTCTGATACTTAGGTTAAGTTTTCTGTTAGAATCATGATGATATAGCCATTCTTTTGAATGCTTTCTTGAACATATCTATTAGATTCTAAAATATCTGTATGTCTAAGAGTGGGAATACTAGATCAAAGGATATAAACCTCTTGAATCTAACTACATATCCCTTAATTACTCCCAGAAGAGGTTATACCAATTTATATTCTCAACAGCAGAGAAAGCATTTCAGAATCTCCACATTTTCTGAGTTATAACTGACAAAAACGTTATACTATTTTAGGTGTTTGTACGACATACATCATACATCATAGAGAACTTAATTTAATGAGTATATATATAAATTATTTAATAAATGTATGTAAGAAAAATTATTATTATATTAAGTCTATATTGCATCATCACCACTGTATATAGTTACAATTGTTTTTCTTGTAATGAGAACTTGTTAGGATCTATTCCCTTAGCAACTTTCAAATATAGAATACATATATTCTTAAATATAGTCACCATACTGTATATTACATTCCTTGAACATACTTATCTTATAACTGGAAGTTTGTACATTTCAGGGAGGAAAAATTTGTTTTCTGTTCTAGATTCTTCTAGCTGATCTAAGAATTAAATTGGTATGAGACAGATTAACAGGAGAAAACTATACAAGTTTAATAATGTGTACACATGGGAGGGACTTATGAAAACTGAAAATCTTTTCCTGAGAACTAATTATCTTTATGCAAGTTTTCAAATGTTTAGATATAAAAATGTTCACAGTACTCTTGCATTTTCTGTTGCTGTATTTTTTTATTAGAATTGCTTGGTTATTTTGTTAATATTACTTTCACATAATTTACTTATTCCCTTCTATTTTCTCTAGATTCACTTTTATTTTTAAATTAAAAAAGAAATAACTTACTGATTTTCATATTTTTTTTACTCTTCTAATATGAGCTTTTGAGAGCTGAGTATTTTCCTCAAAGCATCACTGTAGCTGCTTTGAAAATGTTGGGATATGTAGAGTTTTATTATTTTACAATTTTAAATTTGTTCTAATTGTACTGCCTTTTGATTTTTTTCTCTAATTAAGAGCTATTTACAAGTGCTTACAAGTCTTACAATAAATTTCAGTGTATACTTGGTTATGAATTTCTAGCTTACTTATACTGTGGTCAAATGTGTATGATTCCAGTTTTTGGTGTGTCTAAAGATTTTGTTTTGTAACCTCTTATATGGTTAGTTTTTAACCATATAAAGCACACACACACTCCCTGTGTGCTTGGAGAAAAGAAAGTCATCTAATTTATGGGTGCAGTTTTTTTTTTATATATATACTCATTAAATTAAGTTCTCTATTTATCTTTCTTGAATATGTATGCCCTTTGCCATTTTAAAAAAATCACTTGGTCTAGCAATTATTGAAATAGTTGGGGAAATCTATTACAGTTTTTTTGTAATTAATTAATGTTTCATTTTTTTCTTAAAATAGTGATCTTTTTTTTGCAACATTATCAGAACCCACTTTTGGGTACATATGTACATATTTTTAATCTTATTTTGAGCTTTCTACTCCTTTTGCTTTTTCTCTTGTACTATCACAAATTTCTTTTATCAAAGTCATATAATTACTTGATATTGTTGTTTTTTTATTTGCTTATTTATTTACTATGCACACTCCCATTTATGCCCCTCAATCCCTGTGCTGTGCTTAATCACTCAGTCATGTATGACTCTTTGCAGCCCCATGGACTGTAGCCTGCCAGGCTCCTTTGTTCATGGGGATTTTCCAGGAAGAGTACTGGAGTAGGTTGCCATGCCTTTCTCCAGAGGATCTTCCCAACCCAGGGATAGAACACTGTGATCAAACCCACTGCAGGCAGATATTTTTTGCCATCTGAGTCACCAGGGAAGCCCAAGAATACTAAAGTGAATAACCCATCCCTTCTCCGGGGATACTTCCCAACCCAGGAATAGAACCAGAGTCTTCTGCATTACAGGTGGAATCTTTACCATCTGAGCTACTTGGGAAGCCCCACTCAATCCCTACACATACACTAGAAAAACAAACTTATTAAGAGCAGGAACTCTGTTTACCACTATACAATGAACTTATTCGAATAATGCCTACATACATAGTAATGGTTTCATAATTACTTAGCTGATTTTGAGTTGCTGAAAGAGGTGTTTTATATTTTAAATCGACATGATTAGAATAATAACAGTACTGAAATCTAAGGAAACTTAGAGAAACATTCATGTCCTGTATTTTACCAGTGAGAACTTGGCTTTTTAGGAATATCTGCAAGGTGATAGCCTCATAAACAAGACTCAGTTAAAAAGAGATTGAGAACTGTAAGCAAGTCAGTAAAGCTAGGTTCTATTGTGAGTTTGTATTTAACAAAGCATTTCCAGAGATCCACAGGATAACAGATAAAGGAAGAATGCCACAAATACTACCATACTCAGGGCAAAGGATGTTAACTTGTTACAGCATTCTTTCTCATGGAAACTGGACTTGACTTCACAATCCTTTCTCTCATAACATTCCCTATAGTCATTGTTAAATCCATATCATTTAGCACTTGAGATAAAATCTACTCACCATATTTCAAACTAAATGTATTGCCCTTTCTATTTGCCATTTGGTCAATTTCCATGCCCCATTCTTTCTGAAAAGCTACAATTTATACCACCTCAGGAAAAGGGCCACTGGTGCATTTTTTAAAAGGACAATGTTAATTACCTATTATGTACTTTACTCCAAATACAGTTATTAGCTCTTTCAATACAGTATCTCTTTCCCATTAGCAAAAACACTGGTAAATGCAACAAAATGTTAACTAATAGCATTAACAGAGAGTTATTACTATACCTATTTTCAAATGATGAAATTGAGAATCAGATTGTTAAAGTGAATTGCATAAGATGGCATAAATTATCACTAAAAATAAAAGTAAAGGAAAATAAAAATATGAGTACAGGCAGAGATAAATACATAAGTATTTCAGGAACTACAATCCACCTTATACTCTGCAACTACTGCCTACCATCTTCAGTTACTACACCAGTGCCCACTTACGCACAGTTACTTGAGGTCTTATTTTTATACTCCAGATGGTATATCTTTACACTGTTAGTGCTAAGTTTATGATATTCCCCAAATACAACCTAATTAACTTTCTGGACTGGCTCTCAAAATTCTCAAACCACCCATAGAATTTCATCCTCCACTTCAGGGTCTCCAGGATCTGTCTTTTCTTATCAGTCATCCTACTTTGCATTCTATTTTAAAAATAATTGTAGCTCTTTAATTGCCTGGTTCCTTACAGCGGATAAAGTGGTCTTGTTTATTTCTGCCATAGCCAAGCAAACATGTCAGAATTTTCATGATAAACTGTGCACCTGCAAAAGGAATTGACATATAACTGGAGGTCCTGGATAGTAAAAACTATTTGTCTATCATTTGTAATCATGTTGTGTACTTTATTTTAAGCATGTTGATTTCTATTAGCTCTGAAAAAGTAAAGCTTTTAAGTCCCAACTCACTCTAAACACTAGTATTTATAGGCCTTTATTTAAAAAGCTATAGGTTCAGCACCTACTTCAGTAGAGCTCACACCGGAGTATAGTTGCTATTGCTTGTGTTCATACTGATCTCTTCATTTCCCTCTTGAAGATAGACACTGAAACGTATTTTTGTTTATTTGCAAATACAAAGGAGTTTTGCAAAGAAAGCAATTGAACAGTGCACAAATGCTGTAGTCCAACATCACAAATACACAGCTTGCAAGTAATAGGGACTCTGGAAGGAATACTACTTTTATTTACAAAAAGCAAATGTTATATGGTAAAAACCACCAAAATATTGTAAAGTAATTAGCATCCATTTAAAATTAAAAAAAAAAGAAAAGCAAAGATAGATATGCTGTAGTGTTGTCAGTTCAGTTCAGTCGCTCAGTGGTGTACGGCTCTTTGCGAGCCCATGAATCGAAGCATGCCAGGCCTCCCTGTCCATCACCAACTCTCAGAGTCTACCCAAACCCATGTCCATCGAGTCAGTGATACCATCCAGTCAGCTTATCCTCTGTCGTCCCCTTCTCCTCCTGCCCCCAATCCTTCCCAGCATCAGGGTCTTTTCTGGTGAGTCAACTCTTCACATGAGGTGGCCAAAGTATTGGAGTTTCAGCTTCAACATCAGTCCTTCCAATGAACACCCAGGACTGATCTCCTTTAGGATGGACTGGTTGGATTTCCTTGCAGTCCAAGGGACTCTCAAGAGTCTTCTCCAACACCACAGTTCAAAAGCATCAATTCTTTGGTGCTCAGCTTTCTTGACCATCGAACTCTCACATCCATACATGACTGCTGGAAAAACCATAGCCTTGAATAGACAGACATTTGTTGGCAAAGTAATGTCTCTGCTTTTCAATACACTATCTAAGTTGGTCATAGCTTTCCTTCCAAGGAGTCAGCATCTTTTGATTTCATGGCTGTAGTCACCATCTACAGTGATTTTGGAGCCCCCCAAAATAAAATCTGACATGGTTTCCACTGTTTCCCCATCTATTTCCTATGAAGTGATGGGACCAAATGCCATGATCTTAGTTTTCTGAATGTTGAGTTTTAAGTCAACTTTTTCACTCTCCTCCTTCGCTTTCATCAAGACGCCTTAAGTTCCTCTTCACCTTCTGCCATAAGGGTGGTGTCATCTTCATATCTGAGGTTATTGATATTTCTCTCACCAATCTTGATTCCAGCTTTTGCTTCATCCAGCCCAGCATTTCTCATGATGTACTCTGCATATAAGTTAAATAAGCATGGTGACAATATACAGCCTTGACGTACTTCTTTTCCTCTTTGTAACCAGTCTGTTGTTCCATGTCCAGTTCTAACTGTTGCTTCTTCACCTGCATACAGGTTTCTCAAGAGACAGGTCAAATGGTTTGGCATTCCCATCTCTTTTAGAATGTTCTACAATTTATTGTGATCCACAAAGTCAAAAGCTTTGGCATAATCAATAAAGCAGAAATAGATGTTTTTCTGGAACTCTCTTGCTTTTTTGATGATCCAGTGGATGTTGAAAATTTTATCTCTGGTTCCTCTGCCTTTTCTAAAACCAGCTTGAACATCTGGAAGTTCACGGTTCACGTATTGCTGAAGCCTGGCTTGGAGAATTTTGAGCATTACTTTACTAGCGTGTGAAATGAGTGCAATTGTGTGGTAGTTCAAGCATTCTTTGGCAATGCCTTTCTTTGGAATTGGAATGAAAACTGACCTTTTCCAGTCCTGTGGCCAGTGCTGAGTTTTTCAAATTTGCTGGCATATTGAGTACAGCACTTTCATAGCATAATCTTTCAGGATTTGAAATAGCTTGACTGGAATTCCATCACCTCCACTAGCTTTGTCTGTAATGATGATTTCTAAGGCCCACTTGACTTCACATTCCAAGATGTCTGGCTCTAGGTGAGTGATCACACCATCGTGATTATCTGGGTCATGAAGATCTTTTTTGTACAGTTCTTCTGTGTATTCTTTCCACCTCTTCCTAATATCTTCTGCTTCTGCTAGGTCCATACCATTTACGTCCTTTATCAAGCCCATCTTTGCATGAAGTGTTCCCTTGGTATATCTAATTTTCTTGAACAGATCTCTAGTCTTTCCCATTCTGTTGTTTTCCTCTGTTTCTTTGCATTGATCCTGGAGGAAGGCTTTCTTATCTCTCCTTGCTATTCTTTGGAACTCTGCATTCAGATGGGAATATCTTTCTTTTTCCCCTTTGCCTTTTGCTTCTCTTCTTTTCATAGCTATTTGTAAGGCCTCCTCAAACAGCCATTTTGCCTGTTTTCATTTCTTTTCCATGGGGATCGTCTTGACCCCTGTCTCCTGTACAATGTTACGAACCTCCATCCATAGTTCATCAAGCACTCTGTCTATCAGATCTAGTCCCTTAAATCTATTTCTCACTTTCACTGGATAATCATAAGGGATTTGATTTAGGTCATACCTGAATGGTCTAGTGGTTTTCCCTACTTTCTTCAATTTAAGTCTGAATTTGGCAATAAGGAATTCATGATCTGAGCCACAGTCAGTTCCTGGTCTTGTTTTTGCTGACTGTATAGAGCTTCTCCATCTTTGTTCAAAGAATATAATCAGTCTGATTTCAGTGTTGTAGACCATGTAAACTGGAATAAAGAAATAGATATTTGAAGATAAGGGGAGATGTTTTATTCACTTGAAAGCAATGTTCTCAAAGAGTTTAAATCAATATAGTTTCCAGTAGTCTTCCCTGAAGAATCCCCATGGACAGAGGAGCCTAGTAGGCTCCTGTTCATGGAGGGGCAGAGTCGGATATGACTGAATGACTAAACACAGCACAGTCTCCATTTATCTTAATGTAATTTCAATGAGATACAATATTAAATGTATACTTGATACACATTTCAGCTTAATGCTACCTTTTGCATTGTTTTGTATTAAGGCTTTTAAAAATTTTAATAAGTATAAATTAATAAGTATATTTCATATACTTATTAAGTATATAATAAGTTAATAAGTACATTTTAAAAAATTTTAACTATAATATTTAATAGGTGTAACTCATGGGAGTGACGTTTATATTATTTAAACAAAATATACTATTTACATGGAGAGAGTATAGATACAGGTTTGTACTTCTGAAGGGGACCTCCTGGCAGCTACTGTTTTATCTGATAGGCACCAAAAATTTACAGTGAAAGATTTATGAATGGCTGTTTATATATGGTATAAGTTAGCCACCTGCTTCAAGAACCTTAAAACATATTCCATTACTTTCTAAATTAACATATTAATTTAAGGTTAGACATATTTTTTATAGAGCAACCTATTATATTTCAGCTTTACTTTGACATATTTTGCAGCAATTGTTTAATTTCCAGTTGTTTAATCAAAAGTATTTTTGAAAATAAAAGAGATACGTTTGTGGTTTATATTTAATTTCAAAGAGCACATGGGGAATCTGACCCTATATGAACTATGGGTCTTCCAAAATGAGAGACTTTTGGGATGTACTATGATCTGAGGGGACTACAATGCATACACAGCTTGAAGGGAGTTTAGCTGTTAGTTGCTGAATTTATGCCAGCAGGTATATGCCCAACTCCACTATTCAGGAAATAAAAAGCAGCTGAATATTATATACTCTGGTGACATCTCAAAAATTAAAAATAACATATAACCAATTATCTACAGAACAACACTATTCTTAATAATGGTCCTTTTATGAATATACCTGTATGTGGGAATAAACTTTGAAGTTTGTTAAAGGCTAACCTTTAACAACAAAAGTATTATGGTTCTTATTAGCCCAGAAAACAAATGTATTTATAAACAAGCCATTAAGTATGAATTGAACAAACATTATTTAGTTATTGTCATGCCTGATACAAAGCATGATAGAAACTTTATAATGATATAGATATCGTGTTTATTATAATTTCATCTATATGTCTTCCTTAGTAAAATGAAAACAAAAAGCATAGTAAAGCTTTAATTTTACCTGTTGACTCTTCTTAAGGACACATATTTCAACTTTTTAATGTCAAGTTTTTTTATTATAATAGCATTTAAAATGCTTTAATTTCACCCGGAAATAATTCTGAAACAAATTTTGTGTAAGATTGAAAAAATAGTCCATTACTAAGACACAGGCTCTATTGCTTATGATCACGTCTTTCTTCCAGCAGACTGCTTCTCTCATGCTTAACTTAGAGAATATAAGGCAAGGGACTCTTACCTGGGATCTATTCAGTAGGCAAGTTGCTATTATTCATAAAATTTAATTATTCATAAAAGTGAATTATTCATACAAATAAATTATTTTATTAAATTAATTATTTATTAAAATACTATCAACTTGTCTGTCTCACATATTTTTTTCAAAAATTGAAATCATTTCTCCATCTGTTCCCTGGACCTTTATGTAAGCATTCTCCATATGTTCTCAAAATTTTCAGATGCATTTGCTATGGCAAACAGGGAAATAAACAAGTGCAGTATTATTCATAGAAAGCTATTCACTAAGAATTTAAAGCAGTATGTAAACATAATAAAGAGATAAGTGAATCCTCTCAAAATGAGTATAGCAATATAAAATCGTTGCAGAAGCAGTATTTTTGATTTATCAACCATGTTTCCCTTTACTCAAAAAGTAGGTTTGCATTATAGATTCACTAATATGTCACTGAAAATTTGGGGAAAACTTTAAAGAAGGAAAAAGCTAACTTTTCAAAAGATGGATGTTAGGCAATTAGACATGTCAAAGAGGTTAATCCTTCTAAATAATAATTTCAACCCTTCCTTTTCCCTCAAGGGATTTAGTTCAGTCTCATAAAGAGCATAAATGGTAGGTTGCTGTTACGCCTAAAAATTACTTTGCATTTTCTGCTTACTTAAGGAAAGGATTGATGTTTTTCTCTGAAAAATTAAGAAAACCAACCTCTGTACCACTAAAACCTCTTTCTTAGTAACCAAAGAATCTACTGGTTCTTTTCCTTATGTTATGTGGGATACAAATTTCTTACTCTGTGTGTATGTGCACATGTACATACCTTTGGAAGATCAAGTTATTTAGTTTTGGGTTGATGCTCAGAAATCAGGTTTTTGACTTACAGGTTCCAGTATAACTTCATCCCTTCATGTCTCTCATCCCCTTTTCACCTAGTCTGCCTGTTACCCCTCAATGCTCAGTTTTGATGTCAGTTCTTCAGGAAGGTTCTGAATGCTGCTCCTTATACAATGCACATCCCAACCACAAGTATTTACTTAATGTAATAATTTTCTTGATAGACTGTAAAAACCATGAAGGTTAGAATATTTTTTTATCACTATGGCTGTATTTCCAGTGTTACTTGGATAATGGGCTCTTAAGTAGTTTCTGGAAAGAAGGAAGGAAGAAAAGGGAGTTGGAATTTTTCATTTGGTATTCTATTAAAATCATTTAAATGTTAGTTTCCACCATTTCCTCTTTAGTTGAATTCAGAGAAATCTCGTGGAATATATTTCCTAAAGTGTAAATTTCTCATTATTTCCTGTAAGTGCTGAAGCACTTTGAACTCTGCAGACTTTAGCAAATGGAATAAAAATATTTTCTCTGTTAAAATTAATCATATTTTGATTAATTTATCATAATATAATTACTGTAATAGCCAAACACCAAGATATTCTTGACTTAAATTACAAAGATTCTATGAGTCATATCCAAAGATACACCTGAATTCCCATTAACATAAGATAAATTCTAATGTAACAAATCACATTTGTTATCATGAATTTGTGACAGCCCTTACATTGTACATCTCTAGTTATCTATAATAATAATAAAATGGAAATATTTACATGTTACTCAGATCTGGTAAACAAAAGTATTCTACCATTTATTTACCAAAATGGATGAACTAATATATTTCTATCATATTTTCAAATCATTCTCTCTTCTCTCTAGTTTACTATCCGGTTCCATAGAAAATAGTTATTTGTTGTGAATGGAATTTACTTTTTAATTTGCCTATTACTATTATCTTTGAAAGCTCTTGGCTTTGATATAGACTGTGTCCAAAAAGATCATGGATTGGATATTATAAAGATTTTGTTACTATTTTTAATGGGCAAACCTCTGCCAGATATGTGGGGAATGAGTAGAGGAGGTAGGTTAAGAGAAATGGCTTCAGGGTGGAGACACAGGATCTTTTACTTTCTTACTAGTGATTAACTGAAATCAGCATAGGCAGTAGTACTACATCTAAGTTCAGTAACATGAAATGGTGTGTACTTTATTTGGGGGAAGATCTTTTAAATAATGAAATATTAAATAAACAAGCTCTTCTTTTCCAAAATAATTCTTTTATAATACTTATGCATGGATGATAGCACATAATTTATAATAAACTCTGAAACCCTGTGTTTGACTATATATATTAGATAGTAATTTTTATGAGAAGACCAATGAAGAATTTTATCTTTTTCTAATCAATATGAATCAGCAAAACATCAGATATGGTTAAGGGCTACTTTGTACTTTTAGCTTTTAAACAGAGGCAGAAAGAGTGTTGGTGCTTTCTATTTATTTAGAGGCAGAGATGAAGATATACTGAAAGTTTCCTAGAATGCGCTGTTTTAAAATAATTCATTTTATATCAACATTAATTTACAGCAAAACTCCGAGAATCCTGCTTTGATCCAGGCAATATAATGAATGGCACCAGACTGGGAATGGATTATAAATTAGGGTCAACAGTCACCTATTACTGTGATGCTGGTTACATTCTTCAGGGATATTCAACACTCACCTGTATCATGGGAGATGATGGAAGACCTGGATGGAATAGAGTCTTACCAAGTTGTCATGGTAAGAAAATACTTTTGGCTGAGTTTTTATAATTAGAAAGAATCAATTAAAGCTGCTTCTGCTTTTTTTTTTAACAAATCAACTATTTAACACATGATCTATAAGTGTGGTGTAGGCAATGCAGATTTTATTGAGGGTTTTTTAACTGGTTTCTACAAAGAAATGATTTTGGAAAAGTGTTCATACTCCCAGGTGTCTCTAAAGCAACGTGCATGTTATAGTGGGCCAGCTCTCTGAGAGCAGGGATATTTTGTTCATTTTTTTATCCTCAGGATTTAAAGGAGTTCCTAAAACTTCAAATCTCTGGAAGTATTGACTGAGTAATGAGGAAGAAGCACATTGAAACTGTTATTTCAACAGAACTAGATAACTGCAATAACTAGGATATTATCAATAATCAGTGATAAATCTGAACCTAGGATATAGACATACATACATTTCTCCTAAGAACTAAGTTGTTTAAAAGGAGTGACCAAGTCAGAGCTACTGAGGCAGCTCCAAAAGCACAAGGAAGATTCAAGTGTACAAAAAGATGGAGAAATACTTAAAATTAGTTTCAGTAAAATAATATCAGATGAAAGTTGTCAGATCTGCTACAGCTATAGTTAGTACAAGACCAGTGCATCAAATTCAGAGTGCTAAAGGATCTGACAATGATCATGGCCAGGAAAATATCACATATCTTAGAAAAAGTCTTTAGGAAAAAATATATTCAAGAAGAGAATAAATATTTTTAAGATTAAGACAGTTAAAAGAGACACCTGAAACAGAAACACTGTCCTCATTTGGGGTAGGAAATTTGCTAAGCAGTTAACCACAGTAAGCAGCTCTTTCTAATGATTTTGAAGAGATGATCTAGCGGACAAAAGAAGGGAAACTGTGGCAGTCCCGAATTAACAATGAAGCAAGTTTTAATGAAAATGGTTCAGAAATTCATGAATATATATTTCTGGATAAATAGCTGAAGGATTTTATAAAATAAAGTATGTTTAATACTGTGATTTCAGTGGAACAAGAAAAACCAGCAACTCTGATCTGATGATTAAAAGTTTGGATTTTTGGTGTCTAATTCACATGGTTGTTTTTCTTAGTCATTTAATGTATTCACCTATGAGAATTATATATGTGTGATTTCTAACTAACACAAGTCATTTAACCTCTCAAAGCTTGTTCTTTGTGTTCATTCACTCAATCATGTCTGACTCTTTGTGACTTCATGGACTATAGCCTGCCAGACTCCTTTGTCTATGGGATTTTCCAGGCAAGAATACTGGAGTGAGTTGCCATTTTCTTCTCCTGGGGATCTTCCCCACCCAAGGATCAACCTGTGTCTCCTGAATCTCCGCATTGGCAGGGGGGCTCTTGATCACTGAGCCACTTGTGAGATTGTTGTGTCTCATGTCTAAAACAAGAATGCTTGAAATCCTTACTTCAAAATGTTGTAAGAAATTAATAAAAGGTAGATATCTACTAAATAGTCATTGATGCCTTAGAACTGTGGTGTTGGAGAAGACTCTTTAGAGTCCCTTGGACTGCAATGAGATTAAACCAGTACATCCTAAAGGAAATCAGTCCTGAATATTCATTGGAAGGTCTGATGCTGAAGCTGAAGCTCCAATACTTTGGCCACCTGATGCAAAGAACTGACTCCTTGGAAAAGACCCTGATGCTGGGAAAAATTGAAGGCAGGAGGAGAAAGGGACCACAGAGGATGAGATGGTTGGATGGCATCACCAACTTGATGGACATGAGTTTGAGCAAGCTCTGGGAGTTGGTGAAGGATAGGGAATCCTGGCGTTCTGCAGTCCATGTGGGCACAAAGATTCAGACATGACTGAACTGACTGAACTGACTTGAGGTAATGATTTCATCTATTACAAGATAAAGGAAATAAAAAGGGAAGCAATTACTTTGGATTTAATCCTACCAAAGATAAAAAAAATTAATGACATGAATTTTTATGGAAAATGAAGAGAAAGAGTGATTTATTATCTTAGAATTTATAGCCATACAAAGGGGAAATCCGTTTATAGGCAGAAAAGCATACTAAACTTAGAAAAGCACTTTTCAAAATTTGCTGTCAGTAATCATTAAGAAACCATGGAAAATTTGCATGGAAAATCAGACATAGGAAAACCGAAAATTTGATGGAGAAAACTCAAAGGCCACAGAAAACTATAGATCAAAAAGCTAAGTGTTAATCACTGGAATAAATGACTAAATAGGTGTATTTCAGTGACTTAGATGGGAAAGGCTAGAGTACCAAAATATACACCATTCACAAAGAATATGCTCACCTAAGATAATCCTGTTTATTTTCAACATTTCCAGTGTTTCATGGGTCAATTATATCCTGATTAAAGTATTTAATATATTTGATTGAACAGTCATATATACAGACAATTTGGAGATAAGAACAGACCTGACTTCATGTTCTCTTGCTCTTTATGTATAACTTGAGGCAAGCTGAGCCTTAATTTTTAACTCTAAAGCCAGATAACAGTGGTTAATTCAATAGGTTATTGTGAAGATTCAGTTATTAATCACAACACATAGTAAATCAGACCTAGTAAAGTTCCCAACAAATACTGGCATATTAATTCTTGTGATTTTTAACAGTGTTCCAAAAACATGCATAGCATTGGAAATCATGCATTGCACTTTGCATTGTATGTTATGTTTTAGATGAACTAATACCTTTTTTGTCATTTTAATATTAATTAAATGTAACTGATATTTTATATGAATGCACATTCACTTGTTCCTGAAAATAACACACGAATTGAGTATTTTAAAATTACTTTAGAGAGAATAATTTTTACCATCATTTAAGTTGGATAACAGCATCCACTGATCATAGAAAAAGCAAGAGAATTTAAAAAAAAAATTATCATTTTAATTGACTTGCTAAAGCCTTTATTGTACGGATAACAACAAATTGGAAATTCTTGAAGAGATGGGAATACCACACCCTACACCCTACCCCGCACTTGTCTCCTGAGAAACCTGTATGCAGGATAAGAAGCGACAGTTAGCCCCAGACATGGAAAAACAAACTGGCTAAAAATTGGGAAAGGAGTCTGTCAAGGATGCATATTGTCACCTTACTTATTTAACTTAGAAGCAGAGTACATCAAATACGTCATGTGAAATGTTGGGCTGGATGACTCACAAGCTGGAATCAAGATTGCCAGGAGAAATAACAACCTCACATATGCAGAAGATACTGTTCTAATGACAGAAAGCAAAGAAAAACTAAAGAGTCTCTTGATGAAAGTGAAAGAGGAAACTTAAAAAGCTGGCTTAAAACTCAACATTCAAACAACTAAGATCATGTTATTCAATCCCATCATTTCATAGTGAATGGTGGAAAAGTGGAAACAGTGAAGATTTTATTTTCTTGGGCTCCAAAATCACTGAGGATGGTGACTGCAGTCGTGAAATTAAAAGACACTTGCTCCTTGGAAGAAAAGCTATGACAAACATAGACAGCATTAAAAAACAAAGACATCACTTTGCACTAAAAGATTCATACAGTAAAAGCTATGGTTTTTCTAGATGTCATGTACAGATGTGAGAATTGAACCATAAAGAAGGCTGAGTTCAAAGAATTAATGTTTTTGATTTGTTGTTCTGGAGAAGATGCTTGAGAATCCCTTGGACAGCAAGATCAAATGAGTCAATCCTAAAGGAAATCAACCCTGAATATTCATTGGAAGGACTGATCCTGAAGCTGAAGCTCCAATACTTTGGCTACCTCATTCAAGAGCCAACTCACTGTAAGAGATCCTGATGCTAGGAAGGATTCAGGGCAGGGAGAGAAGTGGGTGGCCGAGGACGAGATGGCAGATAGTATTTCTGATTCAGTGGACGAGAGTTTGAGCAAACTCCAGGAGATGATGAAGGACGGAGAAGCCTGGTGTGCTGCTTCTCTGTTGCAAAGAGTTGGACACAACTGAGCAACTGAACAACAACAAAGTTGAATATCACTAGACTTTTAGCTATAATACCAAGATATAAAAATCAATTTAAAGTTATTCAATGCATGCTTTAGCTAGTAGACAAAAAAACTTGATACATCCGTGTTAAAAATATGATGATAATGGATAGTTTCTTATATACTAGAGAGGAAAGGAAAATACAAATTTTAGAGCTAGATACTATTAACTCTAAACAATGATTTAAAAACAAGGAAAAAGCCTGAGTCAACTGTCAAACCTTGTTTATTTTGCACATCTAAGCATGAGATAATATTGTGTAATTTGCAAAGTTGTTGGGATAATAATGTTAAATAACTTACTTAAAACATTTAGTCGTATGGCTATTACTGTCATAAACTAAGAACTTAATACATTTTAGTTTCTTTATCAAATTTGCATGTATCTATTTGTTTTCCCTCGTGGTGATCATATACAGGACTGGCTGACATTCAGATTTAATAAGTTAATAACCTCAAAAGTCAAAATTAGTGTGTAAAGCATGTGCAATAGAGCTAGAATTGTTTGTTATTCAAAAGTATAAATTACTCTTAAGATAAATTTTGTATTTTCTAAGCAGAGTAAAATGTGCATACGATAACTAAGGAAGTAATACTCAGATCCTTGCAGTGTAAAGCAATGAAAATCAATGTTCATCTGCTTTACCCTTTTCTACTCTCCTATTCTTCAGCTGAGCTTTCTAATAATTTCTATTCCTAATTGCCCTGATGGCTCTCTCTGTATAACATGAAGCTCTGTTGTTTGATTTTCCAACGTTATATAATATCTATTGATTTTCCGATACAAAAAAATAAAAAGTTATGTCACATCCACAGCCTGTCTCTTCAGTGTTTCAGAGTTATGTTATTTTTGGTTATTCCAGTAGTCGCCTTTGTCACATGTAAATTTTTTATGCTTCTATTTGTCATTTCATCAGTGTTTGAGAATTAGGTTGCCAGTTTTTTCTGCTTTACACGCTCAGTCTTACTCTATAGTAGAAATCCTGACTAAAGTATCTGATAATTGGAGGCAGGAGATTTTGACTGACTGGTAGACTTTGTTGCAGAGTACATGAGTAGGGGGTTGGCTGTTAGACTATGATCCTTAAGTTCCAAAATAAGGAAAGATAGATCAGTTGATTGATTGATTGTAATGTTGATTTAGTCTCACCCTGGAGCAAGGTAAGTTCATGAAGTCTTGAGCTTCATATTACTCCTTTGCATGTAAGAGACATTAATTTATATAAGAAAGTTCTTAGTAAATATTTTCTTTACCTGATCTGAACCCTAAGAACTTAAAAGTGTGTCTATTTAGGAAAATATTTTTATCATGGTTCAGGATTAAGCATACATTTTAAATCTGAAGAAAATGTTTTTAAGAGCTTATTTCAAATCTGTTTGTTGACTCTGATGGCTACTCCATTTCTTCCAAGGGATTCTTGCCCACAGTGGTAGATATGATGGTCATTTGAGTTAAATTCACCCATTCCAATCCATTTTAGTTTGCTGCTGCTGCTTGTAAGTCGCTTCGGTTTTGTCCGACTCTGTGCGATCCCATAGACGGTAGCCCACCAGGCTCCTTTGTCCATGGGATTTTCCAGGCAAGAGTACTGGAGTGGGATGCCATTGCCTTCTCCACCATTTTAGTTTGCTGATTCCTAAAATGTCGATGTTCACTCTTGCCATCTCCTGTTTGACCACTTCCAATTTTCCTTGATTCATGAACCTAACATTCCAGGTTCCTATGCAGTATTGCTCTGTGACATTCAATTTGGCTATATCAAGGTCCACTAGAAGTGGACCACACTTTTGTAAAGTACAGCATTTCTTTCAACCTGATGGAGTCACAGGCCATATCTAGTAAATTATTGATTGAATACATACCATATTGCTCTTTTTTGACCTGTAAGCGTTCATCACTTTTGAAAGTACCTAACTTGCTCTCTGAGAAAAATTTATGTATTATATAATAATTTTCATTATAGAGTATATTTTATGGTAAATTATACATTACACAAGTGAAAATACAGAATTGAAATTGTGAGTAGTTTAAGGCTGTGTTGGGTGTAATATAAAGTGTCTAAGATATATGCACACATAAGTACCTCTTCCATGTAAATGATTTGAGAGCCTTCTGTCTCTCTCAGTGGAGGGTACCTCTATTTTCTTTTTTAGTCACTCCTCTTCCATCACACACACTTGGTCAACCCATTGGTAGGAAGTCCTTTTTATTGCTCTACAATCCTTAAAATGTAGTTTTGGTCTCATCCGTGATTTCCCTAGAAATACCACATCTGTTTATTTTATCACTACTTCATAGTTCACAGTATAGTTATAGCATGGACATATTTTACTTGTACAAATTAAATCATACAGATTCATTCAAAAGAGGATTAAAAAAGCAAACAGGAAAATAGGGAAAAAGAAAAATAACACAGTATTGAACTGTGTGGATGACTGCCACCTCAGTGAGGGTATGCTACAGACAGATAAACTCGTAGCAAAGATTTGCCACTGTGAAATGAATAGTAGATATGTTTTCCATTCCTTCAGTGAAACTCAGTATCGGTGTGGCTATCAGATTGTAAAAATCTTATCATTTAATATATTTCCAATATTTAAAGCTATATATCCTATACACATAGTGTCTCTAAATGTAAAGCAATACTAATTCCTGATAATCAGAGAAACAACAAATATTTCAATCCCAGAGAAAGGAAAAAAAAAAAAAAAGGCTTACATGGATTTACTGAAAGTGTGTATCTTCTTTTTTTCCCATTTTAAACAAGATGTTTATTTAAACAGGATGCTTGGCCTAAAGGGAAAACTATCTAGGATTCATTTCTTTTAATAGAAATGTATCCCTATTTAGGGTTTCCCACATGGAGCAGTGGTAAAGAATCTGCCTGCCAATGCAGGAGATCCAGGAGACACAGTTTCCTTCCCTGGATCCAGCAAATCCCCTGGAGAAGGCAATGGCAACCACTCCAGTATTCTTGCCTAGGAAATCCCATGGACAGAGGAGCCTTGGGGGCTATAGTCCATGGTGTGACAAAGAGTCTGATGTGACTGAGCACATACTCACTCACACACACACACACACATACCCCTACTTAAAGACAGACTGTCCTACATGTAACAGCTATGTACAAAAAAGTTATAAAATTTCCCTTGGTTTATGATGATAAATGAAAAACTTAAAAATTCTCCAACCAAACAAGGTATGCAAGGATTTTTATGATGCTCTTAAAAGAAAAAAAACAGTGAGAGCAAAATAACTGAAATTAAAAAAAATAACTTAATTAGCATGCCACTAGGGAAGAAAAAGGGGTATCTTCACAGAACCAATATTTTTCATCATTTTATCTCCATTTGATGTCAATAGAAGCATACCATTGGCAATTGAGTTTCAAAAATGCAGTATGCTTGTGCACATATATCAGTTACTTTAGGTACAATAAAGGAATGGGGAAGGGGAAAATGAAGAAATAGAGAAAACTGTAGCGTAGTAGTCAGGATATGGTGGAATCAAATTGTGATTTTCTAATTAAGAATATTTTCTTGGTCGGGAGAAACAGAATTCTGGAATAAAGTAGTAGGTTCCCTTTTAGTAGACAGTTCTGTCTGCTGCTGGAACACATCATTTGTACATTCATTCTCCATTTCCAACCATGAAAAATTCTTTCTAAAAATTGGTAATTTTGAAGGTAAAACAACTTTGGCATCTCTACAGGTGTATCTGCTTCATTGATTGGTTGACTGCCACGTCAAATCAGAATCTGATCTCCCTCATTGGGAAACCCTGTGTTCATAGTAGCTTTCATTAGTTGACTAAGTGGTGTGTGCGTCTTAAACTGCACTACAGAACCATCCTGCCTTTCCACTTTCAAGTCAGTATGATATTTGCTGTCAGTCGTGAGTTCTTTCTTGGGCTTTTTGTCATCGACCATGGCGAGCGCTGGAGTCTCCTTAACTGCTATTTCACAAAAGAGGTACCAGGTATGCCCTGTATGAGCACACAAGCAGCACTAGGAATGGCAGAAGCAGGAGAGGGTAGGCCTCGAATGTCTTGGATTTAAGTCAATTTCTGGGGTAATTTCAACTAAATGAAATGTCTGTGTTGTGCTGACAGTGGAACACCATTTTAGAAGAGCATGGTCTGGGCAAGCATAGTTCATTTAATCACCTAATAGACATTTATGGAGAACCTACTGTGTGTATCAGATATGTTCTATGAAGAGAAAAAGAAAAATCTAAGACTTCTGTGTTTAAAAAATCACTGGCTGTGGTAGGAACTTGTGGGGATGAGTGGAACTTGGAGTCTGTTGTAAACAGAGCCCAAATGGAAACTGTCGGGGGTCTGGTTTGCAATAGTTACAGTGGCGGAGAGGAGAGGCTGATAAGCTATAGGAAGACAGAAGCAACAAATCAGTGTATTGAATTCTAAGAGTCAGGGTAAAGTGTCAAGAATAATAGCGTTTTGCCTGAAAAAAGGATATATATGTATATATGCATGCATATATCACTTTGTCATACACCTGAAACTAACACAACACTTAAACTATACCTCAATAAAAGTGGTTAAAAAGAGAATAATGCCATTTTATAATACAGTAGGCCATTTCACATTTTTAGTCTTTAAAATTTTTCACTCTATATGTATATATAAAACAATTCTTTAGTGCTATGAAATCATAACTAATTACAGCAAAAATATAAATTTTAAAATTATTTTCAAAGCAATAGCACATTTTTGAATTAGCTAGTAATAGCACATTTTGTAAAGTATATCCTGAGGAACGTTGGTCCTGTGAGATGAAAAAGGGTGTCCATGATCAAATAAGTTTGTAAGGAGTATGACATTCCCCAAACCTTACTAAAGTCTCACTTAAGTCTCATAGCATAAAACCGTGTTCATTGTACTTAATCACAGAAACATTTATCCTCATATTACATGTGTTCTACAAAAATGCTATTAATAGAGATTTAAGGGTAGTCATAGGTATCATAAGTTGTAATCAAGAACAGGTGAGTTCTTATGCAGTGCATTGCAATGGACATCTGCTGTGTAAAAACACAGCCAGTTTGACAAGAGGCCAACAGATATGAGTCAAATGGCAAAAAAAAGCATAGAATAAAATAAGTCCTGCCTTGCTTTTATTCTACTGATTGTTCAGTAGAGCCAGAAAGTTAAAGGCTGACCTTTTTTGAACTAGCCGGTAAAATGAAATTAAAACAGGAAGAGAAAAGTGAATACAGAAAGCATCTAGGAATCAACTTTAGACGAATGAGTAAAGGTGGCCTGGCTTAGTCATTCTTCCATTTGGATTTATATAAACATACAACAAATTACATCTTTACCTCACAGCATAGTGAATTTCCCTGCTTAAGTTTCCTGCAGCATAACTTACTGCATAAAATAGTGTCAGTCATCACCGTATTCAATATAACCGACTATAAAACAGGCCATACTGTAAGTCCTGACCAGAAAAAATATAAAATTATTGCTTCCAGTACAAATAACAAAATCTAACATAACACTAGTTACCATAAAGAGCTGTGATTATACAGCAACCCTGTATATATTCATTATATACATAAATGTATACATTAATACATTTAATGAATATATAAATGTATACATTATATACATATATATATAACAAGTCATATTTTCATATTTTATAAATGAGATTTTTATCAAGTGCTGCCCCCAAATGTCCATTATACAAAATAAAATACACAAAACACATTGAGGCTATCAGATGCATGGTAATGTGGAATAGCAGAATGTTCATGACTAAGTCAAAAAGCAGGACTTGAGTTAGAAGTTCTCATTTCTATTCATTCTTTCCAAATGTAAAAATAAGAACATTTGTCATATTCATTCAAAGTATTGTCATTTTGGAGCACTTTAAAATCAAAAAGAAAATTAAGATAAAGCATGCTGCTTATTCTTTGAATGATTCTTTCATCAGTAATATTATTAGTTGAATAAAGTTGTCAGTGCCAAAATAAGAATATACCTGACTACTCTAATCTCAAACAATATGAGTGATGAAAGCAATACATCTTTGGTTATTATCATCACTGTCAGTTTGTGGTTGTTCTTGGAAATTCTAATTTTAATATGTATAATTCTATTTATTACCATTTTATAGACCATTAAAAGGAAAACAGGTAAAATATTCATTAGCCACCCAACTCAGTACAATTTACTGTTTGTTTTATATGTGTATGTGTTTTAAATATATTGTTGTATCTTTAAACTTTGGTCAGAAACCCATTAAAAGCTTCTTTTTGAAACTCATGACTTTTTTCAAGCCACCTAACACCACTCATTCTGTTCTTTAAAAGGAAAATCAGGCATTAATTCCAGTAAATTCCCAGCATAAAACCTATGTATTTTCATTTTTCTTCAGGACTTTTCTCAAGTAACAGAGGACTGTCACTAATGCTTTCTAAAGTTAATCACTCAGTTTTAGTTTTTGATTTTACAGTAGCTCAGCTGGTAAAGAATCTGCCTTCAATGCAGGAAACGCTGGTTCGATTCCTGGGTTGGGAAGATCCCCTGGAGAAGGGATAGGCTACCCAATCTAGTATTCTTGGGCTTCCTTGGTGGCTCAGATGGTGAAGAATCCGACTCCAATGAGGGAGTCCTGGGTTTGATTCCTGGGTTGGGAAGATCCCCTGGAGGAGGGCATGACAACCCACTCCGGTATTCTTGTCTAGAGAATCCACATGGACAGAGGAGCCTGGTGGGCTATAGCACATGGGGTTGCAAAGAAATGTAGATGACTGAGTGAATCAGCACAGCACAAGCCTCTTAAGTCAGTGTTCCAGATTTTCCCATTTTAATGACTATTTCCCCTATTAAATAAATCAGTAACAAAAATCCATTCAGTCTGCATCTTCCACCAGCTATTCCAAAGTTTCCCTTCTGTTCATTGTTAAGATTCTGATTAGTTTTGTATCTTCTTATAAACTGCTTATTCTTTATCCAACTACAGTCTAGCTACCCCTCTCTACTCTAGTTCAAGGGTTAGCAACTTTCTCTGCACAGAACCAGGTAATATTTTGGGCTTTGCTGGCCACATATGTCTCTGTGGCATATTCTGATTTAATTTTTCTTTTGTTCTGTAACTCTTTAAAAATTTGAAACTTCTCTTGGTACAGACTGGATTTGATTTCCTGGTTATAATTTGCAAAAAGCTACTCTTGTTAAAACTACTGTATCTATAATACCAAAAACTTCCTTTCTGATGTTTGAAGGGCATCCTCCCTACATAAATTCATGACAAATTAAATGATAAGCAGAAAGAAGTCAAGTCATCAGCTTTAATTTTTTTTTTCTTTTTTATTTTTTAGATTATGAAAGTATGGTAACACTTTTACAGAAGACTTGGAAAATACAGAACAAAGTTACACATAGTTCTACTGTATATTATGATTATTCTTTAAGTAGATAGATTAATTGATTTTTAGTTGGAGTTTCAATATCAAACTCTCAAACATTAGTAGAATGAATAAACAGAAAAGTTGAAGGATATAGTAGACATGAAAAGCACTCTGACCACAATATTAATATTGGTAGAAGCTGAGGAATAGTAATAGTGGGCTTCTTAAGCAGCTACAGGTGTCTCCCAACAACCACAGCCACCTCCTCAGTAGACTGACCCTTAAACAGGCTGTAGAGGAGACCAACAATAAAGTTTCTGTCCTGGGCTCACCAATCAAGAAGCTCCTGCATCTCCAGGGTGTAAGGGACGGGGCCAGCAGGCTGGCATGCCTGGGCAGCATCCCTCCTGGAGGAAACCAGAGTCTGGAGAAGCAGTTTCCTGATGCCTAATTCTCCAGACCTCCAAACCCCTTCAGACTCTTTTTTCATTTAGTACCACTTTGCAACACAACATTTTCTTTTCCCCTTTAGCCACAAACTTTACTGTTTTGAATATTTGTAACTATTATTATATACACAAATGTTAATTTCTTACAAAACTCTGTATTTCATATTGCTAGGTCACTTCACTCCATTTTATGCCACGTTTCCATCAAGAACTGTTTTCCCAAATCACAATCTGCCTGATTATGTGTTGTTGTTCAGTTGCTAAGTAGTGTCTGACTCTGTGATGTCATAGGCTGTAGCCCTCTAGTCTTAGCTGTCCATCAGAAATCCCAGGCAAGAATACTGGAGTGGGTTGCCATTTCCATCTCCAAACATTTTTTGAACACTTTCATTTAATTGAACTTTTCTCCTTCTTGGTTACCAATAGACTAAATTCTTTGTAGCCACCCTCTCAGCTTCCCAGGTGGCTCAGTGGTAAAGAATCCGCTGCCAATGCAGGAGACACAAGAAACTCAGGTTCTTGCCCTGGGCCATGAAAATCCCCTGGAGTAGGAAACGGCAACCCACTCCAGTATTCTTGCCCGGAAAATCCAATGGACAAAGGAGCCTAACGACTATAGTCCATGGGGTCACAAAAAGTCGAATGTGACTAGTTACACACAGCCACCCACTAATCCTACCTTGGCATTCTCCAGGCTTCCTCTCTGGCCATCTTTCTCATTCTACATAATCCCTGGAAGATCCCATTCATTTAAATAATATCAACTATCACATATTGCTTTGATAACTATAACCCCTTTGGTAGCCCAGATCTTTCTCTGTGTTCCAGAACTATAAATCCAATACATCCTCTTATCTTGTGAACAACAGAACCACTATCTACAAATTATCCAGAGATCAGTTTCACCCTCATCTTTTTAAGGAACACAGCACATTTGGGGCTGAGGTAGCAAAAATGACTGTCTCGATACACCATCAGCAACTCATGATTTAAATGTAAATCATAAGCAGATAAGAGATTGATGAGAGAATATTTTACTTAGATGAGTGGATGAATGTGTTTATGCAGCCATCCCTGTCCTGGTTATAAAAATACCTAATTTGATGGAAGCATAATCACAGCTGATTTTGAGTAAATTCAAAGCTTGGTGGTGAGTAAAACAATTTCCCACTTGTATGTGTAATTTCTCATCATTTTATCTTCACCCTTTTATCATAAATGAAAGCAGGCCATAATTATTACCTCTAGAGATAGATAGCACCACTGTAACTATATTACTTTGCTTCTGAGAAGAGTAAATCTGAATACTTAAAAAATTTCCTATGTGCACAATTTTTTATTTTTAAAATATTTGACAATGGGGGACCTTGTTAAAACATGTAAATAAATGATATACCTTAGAATCAATTAGTCATATTTTTATATCAATAAGATATTCATAGTATATATTTTTTCTCAATATTTTTTAATTTCAGCACCATGTGGAAGTCGTTCAACAGGTTCAGAAGGCACTGTTTTATCACCAAACTATCCAAAAAATTACAGTGTGGGACATAATTGTGTTTACTCTATAGCAGTTCCCAAGGAGTTTGGTAAGTAAGATTCATCTCATCATGTAGTATATCATTCTAAACATGCTTTATTTTCACTGTATGCTATTCAAAATGTTAGTTGTTTTTTAATGAAAATATTTACTACCCATAAAAGTACTTTACTCTAAAAATTATTTTTAGATGGTAGCTTTGTATTAATAAAATTTTGAGGTTATTTTTTGCATTCTGAATTTAAAGTCAAGTACACAGGTGAACAACAATATAAAAATGAAAACAGGATTGTTTTTAATTTTTAAAAATAAGTACATCCAGTAACCCTGCAAGTGCCTTCATATTGGAATTTCATAAAATGAGAAATTACCAGAGCATAAAGCAAAGTCTACTCTGCCAAATATGCATATATTCAAATATGGAGCTGTTATAATAATGACAAAATATGTGCAAAACAATTATATTAGTTTTATACTTTATAAACACATTTGCAGATAAAAAAATATTTTTATTTTAAGCACTTAGTTTCTACAACAGCATTGAATATAAAAAGACAGCAAAGGACATTTCGGCTCATCTTATCAACCTGACAATCTGTTCTACATTGGCACTGAGAAGACAATGTGTCCTTTGCTGACTTCACATCTCCCTGATCACAAGTCTTAGAAGTCACTTACCTGGCTTATAAAGGTTTTGGATCTGAAATCCAGCTGGATCTAACCCAGGTTAAGCTCTGTTTATGGATGGATAGGCAAAGGAAATTTAGTGAACAGCAAAGTGTGAGAGAGAGGCTGAAAGTTTTTTAGACTTCTACAATTTAGATTTACAGCGTTGTGTAACATGGTGAAGGATTTGCTAGGAAATGAATGTCTGGATCAGGATGATGGCGTATTTTAGCAGAAGGATATAGATTTTATCATATCAAGATTTTTGGATCACATCTTCACTTAATGTTTCTGCTGATAATAAAATAAGCTGATGCTTCCAGTCCAATTTCTTATTATGAGAATTTACCAATATATCCTCCTTTTCTCTATTCTGAAACAAGTCCAAGATCCACAACTTAGTAAAGAGAACATTATCATCAGAAGGGAAGTACTAAACCTTTTATTTTAACCTTGAAATAGAATTGATGATGCCAACATTAGCACAGTGTCTTTTTCTGCAACCTCTTACTCCTTAGCATGTTGATTGATTTATTCAGAGTTGAGCTCTTTGATTATGAAGAGAAGGACAGTTTAGAAAGAAAAACATCATCCATATAATCATGTTTATTGTATTGCCTTTTGTGCCCAGAAGAGTTTTCCCTTTCTAGTGGGCTTTGTAGTCCCCAGTCACCAAAAATATTACATGGTTACTGACAGAATCTTAGCAGTGCTAATCCAGAAGACCACATGGCTATCTAAGTCTCTTTGGAAGCCATTAATTTGTTCTATTAGATTCTATTCTTGGGATGCCATGCAGCCAAAGGATTGAACAATAAGAAAATCAGGCATTTCCTTTCCTGATACACACACATGTTGGTCACTGGGAGGTATTTTATAGTAGCCTATATATGTATGCATATTCAAAAAGAGAAGAAAAAATTTCTGATTGAAATTAAATTAATGGATTCCTAGTGAATGGAATTTTTATTTTAGCAGAGCTAATGTACGTAAAATTTAATTCTCTTAATATGAAAAACAATACAACCAATAATTGGTGATTTTTGTCACTAATTTTTTCAAACAAATCTTAGATTTTCTGTGGATAAAATCAGGTACACTTTGATTAATTAGTAAGGAAACTGATTTTATTTTTTATATAAATGTTGCATCATTCTTTATTTCAAACTGTATATGAAGTCAAATAGATTCTAATCTAATTTTAGCTTGTCACACATTAGCTATCTGTCTTTGGACAAATAAACATAACTTCTCTGAAACTCAGTTTCTTTATGTGTAAAGCAGGGATCATTATGTCTATGGCGCAGAGCTATTAGTAAATAAGACTATTATATATAATATATCATAGTCAATAATTCATACTATTGGGTTAAGAATGCCAGTTTTGGAGACAGATTTCCAGATTGAGAACACAATTCAATTTGCTCTTTTCCATTGGACTAATACATGAATTTTACATTTCGTATCTCTGAAATAGAGGTGATGTGTCTATTTCTTAGAGTTATTTTATAATTAAATATGTGTAAGTCAGTACTATAGTATGTAGTAAGTCACATACACACATGGATGCTCATACTTTATGTTCACATTCATAGGTACTCCTAACCCCAGAAGTTGAAATAAAATGACATGAATTACTCAGTAGCCATAGGGTCTTAAGAGTAACATGGCTAAAAATAAAACATTTATATTATATAATTAAAGCATGAAAACACATATTTTGTGCTTCACATCTCCAGTGAATATCTAATCACCTATTGATCACTTGAAATTTTCTGAAAACAAAATAGAAGAATTAAAAACTGTGGTCATAGATTTTTTTCCTATCCCTACATTTCCCTCTTTAATGTGAGACAATCAAACAACAGTTACTGGGTCTCTGCAAATCAATTTTTGTGTGTGTGTGTGTCTTCCTCTCTTTCTCACTTTGCCATAATTTCCTTCTGCTGCTTTTGTGTTGTGTTTTATGACTTTTGGTATCACTTCATAACATATCACTTTTCACATTTTTCCTATTTTCCTGTCATTTATCCCAAATTATAACTATTTCTTCATATCTTTTATATGCAGACTTTTAGCATTTAATTTTTAAATATTGTAGCATAATATCTGTCAATACACTCAATTAATTTATTGAGATTTCATGTTTTTACAAGGGTTAAACTTTTATAGTCATTATATAAGAAGAAAGCCACATATAATCAACATTACCCATGAAAATACCATGCCAGCCATAGAAGATCATCCATGTTGTTTTGTGTAAGCCATATTATCTCAGCAATTCTAACAGGACATTTTTTCCTCCAGTGTTAGAAAGATAGCAGTTGTTCAGATAATACCAGATGAGCTAGTTTGGTTTCTTATAGATCATTTACTACAAAATTGTTTTCATTTATTTATTTTTGCTCAGTGTAGATTTGAATTCATATGAATTAAATGTGAATGTAATATAACTCTACTGGTTGACTGAGTGAATACTGTTTTGTCAGTGAATTTCTGTCTTTAAGTTTTTCTAGATAAGAGCTATCAATTCATAATACTTTTATCAGCATTATTGATTTCATTTCAGCTTCATATAATAGGGTCATCTGGTAATATTAATTCTGCAGGATTCTAGTTCTAAATACTTATAAAATAAGATTTATGGGTCAGTTATTGATATTTTGCTGTCTTTCTTATAATTTCCCTTGGAATTTTTTTTTTTTAATTTAAAAATGTTCTATTTAGGACTTGCATGGTGATCCATTAGTTAAGACTCCATACTTCCTCTGTGGGGAGCATAGGTTCAGTCCCTAATCAGGGAACTAAGATCCTGCATGACACACAAAGGGCAGTCAAAAAAAAATACCATAGTTTATTTATTAATAAAATAAGTTTTATTTTTCCTTCATCTTTATGTTTAATAATAAGGTGTTTCCCCTTATGGTTTGCTTGCTATAGTCTTCATGGCAGACAATTTTATTTTATTTTGAATTTGGTATAGAATAGATATTTTAGAATATCTAAGAGATATTATTCTAAAATATCTAAGAGAACTGTTGAAATTGTTGGGGAAAATATTTTTATTAATATTATGTATTTATACCTGTAGTGTGGGGCCAAAGTCATTTTGGAAGGAGGAGGTCGTTAGTAAATTTGGAGAATAAATGTTGTGAACTTCTATTTCCATAACCTTGGCTGAGATAAAACAGCAAGGGGTAAGAGGTATAACCAAACCACCATACTGCTGCTGCTGCTGCTGCTAAGTCGCTTCAGTCGTATCCGACTCTGTGCGACCCCATAGACGGCAGCCCACCAGGCTCCCCCATCCCTGAGATTCTCCAGGCAAGAACACTGGAGTGGGTTGCCACTGCCTTCTCTGAAAGTACCATACAAGTCAGAGGCTAATGTTTGTTTTTGTCTGTTTATTCTTGGGATAGAAAGTAATGGAATTTTTAGCTTAAAGCCTAACAGAAATGTAGTAGAGAATGCAAAATTGAAGATTTTAGATGGACCAGTTGGTAAAGCAAGATGATTAAAGCAATCTAAGAAGATGGGATTTAAAAATCTAGAGGGCCTCTTCAAACTATAATGCAGGAGAAATAATTCATGATTAGTATCATTGTACCTCAATTAATTTCACATGAAACACTAACATTGGAAATTGTCATTGCTTCCTGATCTCCTTTCGCTCTTCCCCTTCTTCCATCACCGACTCTATATTCTGGGAAGTATCTGCAAAATAAATGTATTAATGTCCTAAGTCTGCCTTAACAAAGTACCACAAATTTAGTGGTTTAAAGCAACAGAAGTTTATTATTTCACAGTTCTGGAGTCTAGACCCCTGAAATCAAGGTATCAGTAGCATCACACTCCCTCTGCAGATCCTAGAGAAGAATCCTTCCTGATTCTTCCTAACTTTAGTGGCCCCAAGCAATCCCAGAAGTTCTGTGATTTGTAGCTACATCACCCAGGTGGCACTAGTGGTATAGAACCCCCTGCCAATGCAGGAGACACAAGAGACTTGGGTTCAACCCCTGGGTCAGGAAGATCACCTGGAGGAGGGCACAGCAACCCACTCTGGTATCATTTTGTATCTTTTGTTCTAGGGACACCAGTTGTAGGATTTAGCATCCACCCTAATCCATAATCTCATCTGAATCTTAGTTACATCTGCAGAGGTCCTCTTTCCAAATACAATGATATTCTGAGCTCCTGGGTGGGGTTGAATATTGAGGAGACTCTATTCAACACGCTACAGAGGATAGGCTATATTACCATGGTTTTATGTAGAAAATCCTAGCATGAATTACTCTATAAAGCATATATCAAATACTAACTGTATAGAATGTAAACTAACATTCAGATTTCTTGAAGAATTGCAACGTATAAATCACCTAGAGGAAATCCAGGATAGTCTGTGGTAACTTAACTTTGTGTTTAGCCTCCCAGATAGTCTCACCTCCTTAAAGACCCATACTGAACATATATTTGTTAAGATATAAAACTTGCTTTTTCCCAAGACTAGCTTTCGAAAGTGGCATCTTGAAAGTGTGCATGAAAAACTTTTCAGGTTTTCTTTCTTATATTTCCCAAATATCTGCCCTCTCTGTTATCTTTTGTTGCTGTGTAGACTGTTGGTTGCATAGATTTCAAATTCATGAATCCTTAAATCACACAAAGTTATTGTCAGTCTAGTATATTCTGTACAGGGGCATGGAGTTACCAAGACCTTTTGTGTATTTGCTGTGGGAAAAGATTAATGGACATGAGTGAGCAAACTCCAGAAGATTGTGAAGGACAGGGAAGCCAGGAGTGCTGCAGTCCATGGAGTCACAAAAAGTCAGACACAAATAAGCAACTAAACAACAACAAATATACATATGTGTGTGTTTGTGTCTGTATATATATATATATATATATATATATATATATATATATATATATATATATATGGTGTACATATATACAGTACATCTTATTAATCCAATCCTCTGCCCATGGACATTTAGATTGCTTTCACATCTTAGCCATTGCAAATAGTACTACAGTGAACATTGGGGTGCATGCATCTTTTCAAATTATGGTTTTATTCAGATATACACCCAGCAATGGGATTTCAGGATCATATGGTAGCTCTTTTTTCATTTTTTAAGGAACCACCATATTGTTCTCAATAGTGGCTGTACCAATTTACATTCCCATCTACAGTGTAGAAGGGTTCCCTTTTCACCACACTCTAACTAGCATTTCTCATTTGTAGATTTTGGTTTTTTTTAATGATGGCCATTCTGACTGGTGTGAGGTGATAACTCATTGTAGTTTTTATTTTTATTTCTTTGATAATTAGTGATGTTGAGCAATTTTTAATATGCTTTTTGGCCATCTGTATGTCTTCTTTGGAGATATATCTATTTAGATTTTTTTTTTTTTGACGTAGAGCTACATGAGCTGTTTTTATATTTTGGAGATTAACCCCTTGTTGTCAACCATTTCCCTTGTGATCTTACAGTGTTCTCAGGTGACCTATTTTATTCAGCATTGTTTGCATAATTTATGTTGTTGTTACATATCTTTATACTTAATTCAGTAATTTATTGTCACTGAGTTTCCCCATATTTTAGTGACAATTTGTTTTGAGGTTTTTTTTTTTTAATTCTCATTAGGTCACTGCATTATTTTACTGGCATTCTGTTTTTGCCTGGTGTGAAGTTTTCAGTAATGAATAAACTCTTATAGTCAATAAAGGCTATTTATATTTGAAGTGTATGACACTTCATTTTTTAGCACTACATTTGTATTAAATTTAATGATTTGTCTTTTGTAAATATTGAATTTACTTATCTAACAATGACAAATAACGTTCATAAAATGTGTTTATTCAAAATTTGTATTTACTATTTATCATCACTAGTTAAATATGAAACACTTGAAAAGGAAAGCTCTTTTACTCCTTTAAAATTGATAATCGTGTTAATGTCAGTATACAGAATGACTATGCTAATTTTACCCTTGTGAGAAAGGAGACTTTTTTTGAGCTTAATATTTTAGAGTAAGAAAAATGTAATTATCATATGTAAAATTATATTATTTAATTATTTGGTTATTATTCATATAATTAGATTTGTAACTATATTTGGCTGCTAGCTAGAATAGGATCCCCCCATTCAAGATTGGTTCAGATGTCAAGACTCATGATACTACACATTGACCAAGAGGGTACATAAAGATATATTACTCATACAGTGAGGCTTTCTGAGAAGAGCAGGAAAATATCCAAAATCAGATCCAAACAGATCCAAAATTGCTTAAGGGAGCAGAGAAAGCTGGCTCTCTTTGGGTTTTAGAGGGGTGATACTGGAGTGACAGCTCCTACATGCTGGTTAGGGCTTGTGAGATTCGAAATTCCCATTGCTTATAAAGGAGAATGCATACAGGTATTCTCGTCAGCTTGCCGAAATATCAGGTAAAAGGGAAACTGGGGGATGGGGAGGAGAGCTTGGAACTTGTGAGCAGTTAAAGATCAACAATGGATCAGCCTTCATCACAATTCACTCTCAGTGTTTGATTGAGTGAATTGCGCCATGTTTGAACTTGTTTAAAGCCACAGTGATACTTTGTGAGTCATAGATCCACTTAGTAAAGAAGATGAAAATTCATTGAACACCTTGTTCCAGAGCTCAGCAATATGGTGAGAAGTGAAATGAGTGCCTTGATCATTATCAATAATGACTAGAATTCTATGTAGAGGCACATGTGGCATTGATCTGAATTTGGGGAATGTCTGAGACAATATTTCAAAAATTTTTTCCTCATAAAGGGCAACCCTGGACCACATGGTCAGACAGTTGACAATGGCCCAGTGGTGTGTAAAAATGTTCAGTGGGGCTGATTTATTGACAAGGGTGGTCAGTGTAAAGATGCCTGACTGAAGTTTGGGCAGTTGCACTAATCATTGAGTCCTTTAACAGAGATATCTTAGTTAAGATATTAGAAGCAGTGGCTCTCCAGGAAGTTGAGTCACAAATGATGATGGTAGCCATACTTTTTGTGACATGTACAAACCTTCTTTGCTATCCACTCAACATCCCAAGCAGTTCCTCTAGCTAAGGGGTTCAGAAGAGTAGTGACTGCCTGTGAAACCATGGCATCTGTCAAGGAAGTAAGAACAGGGCAGGCCACACCCTCATTGAGGTGGGTTGGTTACCCCAGGGGGCTGCAGCTGCTGCTGCTAAGTTGCTTCAGTCGTGTCCGACTCTGTGCGACCCCATAGACGGCAGCCCACCAGGATACTCCAGGGGCCTAGGTTTGGCTTTAACAAATAGGTATCATTTCCATTTTAGCAAGGAAGTCTTAGCAGCCATACCCAGCTTGCAAGGTACTACTTCCATGATCCAAGGTGTAATGGACAGCTGGAGCCTGTGAGAGCCTCTGTTTCCAGGAGATTTCAATATGCAGCATCGTCATTGTGATGACATAGGGCTTCAGATGGGGACCTCTTGCATTTGAAGTCCATGGGTAACTTATGGCTACTATGGGTGGCCCAGAAACTCCAAGAGGCATGAGAGAAAGTTGCTAAAGCCTCTACAGTGAAGGAGTCAGAGGGTGAGAAGGGGAGCACCAGTTATATTAAAATTTGGAAAGATTCTAGAGGCTTTTTTTTTTTTTTGGTAAAAGGCCCCATTCAAGATAGTTCAGTATACTAGTAACAGGATAAATGGGCTTAAGTGAATGAAACATATTTTTATAAGTGAAAAATATGTTGCCCTTAAAATCCAAAAATTGCTAAAATATTTTCAGCTTGTTTTAACACTGTGGTACCATGAGAATCAATGTTTATTTCTTAATGGCGTTAAGGATGGAGTAGCTTTTGACTAACCAATTAATATCTCAGGATTTAACTCAAGTGACAGGGCCTTCCAATATGTGTAAGTAAATGAAACCACTACCACCACCACCACACCCCTTTTTGTGAGCTCTTTTATATCTGCTTGTCTTGAATGATTGTGACAAATGAATCTCCTTAAAGGAAGATGTGGTGTCACCTGTGCTCCTGGACAAAGTTGAATGCAGTTACTATCTTGCCTACCAAGACAGTATGCAGTGGCTTGACTGCTAAAGACCTCGTGGGTAGCCAGGTAAAGTTGTCCTTTCAAAGCGCAAAGCAGAGAGCATATCTCATTAGAGTTAAACAATAGCTGAGTGTCTTTTGAAATTTGCATTAAATAGATGCTGCTGCTGTCGGTGCTAAGTCGCTTCAGTCTTGTCCGACTCTGTGTGACCTCATAGATGGCAGCCCACCAGGCTCCCCTGTCCCTGGGATTCTCCAAGCAAGAACACTGGAGTGGGTTGCCATTTCCTTCTCCAGTGCATGTAAGTGAAAAGTGAAAGTGAAGTTGCTCAGTCGAGTCCGACTCTTAGCGACCCCATGGATGGAAGCCCACCAGGCTCCTCCGTCCGTGGGATTCTCCAGGGAAGAGTACTGGAGTGGGGTGCCATTGCCTTCTCTGTTAAATAGATGAGATGAGCCAAATCAGGGCTTCCCAGGTGATGGAGTGGTAAAGAATCCACCTGCCAGTGCAGGAGATGCAGATGTGGATTTGATCGCTTGGTTGGGAATATCCCCTGGAGAAAAATGGCAACGTGCTCCAGTATTCTTGCCTAGACAATCCCATGGACGGAGGAGCCTGCTTATTATAGTCCACAGGGTCTCAAAGAGTCAGACATGATTTAATGACTAAGCACACACATGAGCCAAATCATTAGCAAAATATTATCACCTAGTGATTAGATGGGGTAGTAACATAGATAATATTGGATATGAGGCCTTTAATGAGTGAAGCAACAGAATTAGAGTTTCAGTAAACTACTGTGAGTTACCATTCATTTTTCCCAGGTTTAAGAACAACCTAGCTTGTGTGTTAGTTGCTCAGTTGTGTCCAGCTCTTTGTGACCTCATGAACTATAGCCCACCAAACCCTTCTGTCCATGGAATTCTCCAGGCAAGAATACTAGAGTGGTTAACCATTCCCTTCTCCAAGGAATGTTTCCAATCCAGGGATCTAACTTGGGTCTCCTGCATTGATGGCAGATTCTTTACTGTCTGAGACACCAGGGAAGCCCAAATTGGCTATTAAATGGAGAAATAGTGGAGATAAACACCCCTTCTGTAAATGTCTTTTACAGTGGGCTTCAATCTTTGAAGACTCTGTTTTAAAATGCAGTGAACCATATGAACTATTTTAAGTGTTAAGAAAAGTCCATGGGATCTCAATTTCCTAGCCTGTTGTAAATGCTAAAGATATAGTTTAATTTATTATATTTCTGATTAGAGCTTCTTTCATGACCACTGTGGGAAATTTGGGCAGTGTAGTAGTTCTGATGATTAAAATGAAGCATACTTGTTTGTTCACTATTTTATATTTAATAAGTCCTTTAGGTTACAGAGTATGCACTGTAATCTATTTAAGTAGAGTGGGATCTCCAAGAATAACTATAATTTCAGCTTCTATTTTGTTTAAGGCCATGAAGGTTTGCCAGTTGGTTCATATCAGTAAATATTAAAGTTAATTCAAAACTCATGTTGTAGAGGTACAAAAGCCCATCTGAGACATTTAAAATTTTCACTTTATAAATATTGTAGTAAAATTTAAGTTGCTATTTGGGTCAAATTAGGGACCTCCTTTTTAACTAGCTTGTTTATTGATTACCAGATATATTTTAGAGGTACCAGAAATGCTCTCTAAAGTGAAAATGTTAGTCACTCAATCATGTCTGGCTATGCAACTATGTGTCTTCCCGATCCAGGGATCAAACCTGGGTCTTCTACATTGCAGGCTAGTGTTAAAGAATTTGTCTGGCAAAGCAGGTAGACATAAAAAGATGTGGGTTTGGTCTCTGGGTCAGGAATATGCCCTGAAAGAGGGTATGACAACCCACTCCAGTATTTTTGCCTGGAGAATCCCATGGACAGAGGAGGCTGGTGGGCTACAATCCATGGAGTCTCAAAGAGTCGGACATGACTGAAGCGACTTAGCACACATGCATGCTTTGGAGGAGGGAAGATCCCTTTACTCTGCTCATATTTATAAGTTTCTTCCTCCAGAATGTCAAATCTGTAACATCAGAGTTATGGGCCTCCACCACAACAATCATTGCTTTATATGGATTAAAGATTGGAAGTTTAAGTAGCATTTGAATTATCTTCTTAGTTGTGCCACATGGGTACCACAAGTATTTTATTCTATAAGCTTGAGGATAGAGATCTTTGTTGCAAAGAAACCTCGGCAGCAGTTAAATACAAAAGATGTTTATAGAATGGTGAATCATCTGCTTTTAGGACTGGAGACCTCAGCATGCCACATGCTAACTGGTCTTCCACACTATTGGCCATCCAACAGGACCATATATTTCACAGAGTATCAATATTTTTCCTGATAACTCTATAGATGAAAGGTCACTGCCTGGTTGAGACCCACAGCCAGCAGTCACAGAGTAAGAGTCATTTCTCTGAACCAGGCGTTAGTCATAGTTTATGCTGGAATCAAGATATGTAATTCAATCTGAGGCACATAAATAGGTCCAGTCTAAGATGCATAATCCATAATCTTTTTGAGGTGGGTCCCAAGTCCCAACTCTTGTTTCTAAATGTCGATTATAAAAACTTCTGATGTAATTTGACTGAATCTATGATATAGATTCATTGGAATTCAGCAAATGGCAAAGCAGCATAGCTCAAATTCCAAGATTGCTGGCAGGTAACAGAGCTGATTACTAACTCAAAGCAAAAGAGGAAAGACAGTCTAGTGGTCATTGCCTAGACACCCTCTTTACTGCATCCATTTTTCTGGTTACCCTGCAACCAGGTTTTTGGTGGGGTTTTTTTTTGGATTTCGAGACTAATGGTACCACACAAACACCAGGGTAATATGAAGATTTTTATTATTCATGTAAGGAAGTTTAAGCAGATCCAAAATAGTATAAAATATCAGGGAAAGGCATTGACTGTGGGAGTTTTAGTGTGGATACAGGGTAGTAGTGGAATGAGGGTTTCTGTGTTCAAATCAGTGCATTTATGGTTTGAATTTTCCACTAATGCCCTAGCAAAGGGAAAATTCACACTTTCTTATCAGTTTTCCCATATAGGAGTTCTAAGGGAAAGGGGAGCAGTAGATCTTGAAAGCTGTCAGCAGTAGACATCAAAACAAGTTTCAGAGCCTTTAATACAAGCTTTAATTTACTATAAAACTGTAATTTATAAATTGTATCATAGCTTATGAGTTGGTATATACTATGTATATCATAAGTTTCTATTGCTATTATATTCTTTCTCCACTTTAAACAAAATCATTTCCTTTTATACTCCAAGACAATGACAGTAATATGCTCTAGAATAGGATTAGCTAAATTTTAAAAATAACCATCGAAAAGTCTGTTATGTCATTATGATAACTATATATGCATCAATTGTGTAATGGATGTCGAAGTTGATGTTTCACATTTCTGTCATTTTAAAAAACAGTTATAGGAAGTAAATGATATTTAATGATTCTGAAGAAAAGTTTGAAAAATATAGCACAGGAACACCAGGCTAGAAAATTTGCAATAATTTCTTTAAAGTGTCATTATGATGTTTCACCCTATTTGTCTCATTCATGTTTGCTTTTATTTTTTGTTTTATTTTACCAAGATGATAAGTTCAGTGGTTGCCACATTAGGTGTTTAATATTAGTTGGCATCAGCTTGCTGAAGATTATTTTGAAATATGTTTTATTAAAGCCATAAAGTCAATGATGGTAACTAATAAACTCATTGAAGAGAAGAATTGATAGTTATTGTTGAATAGTGGAAAATAAACTGAATTGAGATTTAAAGGTTTGGATTATAATTGCTCAGTTCAGTTCAATTGCTCAGTTGTGTCCAACTCTTTGCGACCCCATGAACTGCAGCGTGCCAGGCCTCCCTATCCATCACCCTGGAAGTCTACCCAAACCCATGTCCATCGAGTCAGTGATACCATCCAGCCATCTCATCCTCTGTCATCCCCTTCTCCTCCTGCCCCAATCCTTCCCAGCATCAGGGTCTTTTCCAATGAGTCAACTCTTCGCATGGGGTACCCAAAGTATTGGAGTTTCGGCTTCAACATCAGTCCTTCCAATGAACACCCAGGACTGATCTTCTTTAGGATGGACTTGTTGGATCTCCATGCAGTCCAAGGGACTCTCAAGAGTCTTCTCCAACACCGCAGTTCAAAAGCATCAATTCTTCGGCACTCAGCCTTTTTCACTGTCCAACTCTCACATCCATACATGACTACTGGAAAAACCATAGCCTTGACTAGACGGACCTTTGTTGTCAAAGCAATGTGTCTACTTTTCAATATGCTCTCCAGGTTGGCCATAACTTTCTTTCCAAGGAGTAAGAGTCTTGATTTCATGGCTGCAATCACCATCTACAGTGATTTTGGAGCCCCCCAAAATAAAAGTCTGACACTGTTTCCACTGTTTCCCCATCTATTTCCCATGAAATGATGGAATCAGATGCCATGATCTTAGTTTTCTGAATGCTGAGCTTTACGCTAACTTTTTCACTCTTCTCTTTCACTTTCATCAAGAGGCTTTTTAGTTCCTCTTCACTTTCTGCCATAAGGGTGGTGTTGTCTGCATATCTGAGGTGTGTCATCTGCATATCTGAGGTTATTGCTATTTCTCCTGAATGTTGATTCCAGCTTGTGCTTCTTCCATCCCAGTGTTTCTTATGATGTACTCTGCATATAAGTTAAATAAGTAGGGTGACAATATACAGCCTTGATGTACTCCTTTTCCTATTTGGAACCAGTCTGTTGTTCCATGTCAGGTTCTAACTGTTGCTTCCTGACCTGCATACAGGTTTCTCTAGAGATGCTTTATCTGCCTCTAATTGGCCATATGATCTTGAGCAAATTATTTGAGTTTTTTTGGGCCTCATTTTCTTGATGGGTAAGATGAAAAGTTTTGATAACAGTGATCTCCAAGGACCCTCCCAGCTCAAAAAAATATGTGAAATTTATGTTTAAATTCAAAGAGTATGCTACTAGAAGCTAGAGAAGTGAAATATAGTAAAGTACTACCAACTTCCTGAAATTAAAAAGTCTGTCATAGAATTCATGGATTTGTGTAATTTCAATATGACTACCTATTTAACAGAAATTCTGAATCTTTTATGTTCCTGAGGAAATAAGTTATATAACAATGATAACTATTTTTTTTTATTTTCTTTCTGTAGAAAAGAAAGATTTCTTTATTTTTTTCTTTACTTCTTATTTTTTTTTAATGCACCAGAATATCTTTAACCTTCATGTTTCATTCTTCATTCACTACAATTATTAGGAAATTAATTTGTTACTATATTCCCGTACTGATATTTTGGTACAAAATAATTCCTTTTATAAAATTGATTATTCATATACAAGGAGAAAATATTACCTAGAAAATTTTCCTATGAAATTTGTGGTTTTCCCTTAAGAACTCAGTATGAAAGAATATTTGAAATAGTAAAAAGAAAAAAAAAAGAAACAGTACAGTTCCATATAGGTATTCATAGCTTTTCTGGAAAAGTTTTTATGGAGAAATAATTAAATACAGCCTTTTTTAATGCTTCATTATTCTGTCATGCAGAATCATAATTGTAATATTTCATACTATGACAGATTAAAACTAGATGATAAATGATTCACAAAAGCACACAGCATGCCAGAGGCAGAGTCTTTTGTAAACATGAAATACTCATCATTTTCAACAGTTTCCCACGTTATTTCAGGATAGTATAATGATTTCTAATTTTTAGTAACAAAATCCAGTGCTGTTTACAATTAAAATACATTTTTTTTTCTGTTTTGGTGACTCATGATTTGATGTATCTGCTGTAGACCTGACAATACAGAAGTTTGGAATAATTCATTTATTTAAAAACTCAGTAAGTTATATTTCGGATAAGTTAAAGGATCGATAGTGTTTATTTTGTAGTTGATACACAAACACATAGTATACATCACACATTGTAGAAGTGTGGTCCCAGTCCCTGAGTTAAGAGGGATTTAACTAGTAATCTCTTACAGTTTATACATACTCTTAATATTTCACCCTTGCTGCTTTTGCTGGGAAGGGGAAGTGCTAAAAGAGATGTGTAACTGGAATGTTTTCCAAATTCACTAAGGCTTAGGAAGCATCACTGTGAACAAAGCTAGTGGAGATGATGGAATTCCAGTTGAGCTATTTTAAATCTTGAAAGATGAAGCTATGAAAGTGCTGCACCCAATATGCCAGCAAATCTGGAAAACTCAGCAGTGGCCACTGAACTTAAAAAGGTCAGTTTTCATTCCAATCCCAAAGAAAGGCAATGCCAAAGAATTTTGAAACTGCTGCACAAATGCAGTCATCTCACATGCTAGCAAAATAATACTCAAAATTCTCCAAACCAGGCTTCAGCAGTTACATGAACTGTGAATTTCCAGATATTCAAGGTGGTTTTAGAAAAGGCAGAGGAACCAAAGATCATATTTCCAACTTCCAATGGATCATAGAAAAAGCAAGAGAGTTCCAGAAAAACATCTATTTCTGTTTTTTTGACTGCTCCAAAGCCTTTAACTTTGTGGATCACCACAAACTATGGAAAATTCTTCAAGAGGTGGGAATACCAGACCACCTGACTTGCCTCTTGAGAATTATGTATGCAAGTCAAGAAGCAACAGTTAGAACTGGACATGGAACAATAGACTGGTTTCAAATAGGAAAAGGAGTTCATCAAGGCTGTATATTGTCACCCTGCTTATTTAACTTATATACAGAGTACATCATGAGAAATGCTGGGCTGGAGGAAGCACAAGCTGGAATCAAGATTGCCAGGAAAAATATCAATAACCTCAGATATGCAGATGACACCACCCTTATGGCAGAAAGTGAAGAACAACTTAAGAGCCTCTTGATAATAATGAAAGAGGAGAATGAAAAAATTGTCTTACATTCATAAAACCTAAGATCTTGGCATCCACTCCCATCACTTCATGGCAAATAGATGGGGAAACAATGGAAACAGTAAGAGATTATTTTTTTTTGGCTAAAAAGTCACTGCAGATGGTGACAACAGCCATGAAATTAAAGGATGCTCCTTGAAAGAAAAGTTATGACCAACCTAGACAGCATATTAAAAACCAAAGACATTACTTTATCAACAAAGTCTGTCTAGTCAAAGCTATGGTTTTTCCAGGAGTCATGTATGCATGTGAGAGTTGGATTATAAAGAAAGCTGAGCACCAAAGAATTGATGCTTTTGAACTGTTGTGTTGGAGAAGACTCTTGAGAGTCCCTTGGACTGCAAGGAGGTCCAACCAGTCAATCCTAAAGGAAATCAGTCCTGAATGTTCATTGGAAGGACTGATGCTGAAGCTGAAAATCCAATACTTTGGTCACCAGATGCAAAGAAGTGATTCATTGGAAAAGGCCCTGATGCTGGGAAAGATTGAAGGCTGGAAGATAAAGGAACAACAAAGGATGAGATTGTTGGATGGCATCACTGACTCAATGAACATGAGCTTGAGCAAACTCTGTGAGTTGGTGATGGACAGGGAACCCTGGCATGCTGCAGTCCATGAGATTGCAAAGAGTTGGACACAGCTGAGTGTCTGAACTGACTGACTGATATTATTATATGTTACTTATTCTTTTATATCTTAGATTTAAGTAGGTTTGATATCTTTTTAGAGACCAAAAGACAAGTCTTAACCCTTAAACTAAGTTAGTAAATTATGTGAATTTGGATGAGTCATTTAATATCTCTGGGTCTCAGTTTCCTCCTCTCTGAAAAGGACCTTAAAAAAATATTTCTAGGGACATCTTTCACTGTGATTATTTTTATCCTTTGATTATGTCTTGACATGTTTATTTACTGTGTTCTGCTTCCCCTGCCTAGTCTAGGTTAGTAGAAGACATTTTCATCCCAGTTCTGCCATTGACTTGCTGGTTATATTGATCAAGTTACTTACTCAGGTTTCTTCCTCAGAGGAAATAACTATCCCAGCCCAGTGATTTTCTTGTGAAAATCAGGAATCTGCTGAGATTTACTTATGTAGAGCATTTACCATAGTAAATAACATGTACAAAATGCTCAGTTAATTTTAACTAATATTTGCAATAGCATCACCTCTCTTAGGCCATTACTTTTTTCTTAGCTGCATATGTGTATATATATATATATATATGTTTCTAGTCACTGTATTTGATAGACCATAGTTTAGAAGTCAGGAAATATAATTCTACAATACATTTCAGGAAGTAATTTTTTATAATTTATGTTGAAGTGGTGAAAGTAGCAAAATGATATTCATTGAAAAGTAAAATATGAAAAATAATGTATTACAATTGATTTATGTTGCATATTTTCTGTGCAGTAAATGTTACTTATTTACAAATAATGTAATGATAAGTAAAGACGTATATCTGATTTCAGTTGGTTGAATGCCCACATTTATACAAGTGAACTGAGTTGTTAATTTATATGATGATGTGCCTAGAGCAACCATGTCCTGACATAACATGATTGATGTTACATGTGCATGGTTTAGTTGTTTGAGCTCTCAAGCCAGTAATTAGGGGGAAAAAAATGAACTATTTAAACAGGTGACATATGTACATTTAATTACCAGACAGTCCACTGACATCTGAAAATACTAAAAACATCCTCTTAGAGGTAAAGCTGTCATTGTAAGTGTCTTATAAGAGTAAAATAGCCTTTCCATCAAATATTTTGCAAGAAAGTTATATATATTAGATTATGTAGTCAATTTTGTTTAAGAAATTATAAAGAAATTTAATTACAAAATTTTAGTGATATAGAAAATATGGTTTCATTTTTGTCTACTCTTAATTTTTTAAACCATATACATTTTGAGAAATGATATAAAGCATACTTTAAAAATAACTGTTTTCTCACATCAGCTCTTTTATTCTTCCATGAAAGATCCTCATATCTTCAGGAAACTAAGACTGTATTGGTATGATGTACATGTTTTAAATTTTCTTTCCAACAACACATTAAAATTTGAATTCAGCACTGAAGCATAAAATATTTTTTAAAAACCCATACCTGATTTTATTTTATACCTCTTCTGGTTCTTTTATATCCAAGATCAATTTTATAGTTTGCTAAGATTTAAACAGCATAATGTAGGGAAGTTGAGGATATGTTATATAGCCTGACTTTCCTTTTACCTGAGAATCTTGCAGACTTCATGGCCGTGTGGCCTGGCAGATTGTACGTAAAGAGATCATAAATCACAGCCAGGGACGATTTCAGTCACTGTTTCTGTGGCAGAAATATAAGCCAAACGAGCAGATGCCATGGGGAAAATTAGTGTCTAACTGAGGTAAAAAATGATCCCAGGCTTTGTTAAAAATATGTTTCTAAATAATAAATATCTTTATATCCAGAAAGACAGAAACACTATTAAAATCTAAATTTAAAAATATTTTAAAAGGTTACATTTTAAATAATTGTTGATTTGGTTCACCAACTACGTTAAAGGCTGTATAATCGATCAAGCTTAAAAGAGTATTCTTAAAAGAATAGTTTTACTTTATTTATTTTTTTTTATTATTTTTTATTATTTTTTTATTGTTTTTGCCATACATTGTCATGATATCACCATGGGTTTACATATGCTTCCCCTCCGGAACCCCCCTCCCTCCTCCCTCCCCCTCGGGAAATCTCGCTGCACCAGTCCCGAGCATCAATCCTGGGCTGGCGATTGATTAGACACATGACAATTAACATGCTTCCATGCCCTTCTCCCATATCATCCAACCCTTACCCTCATCCACAGAGTCCAATACATGTCTATACATCTGCGTTCCTTTTGTTGTCCCGCATGTTGGGTTCTCGTTACCGTCTTTCTAAATTGCATATATATGCGTTAATATTGAATCCTTTCTAAAACTTTTAATAATATGTCTAACAAACTTTAAAAAGAAATATTTTGGGCTTCTTTTGAATATTTCACATGAGTTCTAGAAAATACAGAGTTTGTTTTAAACCATCCATGACTCCATCATCCAGAGAAAATACTGGGAAAATGTAGGTTTGTGTTTTTTTTTTTCTATTATTTTTCATAAGTTTTAATGAAATAGTAAACAAATAATATAGGCCATATTCTATCTAATGTTTTAGCCAATTATATTTTAGGTATTTTCTAGTGCAGGTAAATATTCTTCATCATCATGATTTTTAATAGCTGCATAATTTTTATTTTATTATTGTATCAGAGTCTGTTCCTTAGTATAAGGCAGGTTATTCAGATGGTTTTTCCTTTCAGCTCAGTTCAGTAGCTCAGTGGTCTTGACTCTTTGTGACCCCATGGACTGTAGCACGCCAGGCCCCCTTGTCCATCACCAACTCCCGGAGTTTACTCAAACTTGTGTCCATTGAGTTGGTGACATCATCCAACCATCTCATCCTCTGTCGTCCCCTTCTCCTCCTGCCTTCAATCTTTCTCAGCATCAGGGTTTTTCCTTTACAAATATTATTGAGATAAACATGTTAATGTATCAATCTTTGACGGCATTTCTGATGAGTTTCTAGACTAGATTTCCAGAAAAGGATTCACTAAGTCAGTGAGCATAAACTTTTTCAAAGCTCCTGATGATACATATTTCTAAATTGCTTTCTAGAAAGATGTATCCAATTTAGAATCCCACCAAGAAGTATAAGAAATTGCCCAGATCATTCAACTAAGTTGCTGTTTTGAAACAAAGCTTATGTCACATAGATAGAAGCTATAGATGAGTAACCCACAGCTTCAAAAGAATTTCTTACAATTAAAATGTCCAGGAGAAAAACAAGGTCAGCAAGAGCCTCATGGATTTCTCATGCCCAAATGAACTCACAATGTTCAGTCCCTAGCTTTGCTGTTTCTAAACCAAGATATGAACATGTTCCTAGAGACTCAAACACTTCAACCACACAGATTTATAAATCAGATGACCTTTAAAAAATTTACATAGGGAAATAAGTAGGGGGAAAATTTACATAGGGAAATAAGTAGGGGAAAAATTTACATAGGGAAATAAGTAGGACAAAATGCTGTTTGCAAGCCAATATTCTGTCTCTGATTGGAAAGTTTTTGAAAACTAAAATCTGAACATTAGTTTTTAGTTAAGTTCACTTCAGTCGTTCAGTCGTGTCTGACTCTTAGCGACCCCATGAACTGCAGCACACCAGGCCTCCCTGTCCATAACCAACTCCAAGAGTCCACCTAAATCCATGGCCCTTGAGTTGATGATGCCATCCAGCCATCTCATCCTCTTTCATCCACTTCTCCTCCTGCCCTCAATCTTTCCCAGCATCAGGGTCTTTTCCAATGAGTCAGCTCTTCACATCAGGTGGCCCAAGTAGTGGAGTTTCAGCTTCAACATCAGCCCTTCCAATGAACACCCAGGACTGATCTCCTTTAGAATGGACTGGTTGGATCTCCTTACAGTCTACAGAACTCTCAAGAGCCTTCCCCAACACTACAGTTCAAAAGCACTAATTCCTTGGTACTCAGCTTTCTTTATAGTCCAACTCTCACATCCATACATGACTCCTGGAAACCATAGCCTTGACTAGACAGACCTTTGTTGGCAAAGTAATGTCTCTGCTTTTTAATATGCTGTCTAGATTAGTCATAACTTTCCTTCCAAGGAGTAAGCATCTTTCAATTTCATTGCAGCAATAACCATCTGCAGTGATTTTGAAGCCAAGAAAAATAAAGTCAGCCACTGTTTCCATGGTTTACCCATCTGTCTGCCATGAAGTGATGGGACCGGGTGCCATGATCTTAGTTTTCTGAATGCTGAGCTTTACACCAACTTTTTCACTCTCCTCTTTCACTTTCATCAATAGGCCCTTTAGTTCCTCTTCACTTTCTGCCATAAGGTGGTGTCATCTGCATATCTGAGGTTATTGATATTTCTCCTGGAAGTCTTGATTCCAGCCTGTGCTTCCTCCAGCCCAGCACTTCTCATGATATACTCTGCATATAAGTTAAATAAGCAAGGTGACAATATACAGCCTTGACGTACTCCTTTCGCTATTTGTAACTAGTCTGTTGTTCCATGTCCAGTTCTAACTGTCACTTCCTGATGTGCATACAGGTTTCTCAAGAGGCAGGTCAGGTGATCTGGTATTCCCATTTCTTTCAGAATTTTGCACAGTTGTGATCCACACAGTCAAAGGCTTTGGCATAGTCAATAAAGCAGAAATAGATGTTTTTCTGGAATTCTCTTGCTTTTTGGATGATCCATCAGATGTTGGTAATTTTGTCCCTGATTCCTCTGCGTTTTCTAAAACCAGCTTGAACATCTGGAAGTTCACGGTTCACATATTACAGAAGCCTGGCTTTGGAGAATTTTGAGCATTACTTTATTAGTGTGTGAAATGACTGCAACTGTGTGGTAGTTTGTGCATTCTTTGGCATTGCCTTTCTTTGGGATTGGAATAAAAACTGATCTTTTCCAATCCTGTGGCCACTGCTGAGTTTTCCAGATTCACTGGCATATTGAGTGCAGTACTTTCACAGCATCATATTTCAGGATTTGAAATAGCTCAAGTGGAATTCCATCACCTCTACTAGCTTTGTTCATAGTGATGCTCCCTAAGACCCACTTGACTTCACATTCCAGGATTTCTGGTTCTAGGTAAGTGATCACACCATTGTGATTATCTGGGTCGTGAAGATTTTTTTTGTACAGTTCTTTTTGCCACCTCTTCTTAATTTCCTCTGGTTCTGTTAGGTCCATACCATTTCTGTCCTTTATTGTGCCCATCTTTACATGAAATATTCCCTTGGTATGTCTAGTTTTCTTGAAGAGATCTCTAATCTTTCCCATTCTACAGAATCATTTTATGAAGTAACTCAATGATAATAATGAGTTATATTTTCAAACTATTAAAATGTAAAACATGCTGCTTTGATATAGATTATATACTCACATTGCCTGACCAACAAGTAATTGCTCTTTGAATTTTATTTTCTATCCTGCATTATGAGCGTCACTTTTCACTTATGTTCGTGTGTTTCTCAGTATGTAAGACTATACTCTATCAATTTCCGTTAGGTTGTTATTTTAAAATCAGCATGCTCTTATCAGCAAAAGTACAAAAGGAGCCTATATTTGGTTTTCTACAACTATCTCAACTTCCACAGGTTGTTTGATTTTTTTTCTATTAGTTGTTCATTCCACAAATGAAATTATTAAAGCTTCTTCATTCTAGAGATGCAAATTATTTGTGATATGTACCATTCTGTATACTAATTAAAAGGTAATAAATTGCAATCAGTCTTAAATTTACCCTTTAAAAATCACATTAACCTTTGAAAGTGTGGTTCTTAAATTTGCAAAGAGCCTTATTCTTAAGTCTAGCTTTCAGTCTTAATAGAAATATAATATTGGATTAATTTATTTCCCTCTCCAGGCCTCAGATTTGTCATCTGTAAGATGAAGATGAATATTTTTATTGTAACATAATAAAAATAATCAAGTGTCTTTTCCCACGTTTGAAAAAAATATGTTCCATAATTTAAAATGGCTTCATGTGCTCTTAGGAACAAATGATATGCAATAAACACATTCAAAAATAAAACATTATTTTAGAACCTCTGCAGTATCAGGATTTCTAATCCACAAACCTTCTTATTTCAGTTTCCTGCAAATTTTTCAATTTTTAAATTTGGGAATAATTTAGAATTTAAAAAGAACAATATACCTGTTTAAAAATTTACATCTATTCTCAATTTACCAAATATTGATACATTCTTAACCAAGTAAGACTATATTACTAATTGGTAAATGCAGAGAACATTCCTGTGAGAACTTGAGAACAAAACGAAGATACCTGCAAGCTTTATTATTTTGTCTTATTTTAGAAATATCATAAGGTATGAGACAAGTGTATGAATACTGAACAGAAAATGGAAAATATACAATCATTTGCAGTTGCAAATGATACAACTGCACATTAGAAAAGTCAAAGAAATTGAAAGAAGCTTTTAAAAGATAAAACTGAATGAAAGATAAATAGGCATTGGCTCTCCTCTTATCTCTTATAATCTTTATTTTAAGGTCTGTCTTGTCTGACAAAAGGATTGCTACTACAGCTTTCTTTTGCTTCCCATTTGCATGGAATATATTTTTCCATCCTCTCAGTTTCTGTCTATATGTGTCTTGAGGTCTGAAGTTGGCTTGTTGTAGACAGCGTATATATGGGTCTTGTTTTTATATCCATTCAGCCAGTATGTCTTTTGGTTGGATCATTTAATACATTTACATTTAGAGTAATTATTCGTACATATGTTCCTATTGCCATTTTCTAATTGTTTGGGGTTGATTTTTTAGATCTTTTTTCTTCTGTTGTATTTCTTGACTGTATAAGTCCGTTTAATATTTGTTGTAAAGCTGTTGTGGTGGTACTGGATTCTCTTAACTTTTGCTTGCCTGAAAAGCTTTTTATTTCTCCATAAATTTTGAATGATCCTTGCTGGGTACATTAAGCTTGTTTGTGGATTTTTACCTTTCAGTACTTTAAATATATCCTGCCATTCCCTTCTGGCCTGCAGAGTTTCTCCTGAAAGATAATCTGTTAAGTGTATGGGGTTTCCCTTGCATGTTACTTGTTACTTCTCCCTTCTGCTTTTAATATTCCTTCTTTGTGTTTGGTCTTTGTTAGTTTGATTAGTATGTGTCTTGTCGTGTTTCTCCTTGGGTTATCCTTTATGGGACTCTTTGTGCCTCTTGGACTTGACTGGCTATTTCCTTTTCCATGTTGGGAAAATTTTCAACTATAGTCTCTTCAAAAATTTTCTCATACCATTTCTTTTCCTCTTAATTCTTCTGAAACCCCTATAATTTGAATGTTGATGTATTTGATATGGTCCCAGAGGTCTCTGAGACTGTCCTCAGTTATTTTAATTCTTTTTATTTTATTCTGCTCTTCAGAAGTTATTTTCAGCATTTATCTTCCAGATCACTGATTCATTCTTCTGCTTCAGATATTCTGATACTGATTCCTTCTAGAGTATTTTTAATTTCAATAATTGTATTGTCTCTGCATTTTTATTTTTTAATTCTTCTAGGTCTTTGTTAATCGATTCTTGCATTTTCTCCATTTTGTTTTCAAGGTTTTTGATCATCTTCGCTATTATTATTCTGAAATGTTTTTCAGGTAACTTTCTTATTTCCTCTTCATTTATTTGGATTTCTGTGTTTCTAATTTGTTCCTTCATTTGTGCAGTATCTCCGCCTTTTCTTTCTTCTTAGTTACTGTGTTTGAGGTCTCCTTTTCCCAGGCTTCAGGGAAAGTTGAATTCTTTCCTTCAGGAAGGTTGAATTCTTTCTTCCTTTTGGTTTCTGCCCTCCTAAAGTTGCTCTAATTGTTTGTGTGAGCTTCATATAGGGTGAGATTTGTGCTGGGTTTTTGTTTCTTTGTTTGTTTTTCCTCTGATGAGCATGGCTGAGTGAAGTGGTACTCCTGTCTGTTGATGATTGGGTTTGTATTTTTGTTTTGTTTGTTGTTTAGATAAGGCATCCTGCACAAGTAGCTACTGGTGGTTGGGCGATGCTGGGTCATGTATTAAAATGGTTTCCTTTGTATGAGTTCTCACTATTTGAAACTCCCTAGGCTTAGTTCTCTGGTAGTCTAGGGACTTGGAGTGAGTGCTTTCACTCCAAAGGCTCAGGATTTGATCTCTAGTCAGGAACTAATGATTTCACAAGCGGTTTGTTATCGCATTAAGGGACAGTAAAACGCATATCCAAAAATGAGAAACCAAAGATGAACCCTAGAAAAATGCCATCACAAAATCAGTTCTGTTCAGCTCAGTGGCTGTTATGTCCGACTCTTTGCAACCACATGGACTAGAATATGCCAGACTTCTCTGTCCATCATCAACTCCCAGAGTTTACTCAAAGTCATGTCTATTGTGGCAGTGATGCCATCCAACCATTTCATCTTCTGTTGTCCCCTTCTCCACCCACCTTCAATCTTTCCCAGCATCAGGGCCTTTTCCAATGAGTCAACCCTTTGCATGGGGTGTCCAAAGTATTGGAGTTTCAGCTTCAACATCAGTCCTTCCAATGAACACCCAGGACTCATCTCCTTTAGGATGGACTGGTTGGATCTCCTTGCAGTCCAAGGGACTCTCAAGAGTCTTCTCCAACACCACAGTTCAAAAGCATCAATTCTTCAGCATTCAGCTTTCTTTATAGTCCAACTCTCACATCCATACATGACTACTGGAAAAACCATAGACTTGACTAGACAGACCTTTGTTGGCAAAGTAATGTCTCTGCTTTTTAATATGCTGTCTAGGTTGCCATAACTTTTCTTCCAAGAAGTAAGCGTCTTCTAATTTCATGGCTGCAATCACCATCTGCAGTGATTTTTCAGCCCAGAAAAATAAATTCTGCCACTGTTTCCCCATCTGTTTGCCATGAAGTGATGGGACCAGGTGCCATGATCTTAGGTTTCTGAATGTTGAGCTTTAAGCCAACGTTTTCACTCTCCTCTTTCACTTTCATCAAGAGGCTCTTTAGTTATTCTTCACTTTTCTGCCATAAAGGTGATGTCATCTGTGTATCTGAGGTTTTTGATCTCCCAGCAATCTTGATTCCAGCTTGTTCTTCATCCAGCCCAGCGTTTCTCATGAGGTACTCTGAATATAAGTTAAATAAGCAGGGTGACAATATACAGCCTTGATTTATCCTTTTTCCTATTTCAAACCATTCTGTTGTTCTATGTCCAGTTCTAACTGCTGCTTCCTGACTTGCGTATAGATTTCTCTAGAGGCAGGCTACGTGGTTTAGTATTCTCATCTCTTTCAGAATTTTCCACAGTTTGCTGTGATCCACATAGTCAAAGGCTTTTGCATAATCAGTAAAGCAGAAGTATATGTTTTTCTGAAACTCTCTTGCTTTTTTGATGATCCAGTGGATGTTGGCAATTTGATCTCTGGTTCCTGTGCCTTTTCTAAAACCAGCTTGAACATGTGGAAGTTCATGGTTCACATATTGTTGAAGCCTGGCTTGGAGAATTTTGTTACAAAATTAGTTAAAAATCAGGCAAATAATTATTAAAATAATGATATATGCACATACACTTATATACACATGAGCAAAGTGAAAACAGTCCAACAAATAAAATATAGTAAATTGATACAGTGAACAAAGGGAATAAAAAACTGTATTTACCAGTTAAGAACAAAACTAACATAAGGAGAAACTGGAAAAAAAAACTAAAGCAAGGTGAAAAGTAGGGAGTAAAGTAGTGAAAACAAAACTAACAAATATATTGAGCAGAAACGAAAGAAAGAAAAGAAAGAAAGAGTAGATATGCATGTTAAATAGAGGTAGATGAAGAAGATATATAAAGATTAAATGCAAGGAGAAAAGAACACTAGGAAAGACAAATGAAGGGATAAATGTAGAAAAATATAATAGATTTTTAAAAATTAAGAATTAAAATTATATAAAAGAGAAAAGAGAAAAAAAAAAACAGAAGAAGGAAAAAAGGATTTAAAAAAAAAAGAAAAACTCCACAGAACTGCAAAACCCCACTGTAGAAGTGGAGGTTTATAACACAGTAGAAAGTGTGACTAAATATACACATATACATATACACCCATAAGGAAAATCAAAATAGTCCAACAAAAATTAAGTATAACAGATTGACCTGTTAAACAAAGGAAACCAAAAATTATATCTATCAGAATGAAACTAATTAAAGCACAAACTGGAAAATGAAGCTAGCTAAAGCAAGGTGTCAATTGGGGAATAACACAATGAGAATAAAATTAACAAATATGTTGAGAGGAAAGGAGAGAAAGAAAGAATAGATATGCAAAGTTAATAAGCAGTAGATAAAGAAGATTTATATATATTAAAGATTATCTGCAAGGTGAAAAGAACAGTAGGAAAAACAAAGGAATAATTGTAGAAAAAAGAATAGTAGGTTTAAAAAATTAAAATTAAGAAAAGAGAAAAGAAAAAAAATACAAAACAAAAGGGAAACTCCACAGAAATGCAAAAGCCCAACATAGAGACAGAGGTTTATGACAATAAAAAATTTGACTGAGGGGAAAAAAAAAAAAACCTCAAAAGCTTAATTGGATTTCTTAGTTCCAGTAAAATCGATGACACAACAGAGAGGGGAAAAAGGAAAAAAGAAGAAAAAAGTCCAAAAGAATCTTTAGAACAAGTCAAAAAATAAGAATAATAAATGTTGAGTCACTGCTGTGAGAGTCCTTTCCCACACCGGGAATTGCAGTCCACCTTAACCACCCTAGGATGCCCTCCAACACTGTACTGATTTCTGAACCTACTGTGAGTACTGTTCAGATTCTAATCTGGTCCTACTCCTGTGTGTTTTTGCCTCCAATGTCCACAGCTATCAGAGCTAGTGTGTCTTCTTTTGTGGGAGCCCTCAGTGGCCTTTTATATATTCCATAGACACAGAGTCTGCCTAGTTGATCATGTGGATTTAATCTGCAGCTTGTATAATTGGTGGGAAGATTTTGGGTCTTACTCCTTAACCACACTGCCCCTGGGTTTCAATTGTGGTTTTATTTCCACCTGTACATGTGAGTCGTCCACGGGCTTTATAGCTCCTGAGGCTGCCCTGGAGGGCTGGAGTTTGCGCCTGTGAGGGCCGGGTGTGGAGATAGTGCAGCTGCTTAGGTTTCAGGGGTTCTGGCAGCAACAGGTATTCAGTGGGGTTGGCGGCTAGGGCAGCAGGAAATATAGTGCTCTAGAAGGGTATGGCAACCAATATTGGCCAATATGCTCCAGTATTCTTGCCTGGAGAACTCCGTCTCTGACAGAGAAGCCTGGCAGGCTATAGTGTACAGGGTCGCAAAGAGTCGGACAGGCCTGAAGGGACCCTGCGCACATAAACACAAGAGTTTTTTTTTTTTTTTTTTTTTTTTCTGCCTATGGCAGCTCTGCCCCAGTGAGAGTTGAGCGTGAAGGTGGTGCAGCTGCTTGGCTTGCAGGGACCCTGGTGGTGCCAAGTGTTCAGGGACACAAACTGCATCCATGACAGCAGTTATGGCCCTATCAGAGTCTTTTTTCAAGCCTCTTGTAGCTAGAGATCAGAAGGCCTTTTTGGCCAGTATTTCTCCCTTGACTGGAATCCTACTCTGTAGATTGGTGCATCAGGCACTTAAAGTGGCACTCTGGGTGGGGTTCTACTATGTAGTTCAGTGTGTCAGGCCTTTGATGGGCCAGCCTCTCTATTGTTCAGCTTCTAATGGTGGCGAGTGGAGAGAGAGGCTATGGTGATGGCTCCACCCCCTATTCATGACTCAGCAGTATGCCTTGCTTCCATGGCTGCCTGGCTTTCCTCCACAGGTATTTCCCACCACAGTCTCCTCTGTCTCAGCCCCTCCATCCATCTCTCTGCAGTCAACAGCAGCCCTCTCACTGGGATTGCTCCACAATCCCTAAACTCCAGCTTCCAGCTGCTTCCCCTTCCAAGAGACGTGCATTCTTGCCCACATATGAATGGCTGCAGCAAGGACTGTCTGATCCTTATTCCATTCAGGCTGTCACAGATAGCTGTTTCACTCCGAGCCTTAAATGTTTCTCCTCTGACTCAGACAGTTGCCCCACTGTGGAGATCAGACTCCTGCTTCAGTTCCCTTACCTGCCGACGGCAGGTCCAGTCCTACTAACACTCCTGCTTTTCCCCCTAGTTTCTCCATCCTACGTAGTCTTGCTTGGGTTTATATATACTTTTCCACTGGTCAGGTACCCTATCCACTCTAAGCTGGTGTTCTGCATGCACTTCTGTGTCTGAAGGTGTATTCCTGATGTATCCCTGGAGAAGAGATATACTCCATGTCCACCTACTCCTCTGACATCTTGTTCTCCTCTCTGTAAGGTGAATATTTAAAGGATAGGAATCATTTTAAGTAAGGTTTACTGCCTGGGAGCTTCCTAGGAAATAATGTGAAAGGATAGGAAGAAAATGCACGGAGACAAATTTTGGCAAACTATAGCAAAAGATGGTCTAGAAACTATGTTTTTCTAGCAAGAAACAAATTTCCTTATCACATCATAAGTTCTCCATCACTGAATATGTTGGAAATGGGTTTGTTGTTGTTTAGTTGCTAAGTCATGTCTGATTCTTTTGAGACCACATGGACTATAGCCCACCAGACTCCTCTGTCCATGGGATTTCCAAGGCAAGAATAGTGGAGTGGGTTGCCATTTCTTTCTCCAAGGGATTTTCCTGACCCAGTAAAGGATTCAACCTGAGTCCCCTACATCAGCCACCAGGAAAATGGATACCTACATAAATTTGAGGTTGGCCTGATACTTCCTGAGTTTCATTTCACTCTAAGGACTTTTTATCTAAGCTTAAAAATGAAGCAGTGCTTTAGATAAGTGTTTTGTATTTAATAACACTCCTATCACGTTGATTATTTGCTCTTACATGTCAGTTTCCACAGATTAATTTCAAAGACTTTTGTTTTCCATTGAAGCATTTTATCTCAGCGTATAATATATTTGTGGGCTAAGATCATGGCATCTGGTCCCGTCACTTCATGGCAGATAGATGGGGAAACAGTGGAAACAGTGGCTGGCTTTATTTTTCTGGGCTCCAAAATCACTGCAGATGGTGATTGCAGCCATGAAATTAAAAGATGCTTGCTCCTTAGAAGGAAAGTTATGCCCAACCTAGAAAGCATATTGAAAAACAGAGACATTATTTTGCCAACAAAGGTACGTCTAGTCAAGCTATGGTTTTTCCAGTAGTCATGTATAGATGTGAGAGTTGGACGGTGAAGAAAGCTGACTGCTGAAGAATTGATGCTTTTGAATTGTGGTGTTGGAGAAGACTCTTGAGAGTCCCTTGGACTGCAAGGAGATCCAACCAGTCCATCCTAAAGGAGATGAGTCCTGGGTGTTCATTGGAAGGACTGATGTTGAAGCTGAAACTCCAATACTTTGGCCACCTCATGCCAAGAGTTGGCTCATTGGAAAAGACTCTGATGCTGGGAAAGATTGAGGGCAGGAGGAGAAGGGGATGACAGAGGATGAGATGGCTGGATGGCATCATCAACTCTATGGCCATGGGTTTGGGTGGACTCCTGGAGTTGGTGATGGACAGAGAGGCCTGGCATGCTGCGGTTCATGGGGTCACAAAGAGTCGGACACAACTGAGCGACTGAACTGAAATTATAACCTGAGATTGCTATCTTATGGATTGTGTTCAAAAAACATGTATATATATATTTGCTATATCTTGTGATATATTTCAGCTCAGCATATGTTAAAATTATTTCCTGTATAAAATGATTGAAACAAAAGAGATCATATCAGTTTATGTCCAAATATTCTTAGAATCATATTTGCTTGAGTATTTTGAAACATCTAATATCTGCCTGTATTAATGTATAGTTCTAAAATATCACCCTGTTTTCATATTAAAAACTGTATACCATATTTTACTTCATAGTACATTTTCTATTTTTTCTAACTTATAAGAAAAAATAAATTGTTTTCCAATTAGAGATAATGTCTGTATCTCCAACCTGACTCTCCCACACCACAAGTTGAGGCTTTCTGTTCTTGAAGATAAGTTTACTCTGACAGTTTAAACCTCATGGTTTTTATGCCATGCCATTAGAATATAGAGAGTCTCTTCTGATTGTTTAATACACAAACCGAAAAGGAAACTTTTAATTTTTTTTTAATTTCCAGAAATTCCCCCCTAATACTTCTAGTATCTCAAGGATGTTGATTAGATTACATTTCAATCCCTTAACCACCCACTAAGGCCAGTGAATAGGAAATATCAGTTTGCTTTAACTGATTAAGGTTTCCCTTAGGCTGTTTGTAGAACCAGTCCCACCCAAATTGTATGAGTTCAGAATGAAGTTGTAATGCAGGAAAATAAATAAATAAATAAATGGATCTAGAGTAGCAAACAAAACAACAGATCCCCTCTACACATGGGTCCCTGAACCCAAAGGTTCCTTCCAGTTCCTAACAAAAAGCATCCTTAATATTCACTCCTCTTAACTTTACTCCAGGTTTATAATCGTTAGTTCTTTCAATCACTTTGAAAAAAAAAAAAAAGAAATTAGTACCATATGAAGTCTTAAACCTTGATAATTAGAATTTTCATTATTGTTTGCTTATGGAATTAAATTTTTCCAGTTGCATAAACTGTTTCTATCTTTCATAGATTCTCAAAGATATTTGTTCAATTTTTAAAGTAGAATTTAAAAATACTATAAGTAAATGAATAGTAAAAAGTAAAAAGGAGAAATTTGGGGGATATAGCAAATATTAGCACTGTCTCTATTGGAAAAGGATTTGTAAAACTTTGCAAAATAACCACTGGAAAAATATTAAAACTATAATATTCAACAGATCTACAAAAGCTTTTCATTCTGAAACCATAGGTAGAAATCAAATGAACAATTCTGTTTTAGCATGTCCTGAATATAATAGCTCTCAAATGTCATACTTTTTCACTTATAAAATTTAAAGCACCCTTAGCAGTAGGTCCCAAAGTGTGAGCTACATGCAGAATAATTATTTAGAAGGCTTAATTAAAATGAACATTCTGTGTACCCTAAGTTTGAGGATCTCCTATTATAAATCTTACAGGTGTTTGATTCTTGACACCTACAAAGTTATCAATATCAGTGGACATCTATGCTGGCATTCCTGCCATATGTAATAATGGTTACGATATCTTGCAAAGATATTTGTGTTTATGTAAGTTTGCTACTGAGCTTGTGATCTGGAAACACAGTATAATCAGGGGGCACAGGATTCCTAATGAGGCAAATTCAATTTGTGTCTTTAGAATGCCATGTTTCAAGTTCTGATCTCAGCACTTTCCCAGCTGTATGTGCTCGGGAGAGTTCACTAATCTTTCTGAGACTTGGTTGACTCAGGAGTGAAATATTTAAAAAAAAACAAAAAACTAAGTTTTATAAAATCTCCTTAAGGAAAAAATATGTGCTTATGTCTTCTAGAATTGTTAAGAAAAGGTTTTGTTGTAATGGTGGTAAGAATACTTAACATGAGATATACGGTTAACAAAAGTTTAAGTGTACAATGTTGTATTGTTAAATATAGACACAGTATTATTCAGCAGATCTCTAGAACTTATTCATCTTGCATAACTAAAACTTTATGCCACTAAACCATTTGCCCCTTTCCAGCTTCCAACATTCTACTCTCTGTTTCTGTGAATTTAACTCTTTTAGATACCTCATATCAGTGCAACCCTGAAGCACTTGTCCAGAAAAGCTTTTAACATTACACCTTCTGTTACAAAATAATCTAACCAATGCTGGAAATTAAAGATGTTACTTCACTATCAAATACTTTATTTGACTCTTTAAGTGTAGTATTACAGACTGTATTACATAAAATAAGGAATTACAACAATAAGCACTAGTTTACAAAATTAGACTTGAACATAATTTCATAAAAAATAGTCTGATATGGTAGCTGCCCTTAAGCCATATCATATGTATCTTAGAAGAGAAAAATGACTATGTATATTTCTCTAGAAAGCCCCCCCCACCTTGTCCTTTCTTAGGAATATCTAGTTTTGAACAGTTTTCTTTCTTGGAACTATTCTTAATATTATATACTTCTTTTCTAATTTTAATTATACACTGTTAGGTATCATTTACATGTAATAAAATCCAGTGCCCCTAAGTGTACAAGCTTGATGACTTTTGATAAGTGTGCATACACTTTTGTAACCGTTACTAAGATTAATATGAAGAACATTTTCATTGTCCAGAAAGTTCCCTTGTGCCCCTTTGCTAGCTCTCCCCTCCCTTTCCCAGGAAACACTATTGTGGTTTTTATCACCATAGATCAGCTTGGTCTTTTCCTGAATGATATAGAAATGAAAAATTACTGCATGTACTACTTTATGTCTGGCTTTTTTTGTTCTAAATGGTTTTTGAGATGCATTCATTTTATTCTGTGAATCAGTAGTTTGTTGTTGTTGTTGCTTTAATTGAAGAGTAGACATCCTGGAGTGTGAAGTCAAGTGGGCCTTAGGAAGCATTACTACAAATAAAGATAGTGGAAATGATGGAATTCCAACTGAGCTATTTAAAAAATCCTAAAAGATGATGCCGTTAAAGTGCTGCACTCAGTACGTCACAAATTTGGAAAACTTTAACACTGACCACAGGACTGGAAAAAGTCAGTTTTCATTCCAGCCCCAAAGAAGGGCAGTGCCAAAGAATGTTCAAACTACCAGACAATTAGGAGCTCATTTCTCATGCTCGTAAGGTTATGCTCAAAATCCTTCAAGCTGTGCTTCAGCTGCACTTGAACTGAGAACTTACAGATGTACAAGCTGGGTTTAGAAAGGGCAGAGGAATCAGAGATCAAATTGCCAACATCCGTTGGATCATAGAGAAGGCAAGGGAATTCCAGAAAATATCTAGTTCTGCTTCGTTGACTACACTAAGGCCTTTGACTGTGTGGATCACAGCAAACTGTATAACATTCTTAAAGAGATGAGAATATCAGACCACTTTAACTGTCTCCTGAGAAACCTGTATGTGGGCCAAGAAGCAACAGTTAGAACCTTACCGGAAACAACTGATTGGTTCCAAGTAGGGAAAGGAGTACATCAAGGCCATATATTGTCACTCTGTTTATTTAACTTATGTTCAGAGTACTTCATGAGAAATGGCAGGCTGGATGACTCAGAAGCTGTAATCAAGGTTTCTGGGAGAAATACCAACAACCTTAAAAGAGCAGATGATGCTACTCTAATGGCAGAAAGCAAAGAGGAACTAAAGAGCCTGTTGATGAGGATGAAACAGGAGAGTGAAAAAGCTGGCTTAAAACTCAACATTCATTTGAATCAGTTCTACTCAGATGGGCGAAACTGGAGCCCATTATCCAGAGTGAAGTAAGCCTGAAGCAAAAACAACAATACAGTATATTAACGCATATATATGGAATTTAGGAAGACGGTAACGAGAACCCAGCATGCGAGACAGCAAAAGGAACACAGATGTATAGAATAGACTCAGGGCCTCTGTGGATGAGGGAAAGGGTGGGATGATATGGGAGAATGGCATTGAAACATGTCAATTATCATATGTCTAAGCAATAGCCGGCCCAGGATTGATGCTTGGGACTGGTGCAACGAGATTTCCCGGGGGGAGGGAGGAGGGAGGGGGGTTATGGAGGGCGAGCATATGTGAACCCATGGTGATATCATGTCATTGTTTGGCAAAACTAATAAAAAAAAATGTTTAAAAAAACCCTCAGCATTCAAAAAACTAATCATGGCATCCAGTCCTATCAGTTCATGGTGAATAGAAGGGGGAAAAGTGGAAGTAGTGACAGATTTTATTTTCTTGGGCTCCAAAGCCATGCAGACAGTGACTGCAGCCATGAAATTAAAAGACACTTGCTCCTTGGAAGTAAAGCTATTGGCAAAGCTAGACAGCATATTAAAAAGCAAAAATATCACTTTGTAAACAAAGGTCCATATAGTCAAAGCTATGGTTTTTCCAGTAGTCATGTACAAATGTGAGAGTTGGATCATAAAGAAGGCTGAGCCCCAGAGAATTGTTGCTTTTGAGTTGTGGTACTGGAGAAGACTTTTAAGAGTCTCTTGGACAGCAAGGAGACCAAACCAGTCAATTCTAAAGGAAATCAACTCTGAATATTCATTGAAAGTACCGGCACTGAAGCTGAAGCTCCAATACTTTGGCCACCTGATGCAAAGAGCTGACACATTGCAAAAGACCCTGATGCTGAGAAAAATTAAAGGCAAAAGGATAAAAGGGCTGCAGAAGATGAGGTGACTGAGTAGCTTCACTGACTCAATGGACATGAGTTGGAGTAAGCTCCAGGAGATAGTGAAGGACATGGAAGCCTGGCTTGCTATAGTACCTGGGGTCTCAAAGAGTTGGACACAGCTTAGTGACTGAACACATACATTCCACTATATGAATCATAGGATGTTTATTCTCTTCTTAATGGGCACTTGGGTTATTTCCAGTTTGGAGCTATTGCAACCAAAGTTGCTATGATCATTGTTCAAATCATCTTGTGACCATATGTCTCCATTTCTCTTGGGTCAATACCTCTTAGTGGAATTGCTCGATCAAAGTTTAGTGTATGTTAAACTTTACAAAAATTGCTAAGTAGTTTTCCAAAGTAGTTCACCAGTGTATACTCTTTCCAACTAGGTATGACTACTAGATTTGCACTTTATGCTTACCAGTATTATCAGTCTTTTAATTTCAGCCATCCTGTGTGTATGCTTCATTTTAAAACCTTTTCCTCTAATTCTGTGAACACAAAACAGTAATTCAGTTGAATGAATCACCAAAACTATGTGGAGCTTATATATTCAGAAATGTTATTCTCTACTACTACATTATAATGCAATATTTGAGTAAATTACTTAATCTCTTTGTCCAAGTTTTCTTTTCTGCCAAATGGGGATAAGTATTGTACCCACCTTATAAGTCTGTTATGAAGATTAAGCAATTAACATATAAAAGTGCTTGTGACAGAGTCTGGCACATAGCAACATTCAATAGCAGTACTTATTACTTATTAATAACAACAAATGTAATTAATAAATATTGTCAAAAACCATGGTTAATATTAAGGGTCAACAATTTGCTAGCCATCTAGAGATGGATGATTGTTGAAACCACATGTTATCTGTTGTTATGAAGCTTATTCTTATTAAAATTAGTGTAGCCCAGTTTAATATAAAGAGAGACATAAGTAGAGCATTTTCCCTTCTCATCTTAACCTTTTCCCCATTCATCTGAAAATAATGAGCCAAAAACAACAACAACCAAAAAGATAAAACCTTTATGAGTACTATATTTGATTAGGAAATTGTATAAGCAGCATCCTATATAGAGATTAATATACTACTTTTTTTAGCATAGCATTTTCAAAACTATTTATAAGATTTTTTTTTCAGTTAAATCTTAGAAATTTGTTTTTGTTCAACTGTCCCCTTTTATCCACAAAAATTCATATTTCTCAACTTTTAATGGTATAATTCATGTTTTCCTTCATTTTTGAACTTTAGCTAAATTACAGTTAAATAATTATGAGATGAGTTTTGTAAAAATTATTGCTTTCTACTGCATGTCTAGTTTTTATCTGTAAGGGTCATGAATATGGGTTAGGGCTATACATTTTATGTCTCCTGTGTGTCACTAGAGCCTCTGGCGTTTAGCGAGAGAAGAACATTTACTTAGCATCCCTAGTAGTTCAGCTGGTAAAGAATCTGACTGCAATGCCGGAGACCCCAGTTTGATTCCTGGGTTGGGAAGATTCCCTGGAGAAGGGATAGACTACCCACTCCAAGACTCTTGGACTTCCTTGGTGGATCAGACAGTAAAGAATCTTCCTGCAATGCGGGAGACCTGGGTTCAATCCTTGGGTAGGGAAGATACCTTGAAGAAGGGAATGGCTACCCTCTCTAGTATTCTGGCCTGAGGAATTCCATGCACAGAGGAGTCTGGCAGGCTACAGTCCATGGGATCACAAAGAGTCAAACATGACTGAACAACTTTCACTTTCACTCCTAAGCACTCTGCTAAGCAATTCATATAAGTTTTCTACTTAAGTTCCTATCTAAAGGCTTGGCACCAGGTAGACACTAAATAAAACAAGAAAGTGAAGAGCAAATAAAAAGGGAAATGTTACTAGGTGGAGGCTAAGATAATGCATCAGAGAGACTCCCAAATATGGTGGCTTTATAAGTTTCTCTGTCTCCTGTATAACAGTCTTGTGTAGACAAGGTCTGCCGAGCCTCTCTGCTTTGACATCTCTGCTTTAGACCAAGATACTGGCCTTGTTCATGGCAGAACCAGAGAAGGCAATGGCATCCCACTTTAGTAGTCTTGCCTGGAAAATCCCATGGATGAAGGAGCCTGGTAGACTGCAGTCCATGGAGTCACAAAGAGTCGGACATGACTAACCAACTTCACTTTCACTTTTCACTTTCATGCATTGGAGAAGGAAATGGCAACACACTCCAGTGTTCTTGCCTGGAGAATCCCAGGGATGGGGGAGCCTGGTGGGCTGCCATCTATGGGGTCACACAGAGTCAGACACGACTGAAGTGACTTAGGAGCAGCAGCAGCAGCATGGTAGAACCTGACTCACCTGTATCACATTTGTATTCCAGCTTGTGGGAAAGGTGAATTGGATAAAATGGAAAGTCATTTCCTTTTAAGGATAAACAGAACTTGTCCCCATCACTTCTGCTCATATTCTGTTGGTGGGCACTTCATCGCAAAACTATAGTAGTCTGCAGGGAGCCCAGTGAATGGAGTTTCTAAGTTGGTGACCATATGCCCTAATGAAATCTAAAATGACAAAGGGTAAAAGGGATACTAGGGGATACTAAGTTGTCTAAGCTACAAGCAAGAAGGAGAAAGTGGTAAAAGTGAAAGAAAAAACAGCTTTCTGAGGTGTGTCAAAATTATGTAATTTTTAGATGGAGATACTGAGGATCAGATAGTTAAGAAATTTACCTGTGGTCTTATACTTTCTAAATTGCCAGAGTTGAGGTCTAAATATGGGTATTGCAATGCTGATAATAATGTTGGTATTTCTGAGCTCTATATTCTTTCTATTACATCACATATCTCCATAAATATTACTTCCATGTATAAACACTGTTCACCTAAAAATGTTTCTACAGATTTTGTACATTTATGCTATCATTATTGAGATAATTATTCCAGTCTCCAAAATGGAAGTATTGCTTTTAAATTATATTACCTTGCATAGTACTTTTCAAAGTATATACAGATATAGAACCTCATTTTATCAACCACAGTACTTGTGAAGCATGGAGAGAAAGCATGATTATTACAATTTTACACATGAGAAAACTTGCAAATATTAATGTCTTGTAAATTCAGCCAGAGTACACAACAGTGATGAATGGCCAAAACTAGAATCATTTCCCTTTCATCCTGCCTCAGAATCCAGGACATACTTTGGAAAAGATTCAGAAAATTCATTTAAAAATTCAGAAATGCAATGTAAAAGCCTATATTGCAAATATCTTGCATCAAGGAGTTATTATACTGGATAATACTTGCTTTTAAATTTACTTAACCAAATCATAACTATCCACTTAAAAGTCTGTTGAGCACTAGCCACACTAAGATAAATGATATATAATCTATGACCCTTTTGGCCTATAGGCTTCCCTGATAGCTCAGTTGGTAAAGAATCTGCCTTCAATGCAGGAGACCCTGGTTCATTTCCTGGACCAGGAAAATCCACTGGAGAAGGGATAGGCTACCTAATCTGGTATTATGGCCTAGAGAATTCCATGGAATACAGTCCAGGTGTTGCAAAGAGTGAGACATGAGCGAGTGACTTTCACTTCTCTTATCTTGGCCAATTTCACACTACCTAGAGAAAATTGAGCTTCTCTTGTGGCTCAAATGGTATAGTGTCTGTCTGCAATGTGGGAGACCAGGGTTCAATCCCTGGGTCAGGAAGATCCCCTGGAAGAGGAAATGGCAACCCACTCCAGTACTCTTGCTTGAAAAATTCCATGGATGTAGCCTACCATATTCCTCAGTCCATGAGGTCACAAAGAGTTGAACACGACTGCGCGACTTCACTCACTCACTCAGAGAAAATTGGAGGGCACAGACAGAACCTTGTGTGCATCAAGATCCAGGAGAAAGGAGCAATGATCCCACAAGAGACTGACCCAGACTTGCCTGTGAGTGTCTAGGAGTCTCCAATGGAGGCATGGGTCGGTGGTAGACTGCTGCAGAGTTGGGGGCACTGAATGTAGCAGTACATGCATGGAATTTCTTGAAGGAGGCTGTCATTATCTTCATTACCTCCACGATAGTTTGGACCTGGGTAAATAGCAGGGTGGGAACACAGTTCCACCCATCAACAGAAAATTGAATTAAAAATTTACTGAGCATGGCCCCACCTATCAGAAAAACACCCAGTTTCTCTCTCATTCTCTCTCATCAGGAAGCTTCCATAAGCCTCTTATCTTTCTCTATCACAGGGCAGACAGACTGAAAACCACAATCATAGAAAATTAACCAATCTAATCACATGGACCACAGCCTTGTCTAACTCAATGAAACTATGAGCCATGCCATGTGGGGCCACCCAAGATGGATGGTGGAGAGTTATGACAAAAGGTGGTCCACTGGGGAAGGGAATAGCAAAGCACTTCAGTATCCTTGCCTTGAGAACCCCATGAACAGTATGAAGACGCAAAAAGATAGGACACTGAAAGATGAACTCCCCAGGTCAGTAGGTGCCCAATATGCTACTGGAGATCAATGGAGAAATAACTCGAGAAAGAATGAAGAGATGGAGCCAAAGCAAAAACAACACCCAGTTCTGGATATGACTGGTGATGGAAGCAAGGTCCAATGATATAAAGACAATATTGCATAGGAACCTGGAATGTTAGGTCCATGAATCAAGGCAAATTGAAAGTGATCAAACAGGAGATGGCCATAGTAAATGTCGACATTTTAGGAATAAGTGGACTAAAATGGACTAGGATGGGTGAATTTAACTTAGATGACCATTATATATACTACTGTGGGCAAGAATACCTTAGAAGAATTGGAGTAACCATCATAGTCAACAAATGAGTCCTAAATGCAGTATTTGGATGCAATCTCAAAAGCGACGGAATGATCTCTGTTTGTTTTCAAGGCAAACTACTCAGTATCACAGCACTCCAAGTCTCTGCCCCAACCAGTAATGCTGAAAAAGCTGAAGTTGAACGGTCCTATGAACACCTAAAAGGCCTTCTAGCACTAACACCCAAAAAAGACGTCCTTTTCAATTTGGGGACTGCAATGCTAAAGTAAGAGGTCAGGAAACAGCTGGAGTGGCAGGCAAATTTGGCCTTGGAGTACAGAATGAAACAGGGCAAACACTCATAAAGCTTTGCCAAGAGAATGCACTGGTCATAGCAAACACCCTCTTCCAACAACACAAGAGAAGACTCTACACATGGACATCACCAGATGGTCAACATAGAAATCAGACTGATTATATTCTCTGCAGCCAAAGATGGAGAAGCTTTAAACAGTCAGCAGAAACAAGACTGAGAGCTGACTGTGGCTCAGATCATGAATTCCATATTGCCAAATTCAGACTGAAATTGAAGAAAGTAGGGAAAACCACTAGACCATTCAGGAATGACCTAAATCAAATCCTTTACAATTAAACAGGGGAGGTGAGAAACAGACAAAAGGGACTAGATCTGATAGACAGATTGCCTGATGAATTATGGGCAGCAGTTCATGATATTGTATAGGAGACAGGGATGAAGAACATCTCCAACAAAAAGAAAAGTAAAAAAGAAACTTGGTTGTCTGAGATCTTTACAAATAGCTGTGAAAAGAAGAGAAACAAAAAGCAAAGGAGAAAAGGAAAAATATACCCATTTGAATACAGAGTTCCAAAGAACAGCAAGGAGAGATAAGAAAGCCTTCTTCAGTGATCAGTGCAAACAAGTAGAGGAAAACAATAGAATGGGAAAGACTAGAGATCTCTTCAAGAAAACTAGACATACCAAGGGAATATTTCATCCAAAGATGGGCTCAATAAAGGACAGAAATAGTATGGACCTAACAGAAGCAGAAGGTATAAGAAGAGGTGGCAAGAATACACAGAAGAACTATACAAAAAAGATCTTCATGACCCAGATAATCACGATGGTGTGATCACTCAGAGCCAGACATCCTGGAATGTGAAGTCAAGTGAGCTGTAGGAAGCATCACTACAAACAAAGCTAGTGAAGGTGATGGAATTCCAGTTGAGCTATTTCAAACCCTAAAAGATGATGTTGTGAAAGTTCTGTACTCAATAGGCCAGCAAATTTGGAAAACTCAGCAGTGTCCACAGGACTAGAAAAGGTCACTTTTCATTCCAGTCCCAAAAAAATCAATGCCAAAGAATGCTCAAACTACCACACAATTGCATTCATCTCACACAATAGTAAAGTAATGGTCAAAATTCTTCAATCCAGGTTTCAACGATATGTGAACTGTGAACTTCCCGATGTTCAAGCTGGTTTTAGAAAAGGCAGAGGAACCAGAAATCAAATTTCCAACATCTGTTGGATTATCGAAAAAGCAAGAGAGTTCCAGAAAAACATCTACTTCTGCTTTACTGACTATGCCAAAGCCTTTGACTGTGATCACAATAAACTGGAAAATTCTGAAAGAGATGGGAATATCAGACCACCTGAGATGCCTCTTGAGAAACCTGTATGCAGGTCAGGAAGCAACAGTTAGAACTGGACAGAGAGCAGCAGATTGGTTCTAAATTGGGAAAGGAGTACATCAAGGCTGTAGATTGTCACCCTGCTTATTTAACTTATCTGCAGAGTGTATCATGAGAAGTGCTGGGCTGGATGAAGCACAAGCTGGAATCAACATTGCCAGGAGAAATAGCAATAACCTCAGATATGCAAATGACACCATCCTTAAGGCAGAAAGCTAAGAAGAACTGAAGAGTCTCTTGATGAAAGTGAAAGAGGAGAGTGAAAAAGTTGGCTTAAAGCTCAACATTCAGAAAAGTAAGATCATGGCACCTGGTCCCATCACTTCATGACAAATAAATGGGAAAACAGTGACAGACTTTATTTTTAGGCTCCAAAATCTCTGCAGATGGTGACTGCAGCCATGAAATCAAGAGATTCTTATTCCTTGAAAGAAAAGTTATGACCAACCTAGATAGCATATTAAAAAGCAGAGACATTACTTTGCCAACAAAAGTCCATCTGGTCAAGGCTATGGTTTTTCCAGTAGTCATGTATGGATGTAATAGTTGGACTATAAAGAAAGCTGAGCACTGAAGAATTGATGATTGATCGCTTTTGAATTGATCACTTTTGAACTGTAGTGTTGGGGAAGGCTCTTGAGAGTCCCTTGGACTGTAAGGAGATCCAAACAGTCCATTCTAAAGGAAATGAGTCCTGAATATTCCTTGGAAGGACTGATATTGAAGTGAAACTCCAATACTTTGGCCACTTGATGCAAAGAACTGACTCCTTGGAAAAGACCCTGATGCTGGTAAAGTTGAAGGCAAGAAGACAGCAGGATGACAGAGGATGAGATGGTTGGATGGCATCGTTGACTCAGTGAACATGAGTTTGAGTAAGCTCCAGAAGTTGGGAGGCCTCGGGTGCTTCACTCCTTGGCATTGCAAAGAGCTGGATTCGACTGAGCAGCAGAAGCAAACTGAAGTGATACTCAATTACTTCACATTTCCAAGAGAAAATCCAAGAACAGAGTTAAAAACGTTTTTAAAAAGAAATATTGGTCACACCGTTCTGAAAATTCATTATAGTATGAGATATCAGTGACATTAATTTAGTCACTTAAGTAGGAAAGTTTGCAGTGAACTCAACAGAATGCCACTTTAGTGACTCCAGCAGAAACCGAAATGGTCAGCTCTCTGTCAAATGTTAGTACCATATGATGTTTACATTTTGATAATTAGAATTTTCATAATTGTTTGCTTATTTAATTAAAATTTTAAATTATATAAGGTATTTCTATTCCTATAGATTCTCAAAGATATTTGTTCAATTTTTAAACATAATTTTAAAATACTATAAGTAAATGAGTAATCAGCAGTAAAAAGGATAATTTTCACATATGTAACAAATATTTAGCACCTTCTCTATTGTAAAGAGTTTGTAAAAACTTTGCAAAGTAATCACGAGAAAAAATAGAAAAGCTATAAAAGTCAATAGATCTTTTGCAATTACAGCTTTTAATCAGAAATCAAAACCTATCTCAAAGAAATTCTATCTCTTGATCAGCTCTTTTCTCAGTGTCATTTCTTAAAATGGCAACAGTTGGTCTCAGGTTCTTAAATTTAAACGAGTCAGTTTTCACCTATATTTCTGTTTTTTGTCATTCTAAATGCTTTGGCAACTTTCAGTGTGAATGGAAGGAAAATGATAAAATTCAAAAAATATATCAGAGATAACTCTTCTAGTCCCAGTAACTGTGTGAGCATTGCTGGAGAAGTTATTAATAGATAATATAGACTTTATACAATCTCAGTAATTGAGAACATGGACAATATTGGAGTTTTTTTAAGAAAAAGTTTAGTCTCTGCCTTTGAAGAATAGATAGCCTGTGAAGTTAGATGAGACACAGCAAATGGAAAAGTAAATGAAATATATCTTCAAGTGGTAAGTGGTACGTAGAATGAACCTTGAATCATACAGGAGGGAGACATCACTGAAGTCTTGAGTAATGAAAAATATCTTCTTTAATGCTAGAGAACCCCTCTTACATTTTTATGTATTATATGAGGTTTTGTGGGTTTTTTCTCTCTTAATTATGCTACTATATTTATGAAGATTTTGACATATTTGTAAGAAATAAATTTAATAAAATACTGGAAAGCCACAAACTTGGCTCTTATAAAAAATTGTACAATTTAGCAAAAAAAAAAAGAGTATATTCTGTCATTCAAGAAGAGCTTTCCATATCCAAATTATATTTTCATATAGTTCAGATCTGTATGGATATGTAGCTCAAAAACAAGCTCCAAAGAGGAAAAAACAAAATAAGATCTTACTGCATGTCTACATCTTATTGACATGTTTATTTTTGTATTAAGCGATTGTTTTATTCATAAGTTCAGTGAACATAAATAACAATGAACCCCTCATCATGCTGGGCATCCTAGGTAGCACTAATGGCAAAGAAACACACTTGCCAATGCAGGAGACATAAGAGACATGGGTTCAATCTTGGGATCCCCTGAAGTAGGAAGTGGTGTCCCACTCCAGTACTGTTGCTTAAAAAATTCCATGGACAGAAGAGCCTGGCAGACTACAATACATGAGGCCACAAAGAGTTGGACATGACTGAGCACACACACCTCACCATGCCAAAGGCTATAGGGAGATATGACTCCTAATCTGAGGTGTTTGCAATCTATTCTGCTGAAAGAGCATATTCAAATTATAGAGAAACTGTTCTTTAAATAAGTGTACAATGAATTACAGTTTTATTTTCCCTTTTATGAGACATTTAAAATGAGTGAAATAGAACATAATTTGTTTGCTGGTTGTAAATGATAATTGACAGAAATACATGGAACATGTTGCAGATAATTAATCCATTGAGGCTTCAACTGATTTCAACTATTGATTTTACTCCAAAAGCTATGCCTTTTTAACATTCTAATGTTGATGTAACTCTTCATTCCCCTTTTGATTCAGGTAATAAAGCTTATATAAATCCAGTGAATTTCATCATGATGTAGCCAACCTAACTTAATCAGCCTCTAGCTGTGCTGGAATAGGAGCCTGTCTTTCAGCCAAGTGTAAAGTCCACATTGGATAAAGACTAGACAGTTTCCCACTGGGTATCCACAGTTGGTTACTCACAATGGCTTTCACTTTCATTCAGATGTTTTATGTTTCTGTTTTGTGTGGATTTGTAACACATTTTACTTTATTGATTTTCTGATTTCATTTCCAGTTATATGTTTAAAATGCCAGGGTTTCGGTAGGCTCCTATTGTTGTTGTTCAGTCGCCCAGTTATGTCCAACTCCTTTTGACCCCGCAGACTGCAGTATGCCAGGCTCCTAATACACTAGCATAAAGCATCCACATAGAGCCTAGGAAGAAAGAAATATTACTAAATAAGAAGGCAGGTTTGTGGAAATATGCCTATGTATACACAATAAAATATAACTTAGCAGAAAGCTGTCTGTAGATTGGATTAGTTTATTTTAGTCAGCAGTATGGAATATATTATATATATATTGTATATCAAATTATAAATAATTTTATATGTGGGTAAAAGAAGGGAACTTTTTTATTAAAGCTTGTGTCTTTGTCTGACTTGTGACAGACTTTGTTTGTCTCACTTCTTTGTGAATGAAGAATGGCTGTAACAGTGATTTTTTTATCCGAAAAAGATGAAGAAAAGAATTATTCTTTTCTTACATTATAACTTTTACTATGCTTATTTTAGTGTATTTTATATTGCAATAAGTTGTATACATGTCTGTCTTTTATATTAGATCAATTTTTCAAGGTAAGAACAAACCACGTAATAATCACTAGAGTACTTCTTAAAAATGTAGATAGATTCCTTAGCCTCAATTTCAATGTATAACTAAGGTTCTCTGGGAACTGCATGCGTGCGTGCGTGCGTGCGTGCTCAGCTATGTCCAACTCTTTGCAACCCCATAGACTGTCATAGCCAGCCAGGCTCCTCTGCCAATGGGATTTCCCAGACAAAAATACCGGAGTAGGTTGTCATTTCCTCCTCCAGGGGTTCTTCCCGAAGGGTCAAACCTGGGTCTCCTGTCTCTCCTGCATTGGCAAGTGGATTCCTTACCCCTGAGCCACTTGGGATAGCACCCTTCTGGAGATTGTTTCTCCACAAATTCAAAAGCATCCAAGCTGCTTCCCATGTACACTCTGTTTGACATTCTTTGCACTAGATTGGTAACCATTTGAGGGAATATGCTGTCTCATGTTTATCCTTCTGTACTCAGGGCATTGGGGCTTCCCACGTGGCTGAGTGGTAAAGACCTGCCTGCCTATGCAGGAGACACAAGAGACATGGGTTTGATCCCTGGGTCAGGAAGATCCCCTGGAGAAGGAAATAGCAAGCCACTCCAATATTCTTGTCTGGAAAATTCCATGGACAGAGGAGCCTGGCGGGCTACAGTCCATGTAGTCACAAAGGGTGGGATTCGACTGAGCACACATGCACTCAGGACATTGCCACAAATGATTTTTAAGTTGATTGAATAAAAAATGGTTGTCTTCATTTCATGTCTATAGGAAATCCATCATGCTCATAAATACCCAATAAATAATTTCTAAAAATCATTTTAGAGTGCTTGAGAGAGGCCTGAAAAGTATATCCACTAATTAATATTGATAACACAATGAAAGATATATAGAGAAAAATGCACATTGTTTTTAGTGCATAGCACATCAGACACAATTCTGAGATGAGAGATAAATCAGAGATCATTTTTAAAGCTATCTTGAAAAGCAGCCAAGTTAAAAAATATATCACATCTATTGTTTTGTGCTAGTATACACCCTTCTAACTGCTGTGAAAAATTATTACTTAATACAAAATATTTTTAAGTTGTTGCATCATACACCCAGAGTTTATTGGTTTCCGGAACCTAGATCTTATTTCACTAAAATACACCTAAGAAATTTAATCTTAGAATAAGCTCATAATGACTTTCCTACTTTTAAAGCCAAGACTCTCAATTTTGACATACCATGGGGTATGGTGATAGGTGGTTAAGAGTCAAATAGGCTAGGTTCTAGTACTGGCTCTTTTTTAAAATTTTTATTTATTTATTAATTCTTATCTATGCTGGATCTTGGTTGCTGTGTGGGCTTTTCTCTAGTTGCAGTGAGCGGGGGCTACTCTCCAGTTGCTGTAAATGGGCTTCTCATTGCAGTGACTTCTCTTATTGTGGAGCACAGGCACTAGGGCACACGGTCTTCAGCAGTTGTGGTTCCCGGGTTCTATAACACAGGCTCAATAGTGGTGGTGCGTACACTTAGTTGCTTGATGGCCTGTGGGATCGAACTGTGTCTTCTGCACTGGCAGGCAGTTCTTTACCACTGAGCCACCAGGGAAGCCCTGGCTTTTCTTTGAATAGCTGTATGATCATGAGCAATTATTTAAGTATCAATTAGCTTATAAATTAAACAGGAATATTAATACCTGCCTGACAGTTATTTAGAGTTTAGAGATAAAGTTTTGTAAAGCACTTAGCACCCTGCTTATCGTTGATATCATTTTATTTTTATTATTACTATTGCTGTTATTGGCATGTTTGAGGATTCAGTTCTCTCTCTCCCACCCCTCAAAAATACTCCCTATTTTAAAGTCAGATAATTGTCTGTTCATCACCTTTCCATACATTATTTTTCTTGAATCAAATTTATGTTTATTTTAAAAATATCTCCCCAGAGCTGACAGTCCCCAGTATCTCTGGTTTCACTTCCCCATCCAAAATCTAAACATTATTTTTATTGCCAGCTGTAAGATCAGCTGCGCGTTTGTCTTTGCTGAAATTATGCACTCAGTCAAGATATACTGTGAACTGAAAACCTACTCTGGTGAACTAGTCACTGAATTTGTTTTAAAAAAATTAGAATATCAAAGAGTTTCAAGCTGGAGGCAAATTTACAGATACATGAACTCTCTCTTTGAGTTCATGCCCAATGGTGGCAATAGATACAGGTTCTATGTAGCTTAAAGCCAATCTACTTGGAAGAAGATTCTTTCAGGAAAATAATATGTTGCTTTCACAAATTTTGTCAAACCATATATTCTTGTGAACACATTGATGGTCCTCTTCTAGGGTTTCTGAAGGAGCCTATACAAGGAGGGAGCTTCTTTAACTTCACAGTAAATTTACATCTGCTGAGAGGAGTCAAGTGGTAATACTTCTCTCTCTTTTGAGAAGTGTAAGATCTCATTGCAGGGAAGAGAAAGCCCACTATAAAAATGCATATAGTACTTTCTCCCACTCTGAAGGCTGCCTTTTCACCTTGCTTTTAGTTTCCTTTGTTGTGCAGAAGCTTTTCATTTTAATTAGGTCCCATTTGTTTATTTGTGCTTTTATTTCCAATATTCTGGGAGGTGGGTCATAGAGGATCCTGCTTTGGTTTATGTCGGAGAGTGTTTTGCCTATGTTTTCCTCTAGGAGTTTTATAGTTTCTGGTCTTATGTTTATTTTTTTATTTTATTTTATTTTTTATTAGTTTTGCCATAAAATGACCTGATATCGCCATGGGTTTACATATGCTCCCCCTCCAGAACCCCCTCCTTTCTCCCTCCCTCCTCCCTCCCCCCGGGAAATCTCTATGCACCAGCCCCGAGCATCAATCCTGGGCTGGCGATTGATTACACATATGATAATTAACATGTTTCAATGCCATTCTCCCATATCATCCCACCCTTGCCTTCATAGCAAATGAAGCAACGGAAAAACAATTAATCTCAAAAATATACAAGGAACTCCTGCAGCTCCATTCCAGAAAAATAAATGACCCAATCAAAAAGTAGGCCAAAGAACTAAACAGACATTTCTCAAAAGAAGACATAAAAATGGCTAACAAACACAAGAAAAGATGCTCAACATCACTCATTATCAGAGAAATGCAAATCAAAACCACAATGAGGTACCACTTTACACCAGTCAGAATGGCTGCCATCCAAAAGTCTACAAGCAGTAAATGCTGGAAAGGATGTGGAGAAAAGGGAACCCTCTTACATTGGTGGGAATGCAAACTAGTACAGCCACTATGGAAAACAGTGTGGAGATTCCTTAAAAAACTGGAAATAGAACTGCCATATGACCCAGCAATCCCACTGCTGGGCATATACACTGAGGAAACCAGAAATGAAAGAGACACGTGTTCATCGCTGCATTGTTTACAGTAGCCAGGACATGGAAGCAACCTAGATGTCCATCAACAGACGAATGGATAAGAAAGCAGTGGTACATATACACAATGGAATATTACTCAGCCATTAAATTCATTTGAATCAGTTCTACTGAGGTGGACGAAACTGGAGCCTATTATCCAGAGTGAAGTAAGCCAGAAGGAAAAACAACAATACAGTATACTAACGCATATATATGGAATTTAGAAAGATGGTAATGAGAACCCTGTATGTGAGACAGCAAAAGGAATGCAGATGTATAGAACAGTCTTTTGGACTCTATGGGAGAGGGCAAGGGTGGGATGATATGGGAGAATGGCATTAAAACATGTTAATTATCATATGTGAAATGAATCGCCAGCCCAGGTTTGATGCTCAGGGCTGGTGCACCGGGATGACCCAGAGAGAGGGAATCGGGAGGGAGGTGGGAGGGGGGTTCTGGAAGGGGAACACATGTATACCCGTGGCAGATTCATGTCAATGTATGGGAAAACCGACATGATAATGTAAAGAAAATTAAAATAAATAAATAAATAAAATAAAGACAAAAAAATGCATATAGTACTAATAACTATACAGCATTTTAGACAACACTGTTAGGCATAGGTTTTAAATACTAAAGGTCCCGTAAAAGAGAGAAAACAATGGTTCTAGTCATTTGGAGGTGGAGAGTAAAAGGAATATGCTTACAAGTTTATCTACAACAATGATGATGATGATTTTAAATTAGTAGAGTGGGTTGAAAGTTGAATTTTAAGTCCAACTGTTGCAGGAAGGAGCACTCCTTCCAGGGCTCAAAAGTGGGCTCTTGTGTAACACTTAGAAATGAATTGTCCAAGGAGGCGCATGTGCTACAAAGCAAGAGAGTTTATTGGGAAAGGGAGCGCAGGCAGAAAACAGGAGCGCAAGGGAACCCAGGAGAACTGCTCTGCCAAATGGCTCGCAGTCTCAGGGTTTATGATGATCGGATTAGTTTCCAGGTTGTCTCTGGTCAATCATTCTGATTCAGGATCCTTCCTGCTGGTGCATTCATTGCTTAGCCAAGATGAATTCCAATGAGGAGGATTCTGGGAGGTGGTAGGACACATGGCATCCTTTTGACCTTTCCCAAATTCTTCTGGTTGGTGGTGGCTTGTTAGTTCCATGTTCCCTACTGGGATCTCCATTTGTAAAGTGAAGTGAAGTGAAGTTGCTCAGCCATGTCCGACTCTTTGCAACCACGTGGACTATAGCCTACCATGCTCCTCCATCCATGGGATTTTCCAGGCAAGAGTACTGGAGTGGGTTGCCATTTGTAAAGAAACTCACGCAAATGGTTACTATGGTGTCTGGACAGGGTGGGTGGTTTCAGTACCTGTTTCCAATAACAGAACAACCAACCTGGTACCAAATCCCAAGTCTGCCACACAAATTATATAAAAATAAATGCAATCATCCTGATCGTATGTCAGGCATACTGATTGTTTCTCAGGCATGATGCTCAGAGTTTGCATTATTATCTCATTTAATCTTTGAAGCAGTGAAATGAAATAGGCTCATTTTATTACTTTGCCCCAAATTGTTTTGTTAGTGAACCTTGGTGTTGGGTTTGCAACTCAAGTCTATTAGACTTTATTCATAGCTACCACTTCACAGTGTCTTTAACAACCTCTCAAGAATGTTTCAGTTCAGTTCAGTCTCTCAGTCGTGTCCAACTCTTTGCGACCCCATGGACTGCAGCATGCCAGGCTTCCCTGTCCATTACCAACTCCCAGAGCTTACCCAAACTCATGTCCATAGAGTCAGTGATGCTATCCAACAATCTCATCCTCTGTCATCCCCTTCTCCTCCTGCTTTCAATCTTTCCCAGCATTAGGGTCTTTTCAGATGAGTCAGTTCTTCACATCAGGTGGCCAAAGTATTGGAGTTTCAGCTTCAGCATCACTCCTTCCAATGAATATTCAGGACTAATTTCTTTTAGGATTGACTGGTTGGAGCTCATTGTAGTCCCTAGGGACTCTCAAGAGTCTTCTCCAACACTGTAGTTAAAAAGCATCAATTCTTCTGCATTCAGCATTCTTTATGGTCCAACTCTCTCATACATACATGACTACTGGAAAAATCATGGCTTTGGCTAGACAGACCTTTGTTGGCATAGTCTCTGCTTTTTAATATGCTGTCTAGGTTGGTCATAGTTTTTCTTCCAAGGAGCAAGCATCTTTTAATTTCATCGCTGCAGTCACCATCTGCAGTGAATTTGGAGCCCAAAAGAATAGTCTCTCACTGCTTCCATTGTTTCCCTATTTGTCATGAAGTGATGGGACCAGATGTCATGTCTTCATTTTTTGAATGTTGAGTTTTAAGACAAAGTTTTCACTCTCCTCTTTCACTTTCATCAAGAGGTGCCTTCTGCCATAAGGAAGGTATCATCTGTATGTGCTTGAATATACATCATATGCTTGGACACAGGTAAAGAACTCTAAGTTTATTCTGTCAACACTGGGGGTGGTTTGGAGTTAGAATATTTGAAGGACCGTCTGGTTTCCTAGCAGCTTTATCACCTATAGCCTATTTAAGAGACAAAATAGCTACTAGCTCATATGCACACATTAATGGGAATTTGCAAGTAAACTCTTTAGAGGCTAACACTTCCACTTTAGAGGCTAACACTTCCACTTTTTTTTCTTTAAAATTACCAAATATTCATACATTAAATGCAAGAAATAATTAATTTGAACACTAAGAATTTACTGCTGAAATAAATAGTTTACTACCTTCTTTTTAACTCACTAAATCCAAAGGTTAATTAACTTGAGTAAAAGGTACTTCTGCATCATTTGTAGAGCATAAAATTAAGATCATTACTTGGGTACTTTGTTAAAGGTGACAAATATATTCCTAGACTTCTCTGCCCACAAGAATGTATATTTTGTTCCACACAACTGGTAAAAACATAAAAGGAACATTCTTCATTCTTTCCCCGCTGTAGGTAGGTCATTTCTGCCCTTGGGACTTAACTGTCTGCAATGCTGAGTTATTTTGTCTTCTTGGAATATGAGCTTACTCTGTAAATTTATTTCTACATAAGCAGTGATAGCACTGTTCTCACACAAACTTTTGTTTAAACTGTTCAGCCTGTACTTCTGGAATAAGAATTTAATCGAGGAAACAGTTTTCTCTCCCTGTAACTCATGCCAAAATGTGATTGAATCTCAATTACTAATTTAACAAAGCATTAAAGTAAATATTTGTCATGTTAATTTTTGGCTTTATGTAGTAATTAATAGGTTAACACCTATATCATCATCACAAACTTTCAACTTATTTTACTGAGATTCACATTCTTCCCTGGCAGCTCAGATGGTAAAGGATCTGCCTGCAGTCCAGGAGACCCAGGTTCAGTCCCTGGGTGAAGAAGATCCCCTGGGCAAGGAAATGGCTACCCACTCCAGTATGCTTGCCTGGAGATTTCCACGGACACAGGAGCTTGGCGGACTACAGTCCATAGGCTCACACAGAGTCAGATACGACTGAGCAACTAACAAAACTTTCATATGAAGAAGAACTCTTTGCTTCTTAGCCCAACTCATACCTAGTTTCCCTTTTATTTCCCCTTAAGACATCTCTGATCTATTCTTTTTTTTTTTCCTATTCTATTCTACCCTATTCAATATGGTTCTAATTCATTAAAAACATGATGCTTGTTCTGACCTAATAAACTGATATTATAAGCTTAGAGTTTTATCCTTCAGTGTGTAAACACTTTTCTAAAACCTTGAGTATACAGTAAAGGGTATTACAAAACTCAGTAGGTATATTTTTCTAACTCTAGTGTGATAGGAAATATTTATTAACATGTGAATGTCCCTAGTCTTACTCCTTATGTGAATTACTGGTGGTTCTCTCTCTTTTTCTTTTTCCTGTAGGAAGTATTTTCCAGCTTTAATATGATTCATTAGGATTTCATAAAATCAAACCAAGAGATGAGAGAGGGGAGGCAGACTAGAGAGGTGAAAGGAAAGGAAAACTGAGCTGCAAAGGTTAGGACTAATACCGAGAGAGGTGGAACCTCTAAGAGAGAGGAGAGAAAAATTGCAGGCTGTACACAGGGGAGGAGAAATTCATTTGGAAATGAAAAAGTTACTAAGCATTTATCTCCTCTCTACCCCAGTTTGTTATGTTTTGATTATTACTACTCACTATGTAGTAATTCATGAATGTCTGTCACATAACCAACCAATCTCTGCAAAGTAACAAGGAGATATAAACAGTGAGAGTCATGTTAGTGCAAAAAGCATGGGTCCTCTCAAAAAATGTTCACCTTGTAGAGCAGTAGATTTCACAGCTCAAGATGGCCTTCACATAGTTATTGAGTAGTGCAGTCTACAGAAATCATCCATCATTTCTCTCATTTCTCAAACTCTGCCCTCTCTAAAGAAATTAAATGGTAGGCGCACGCCATACCTCGTCACCATTCATTTTTCTTACTGTCCTAATCGTTACTAACAATCCACACCATTTAAGTGAACTACTGTATGGTTTATGTATGAAATAAATATGCAGTAAGAAGCTGTCCTTTCAGGAAATTATTCTTAAATTATCACCCCTGCTTTATATGCCAATCAGCTTTAAACAAAACTAAAACTTTTAAAGTATTGATTTTTTAATGGTAAAGACAAAAATATGCCCACATTATGCTAAATAAAGGTATGCTAGAGACATTCAAATGGTAAACATACTATTGTTAAGTCTGATTATGTAGAAATCCGACCTTTTGCAAGGAAAATGAGCTTAACGTTAAGTTGTTGATGGTAGGCAGAAAACAAAAGATTGCATAAAATAGTTGTGATGTAATGGGGATGTTTTTTGGCTATAAAACTGTAAGCTAACAAAAATAAAGTGAGAGACTTCTCCACAAAAAAAAAAGACAAAAATTAATTTTTCCATTTAGTAATTTTCTATTTATAATAGGCCTTTTAAATATTAAAACTAAATGGAGACATCATGTATCTCTTATCCAGAGATGATATGACCTTCTTTCAGTTTTGTATCCCTTCCAATTGCTATTCCTTGGTCTATATTCTGGTAAAGTTTATTAACTGTAATATCTGTGAGGGTAGGGTCTGGCTTGATGACAATAATATTTTAATTATCTTCAGAGCTTGATCTTGGGGCTGGTAGAACTTAGGCAGCTGCACAGACATTAATCCACAGAAGTAAAAATTGATCTCATCTTCATCTAGAATCCACATCTAAGTATCACAGTGGAAGTAAACACAGACATGCAATCACATACTCACATGCATACACACCTAACACCTAAATTAAATCTCTTTTCCTTTCTGTTGAACTGTCTCTCTTTAGTACATTTGGAACAGGGTAGTGTAGATTCTGTATTATCTGTACCATCAGTTTCTAGACTAGTGAACTGAGTATAAACTGAAATCAGCTATTGCCATCAATTGAAATTCTGAAACTTATTAATTCTTGGAATAGGGTTATTTACCAGGTTATTTGTATGAATACCTTACTGTTTCTTCTATGATATATATTGTCTGTTTCATAAATACTCTAAGTTCATGTATAGATAACAAATGCCATATTTTGAACATAAAAAAATATATATATTTTTTACTTGAAAACTAATTTCACTCAGTAGTAATTAAAGAATATTGGTTTGAAGTTGCAACAAGTTACCAGCAAGCTGAGGATTCCTGCATGTTTTATCTTGATCCTGAGTATCAAACATAGATAATGATTAATAAATTGATTACATAAATGTGTGGATTTAATCATGGAATAGCTTTTCTCAGGGTAATGTGTCTGACTTAGGAAGAGTTATAGAGAGAGGCAATGGGGGTTGGTGGTAACAGCTTTCTTTTTTTCCTGTCTATTCTGGCTTTTATCACTCCTTCATTGAATCATTTTATAGCTAATTCTTGGATTTGTTTAGAGAAGAGAGTAATGGGAGGGAAATAAAACATTGGATTTGAAAACTAATCTTAAATTCCCTGGCATGATATGCCATGTACTCCATGATATGCCATGATATACCATTACTCCCATTAGTAAACTTATGTTTGCTTTCCTTCCTACCCCAGACACGTGGGACATAATAAAATGTATTTATAAGAAGATTTATTTAAAAAATGTTAAGGCACTGGCCTCAGTTTCCAAAATGATGAATATTTCATTGGCTAGAAATGTATGGGTACTGCTTAGAATTAGGTCATTTAATTTGTATTGTTTTAACCTGCTTAGGGCACTAGACACTTTTTTCCCTATTTTCAACGGTTGCTGAAATATGGAACTGTAATTTGAACTCTTAATTTGTTATATTTCCATAAAGTCCGCAGAATAGTGATTTCTCAGTGAATGTTGTTTACTGACAAATCACTAATAATTTCTAAACTTTAAGATCTTTATAAAAAAAGAGGAAAAGTCTCTAATTTATTCTAAAAGAATAAGACTCGCTCCATGTTTGTAAATGAGTTTGATGTTTTGGAGATTTTGATTTTAAACATTTTAAGTTATTAATTATCTATACATGTTAGTTAAAATTCAATGTGATTTAGGTTGAATTTCCTACAGTTTTTTCGTGATTAATCACAATTTCTTGAAACCTCTGCCTGAGAAAAAATCCATGTAGGAGGCACTGTGTCAAGCCTTCCTTATATCATTTTCATACTGTAATACAAAATTATTGTGGTAATTTCATGTTATCATGTCACACCCTGGGGTCATAGTACTCATTTCATTTACTTATATTTTGGTATTTAATGACTATCTTCAATGCTATCCTGTCATATCCATGAGACCTGGAACTGTGCCTGTAGTTTTTATACCAGTGTCTTCAGTGTGAGTGCCTGCCATCAAGGATTATCTTTAGATAAGAACCAATGGCAGTATGTGCATATCAGAATGGGTGGTGCAGGTATTGATACCTGGGAGTTCAATTAAGTTAAAAATAATGGGGTTGAAAGATGAGAATTCAGACAGGGTTTTAGAAGGAGATGAGACATTTTCTGTCAACTAAGAGGTATATGTCATACACATAGAGGGGAAAAGAGAAGGCATTACAAGCGAGGATTAGCATAAATAAACACCAAGGACTAATCTTAACTGCTTGATTTACCATACAAGGTCATAAGTGTATACTGCTATAGTGTTTCCTCCACTAGCCTGTGAGATTTTTGAGTTGAGGGACTGTTATATTCTCAGCACCAAGAATTTTTATTTATACATTACTAGCACTCAATACCAGTACTCTTGCCTGGAAAAATCCATGGACGGAGAGCCTGGTAGGCTGCAGTCCATGGGGTCGCAAGGAGTCGGACATGACTGAGAGACTTCACTTTCACTTTTCACTTCCATGCATTGGAGAAGGAATGGCAACCCACTCCAGTGTTCTTGCCTGGAGAATCCCAGGGACGGGGGAGCCTGGTGGGCTGCCGTCTCTGGGATAGCACAGAGTTGGACACAACTGAAGCAACTTAGCAGCAGAAGCAGCAGCACTCAATAAATATTTGTTGAATAAGTGGATATTAACTTGACTTCTAATCTCTCCGTGAAACTGAAGTCAAGTTTCTAAGGTTTTTTTTTTTTTTTTTTTATAAATCCCTTCTTTTTTCCTTAGACCAGATATCTACGTGGTTGCTTGGTATATCCAAGTTTTTACCTTCTGCAATGAAATTATTTTATATTTCTGTTTTAAAAATGTTTTTATGTGTGCTTAAATTCTTAATACCCTGATTGTAGTGTGGCTTTTAGTGCTTCCACATCATTTTTATAGAGACTGAATAACAGATCAAGACTAAAAATCATGAAACAGTTGCTGCTGTTTAATGTGTGTTAATAAAACATCAGTATAGTTTAAAGATCTAGAGTTCATACTAGAAAGTGAAAACGTGTACATGAATATTTTTCTTTATAGCAGTTGTGGTGGTGGTGGGCAGGGAATTAGATAAACTTTAGAAATGAAATGCCAGGGAAGTAGTTAGGGGAAAAGAAGACAAAAATAACAAGTTATTCATGTAGCCCTTCTGCTCAGTTCTACAGCAAAATTGTCATACAGGGAAAGGTATATGATCAGGTTAACATTTTGGATAAATCACTCTCATAAAGGTATGGAGAATGAAGTACAGTTGCCCCATGTTTATACACAGGGACATTAAAGAGGATATGATAAGGGCCTGAACTGAGAATGTAATGAGGGAAATGGAGAGAAAAAGAGGTGCTCAATTAGAATCAAGACATTAAGAAAGTAGTGACTTGTGTACTTCTATGCATGAGGTTATCAGAAGGAGGCCCTCAGAAAGAAGCTCCAAGGGGCAGAACCTGTGCCTCAGGGCCTAATATAGGCACAGAGTAGGTCATTGTAAATACTGGTAAAAGGATCAAGTGACCAGGAAGATATCTTTCCTCAGAGGTTTGGCAGAGAACGGGCAGCTTGTTTTTCTTTGATTGTTAGCATTCTGCATTACCTCCTTAAGGACATGGGGCTATCAGTCTCGAGAGAACTGAGCTAAATATCCTCTTTCTTTGTTATTCTTTTTAAGCAACTTGTGGGAATTCAATCTATGTTTAAAGAAGCTATATCAGATATGATTGATAATTGCTTAATAATATTGTTTGTGATGCAAAACAAAGACATGAAAAAAGATGGCCATGCTGACCCATCATTTTTAGCACCTGATGCTTGAAATGATTGCAAGGTATTTTAATTACCTGAAAATAGTGAAAGCAGTGCCTCGGCATTTTCATTTCGTTTTGTGTGTGTGTGAAGGTGCTCAGTTGTGTGCTAATCTTTGTGATCCCATAACTGTAGCCTAGCCGGCTTCTCCATCTGTGAAATTTTCCAGGCCAGAGTACTGGAATGGGTTGCCATTTCCTTCCCCAGAGGATCTTCCTGACCTGGGGATCAAACACAGGTCTCCCGCATTGCAGGCAGACGCTTTATCCTCTAAGCCACCAGTGAAGCCCAATTTTTTTTTTTTTTTTTTGAATTCTGCATTTATTGCACAAACATTTACCAAATGCCAGGAAAGTAGGATACACACAAATGCACAAATAAATAATCTCAAGTAGTGGAGGAAAATACATTTAAATTAAAATTTCAAAATAATATAATAACTTATAAGACCAAAAAGCACTGGATAAGCACTGGATTCTATGAAGGCATATATGAGCAACCCTTAATCCAATAAATTGTAAGGAAATGAGTACTCAACGATAACTTCTCTGAACTGAGTCTTCGAAGACTAGACACTAGCTAAGAAAATGGCAGAGAGAGTCAAGATAAACAACGTCAGCAACATTGGGGAGAGCATAATTTTAGGAGATGAAAGTGGGGCTTCATGAGGATATGAGAATAATGGGTCACAGAGTGGCCAGGAACTACTGCTCATTGAACTGAATAGAGTAATTTCGTTTTTTTCAGCTTTTTATGTCATAAACCAAAAAAACAAAAACTGAATTAAAGATGACACATTATATTTCATTCCTTTGATGCAAAATAATTGTCTTCAGAATTATGAAAAATTTATAGTCAATACAAATCATGTTGAAATATGCAATTAATTTTTTAGTATTTTCACATACACTCCCATATCAATTCACCAGTGCTATTTTATTTTACTTTATTTTTTTGCCCTTGACCCACTAGAATTAAGCAAACAATCATTTTTTAGAGTAAGTTTTTTAATGATTTGGAATCATTCCAGCTCACTTTAGTTCTTATCCTCAATCCCAAGGTACTATGCATTCCTTCTTTTAAACAGTATTAATATAATAGAGCAGTAATTGTAAGACAGAGAAAGAGATCTTGACTTGTTTCAGTCATGCCATCCTGTGTGGATACTTGAAATTTTTTATTTCTGTAGAGTTTTAAAAGCTGAAATAGAGTCCAAACTTCAGTAAAAGTTATTTTTTCATATTTTAAAAATTGCACTCATATAATTAAAAGATTACTCCATTACATCTTTCTTTTATTATAACATTTATTTCTTTATTTTGAATTTTTACTATTATATATTATTATGGGTAATCATACATATATTAATATACATATAATACTATAATGTACAAAGTTCAATAAAAGAAATGTTTTCACTATTTCTTTTCAGACCATTATTACTTATCCATTTTCTGGTTATTAATAAAAAAATTTAGTGTATGGAGAAGGGAATGTTTACTCTGTGCAATGTGCTTGATATGCCATTGTTTACTGCAGTGTTTAAAAGCAGGTGTTAGTTCAGGAGGTTTGGGTATGAATCTCAGGTGCACAAGTTTCCTTCAGGGCGACCTTGAGGTTTCAGGTTCCTCAGGTTCAAAATGTGGATAATAATACTTACTACTCAAGTCATCAAAATTAAACCAGGTACAATCAAACTCCTGGCAGCATAAGTAAGTGTAATGAATGTGGCCATAAAAGAGTGACAATAGATTTCATTTGTATTTTTTTTGTGTGGCCCCTTTTTATACTCCACTGAATTTAAATGAATTATGTAATTCATAAATTAAACTCAAAGTAACCTAATAGAGTCTTTGAAGTTCACAAATTGAAATTGGAACAGTATTTAAAACATTATTAATTATCATCTATAAATATAAAAATGTATATAAAAATAGAATTTAGTCTAAGATTTTTAATATTTCTAATTTCAAAAAGTTATCTGTAAGTCACATGTGACTGTTTTACAGAATGCTCTCCAAAGGCTTTTAGTCTTTATTTTATTTTGTATCACATTATGCCTAATAAATTATAATCATTTCTTTTCACATGTGTTTTTTTTTTTTTTTTTTTGCTTAATGGTTATTGCTAATTAGGGTATGGTATCATTTAATTCTAAAGAATCTCTAACAACATGTAATAAATTGAATATAATTACTTATTTAGGATAACTATAGTACAAGAAATATTTAAATAGCAAAATTTTTATTAAATCAAAAAATAGAAGAACAGAAATGTGAAAATAAGCAAAACTTATCTGATAGTAATACATATTTGGGAAAAGTTGAATACTTTTAGGGGATTATGTATGATATCCTTGATCTCCAAGGAGAGTTTTGACAAAAGCTCCATTATAAACAAGGTTTTCTACTTTCCCTTTCTACTGAAGACAAAAAAAATAGAATGTTTCACTGATGTTTTAAAATTACTTACAATGACATTGTAAACAATTTAACCAACACACAATACAACATGTACAAATAATTTATGTTCCTTATAGAT